>LR750101.1:33493-181739 GCA_902729485.2 Mus minutoides | reverse complement strand
GAGATCTAGCTGTGAGGCATTTTCTCAATTAGTGATCAAGGGCCCCTTGTGGGTGGGACCATCTCTGGGCTGGCAGTCTTGGGTTCTATAAGAGAGCAGGCTGAGCAAGCCAGGAGAAGCAAGCCAGTAGGGAACATCCCTCCATGGCTTCTGCATCAGCTCCTGCTTGAGTTCCAGTCCTGACTTCCTTGGTGATGAATAGCAGTATGGAAGTGTAAGCCGAATAAACCCTTTCCTCCCCAACTTGCTTCTTGGTCATGATGTTTGTGCAGGAATAGAAACCCTGACTAAGACAGTGGGTAAAGGAACACCCTCCAAGAAGGAGGGGGGATGGGATACAGGTTTTTCTAGGAGTGGGGGAAACAGGGAAAGGGGATAACATTTGAAATGTAAATTTAAAAATCCAATAAAATGAAAAAGAAAAAGAAAAACAGCTATTACTTTCCCCAAAGTTAAAAAAAGAAAAGAAAAAAAAAAAAGAGTGAAGTGTCAACATAAAACACAACTCTCACCTCCAAGGGGATAGGAGATATTTTATTCTGGAAACATCAATGAGTGACCAAGGCTACAGAACACAGATTACTCAGAGAACATTGATTTGGGGTACCTCAAATTTTATGTTCCTATGTGGTAACAGTCTAATGAAATTGTTATGGTCCCAGAACAAAGAAAATCATGAATTAAGTCACTTCTCAAATACATTTGGGAATTATTAGTTAAAACAGATATACTAAAGAACTCTCTCATATTTTTGGTTGGTGGGAAATAATTACCTCTTAAGTTAATCCACAAGGTTTCATTTGTCTGTCACAAAGATGTTAACTCGGATACGAAGATGGGCAAGTGTTGGCTTTTGAGGGTGTTAAAGATGGCCCATGACAAAGTGTAAAAAGGTTCTAGGAGGTGTGCCTCTTTAAAGGAACATTTTACAAAAATAACAAAGGTTTGTCATTGTTGTCATTGCAGCAAGTAATTCTCCAATCAGTGTTTTTCCCCAAAGAAAACAAAGATTTTTTTTAGCACCAACTTCTATACATAAGGAGGACCCTTTCCTTATAGCTACAGATTCCAGGTCATAATCATACCTTCAAACAACTGACAGAATAAACATGTTCAGAATAAGAATTTAGTGCTAGAATAAGTAAATTTGCCTGCATAGGGTCTTCTAAGGACATTCAGGATGACTGCAGTTTTGGAAAACTCCTTACAAGTTTCTCCAGAGGTCCTTCGCTAAAAGAGGGACAATCTGAAGGTGCATGTACAGTCATTTAAAGATTCTATGCCCCAGCATAGGGGAATGCCAGGGCCAGGAAGTGGGAGTGGGTAGGTTGGGGAGCAGGGGGAGGGGACTGGTATAAGGGATTAAGGGATTTTAAGAGAGGAAAATGGGAAAGGGGTTAGCATTTGAAATGTAAATGGAGAAAACATCTAATAAAAAAAAATAAAAGAAAAAAAAAAAAAAAAAAAAAAAAAAAAAAAAAAAAAAAAAAAAAAAAAAAAAAAAAAAAAAAAAAAAAGAACAACACCTTCCCCATGTTGCTCTAGGGGGATAATAATGCCACAATATTGCAGAGGAATCACTGTGGGAAGAGGGTATGCTTCTGTCCTTTTGTGTGATGAACAAAGGCTTCTGAATGAGCTTGGCCATTCACAGCAGAGGGGGAACTGAGTGTTGTTGTTCTTCAGAGAATTCCCTAGAGTTCTGTTCTATCAGAGAAGTTCCCTTTGACTACCAATGGCATTCATGCACAGAGGTAGAGTACTGGCTCTGTCTGTTCATCAGCTATTCTGCAGCTGTATTTTCTAAAAGTCTCTGGGTCTTCTCACTTTGTATTTTCCCAGTTTAAACAATTCTTAAGAAATGTTCTTAGAACTGAGCAATTGGTTGTTTCCAAGTAAGGTTGCTTACTTACCAGTATAGTATGAACCTCTAATTATTATCTTCCCTTTTGATTTTCAGTTGTTGAAAAGGTGTAGTGCTTTGCGGGACACCCATTTTTTTCCACCTATAGATTTGGGTAACTGTGCTGGCCAAGTATCCCACAGAAAGTTTGAAGGATTACTGACATCCTACTTATAAAGGCTTTGGGGAACTCAGATGAAAGATGTGGGATAAATACAATACAGGGTTATTCCAGAATGTACCAAAGAGCTGGCTACATGCTGATCTTTTCTTTAAACTCTGGCATGGAGAGATTGGAGATTGCATATTTATCATTTGGACTAGACTTTTAATTAGAGGCTTAAGGATTAAGACAATATCATCTGTGTGAAGAAAGCCTTTCTCAGATAAAAGGTGTACTGTTATTCTCCTAGCTGCACTTGACCTATAAATACATCTTGAGATGAAAAGGAGGGCCTAATTTGTACCTTCTTCTGTGAATGTTACTTTCTTTTATGCATCAAGTATACCTTGAATTGTCATTAATTTCTTTGGCTCTTTGATACTTCAGCATGTAGATGTCTGTGTTCTGTGCTCTATGCTCTCAAATGTGGTGTGCTTAGGTCCTTTGAAAGGCCATTGCACCCCCTAGGTTTGTTTGAGGAGTCATGGAGTTGCTTCCTGGACATCAGTGTGTTTGCTGCCTGTACCCAACCCTACCCCAGGTGATACTGTTTGTGGTATTCTAGGTGTAGGCTGAGTGTTTCAAGGCTTCTTACACAAGAATGTAATAAAAAGACAAAGACAAAAAGAGTGCCCAATACTTAAGTAAATGAGTCAAAAAAAAAAAAAGCACACATGAAGTAATATGTAGATGCAGCCCTTGGCAGTGTAAAAGAAGGCAGCATAGTTTGACAGTGTTGATCATGCTGTGCTGATATGTTAGCCTAGAATAAAACCTGGGTGAATCTTGTAAGAACAGGTGGTTTTAATGTTAATAATAAGGCTTGGCTCAGACAAACCACATATAAATATACAGGGCCCTGTTTAAACATGGATAGCAGTGCAAATTTGTCAATTCTCGCTTCTCACACTTCCAAAACAACATTAAAAATTTAGAATAAATTGAAAATGCTAAAATTCAAAAGGACAAAGACAACAGAAGACAATGTACGGTGGACAAGAAGTGTCAGCACACTCTTGGAATTGTAAGACTGGAGAACACATAGAGGAAGAGTATGGTCTCCCTTTCAAGCTATGCTGAAAGTGAGTTCCTGTGAATTCGTCCCACTATAACTGGTGCTCTGTGCTGGGAACTGGTGTGTAGAGATTCTTGGCATCATATTCAAATATTTGAAGTCATGCACAAAAATAATAAAGTAGCAAGGCATTTAATTAAAAACAAGGTGAAATTAAAAACCTGAATGAGGATGATGATGATGGTGCTANGTAGGAGGAGAAGGAGGAGGATGGAGAGGAAGAGTAAAAGAAGGAGTGGGAAAGAAGGAGATAGAATTGTTTCCTAGGGATGGCATGAGTGGTATCTCCTATTTTTATTGATATGCTTAGGTTATATAAGCCTCTGTTCATTGCACATATCCTTTCTCATAATGCATCTAATTTTAGTTATATGCACATCTATCATGCTTAGTAATAAAATAGTAAATAAGGGATTTCCCCTAAAATTACCTTGCCTTGCTATGCATATATCCAAATTCTTCAGAGTCTGCACCAACAAACTGGCCTTAGCTCTGGGATATGCTTCAGAATGTGGCTTCACAAGGGCAATAACTGAAGGCTTTCTGGGAACTCCATTGCACTGTGGACGGGGAAGCCAAGTTGCTAAGTGCATTGGGCTAAGGGCTACATATAGCTTAATCTAAGCAGATCTGAGGCTTGCCTGACTCACTAGGACTGCTTACCATGAGGCTGTTCTTCTCACCCTAGAGCCTGGGATTGAACATGGGATAGAGGAAATCAGATTGTATTAGTGTAGGGAGATGTTGAATCTGAGTCCACGTAAGATAGATAGGAAGTTAGTCCAGGAAGATAGGCAGCAGGTTCATTTGCACTTTTTATTTATACTTACCCTTTGGCATATAAAACCTGAACAGTAGGTGAGGTGAAAACTCCCTGTAGATGCAGCACTAAATCGACATGAAGTTCATGTTGCACGCTGAGTTCTGGGATCACAGACTCATTTTACTGAATTTACTTCCTTAATAGAGAACAAGAGGACATTTTTCCACAGAAAAATGAACAACTCTATGAAAACTATACATGATGTCTAGATGTTTAGAAATATCCCCACTGAAAATTTGTTTCTCATGTGATTACCAGCCCTGCCCACCCCCAAAAAAATCCCTTGCTACTTTATTGTTTTTGTGCATGACTTCAAATATTTGAATATGATGTCAAGAATCTCTACACACCAGTTCCCAGCACAGAGCACCAGCAACAGTGGGAAAAATTCACATAAACTAAAAATCTCTGTCTCTATAAACCTTCCAGTATAATAAATAAAATAACCAGATGAATGATCCAAAATATTCACAAACATAGGAAGAAAAATTGGTTGCAGAGCACTAAGAAAAACATAATGTCTTCAGAGGGATGAAGGAGATGACAAGTAAAGTGCTTGCTGCACAAGCAGAAGGATCAGAGCCCTACCCTAACTCATGGCATACGAATGCAATCACAATGCTGGTGATTAGAGACCGGAGATTTCTGCAAATCATTGATAAACTGGTTTTACCATTTGGTGAATACCAGGTTAAAGAGAGAGATATTGTCTTTAAGAAAAAAAGGATAAGGTGGGTAGAGATAGAGGAAGTCACTGCTTCTGCCTTTCATGTAGTGCAAACACATGTACACACACACATACAATACCCATATTAACACGTACACATAACATATGCAACATCTTTATAGAGATGGGGAATATACAAATCCATGAGAGAAAAATCATGGTTCTTTAAAGAGAAATAATGAGATAACCCTCCTGAAGTGCTTGCTTATACAAAAGTACAGTCACTGTTAGCTTCCCTCACTGTACAGACACTAATTACAGAACTCACTGCTCTGCTTAACAGCTCAGGGAGACCTCACAGTCAGTGCAGGAGAAACAGGATGCTGTAATAGCAACTTTCCTTATGAAATGTATTAATCATCAGGACAATTTCAAGCAAAAGGCCACTCTTACAAGCATGGGCTAGTGCTTCCTCTTTGTCAGTGCTCACTGTCATCTCTTATTTTCTACTTCACTAAAGCACACCCAAGATGGAAGGAAAGGAATTCAGCTAGGCAGCCATCTTACTTCAAGGTGTGGATCAAAGTAAATTAGAGAAAAGCTTCCAAAGTTTACAGATGCTAATGAAAATGGATTGCCATCATTCTCTCGCTGTTAGTTTTTATAAATGTTTACTAAATGCACATTAAAGATTCAATAGGGGAAATGCTATAAAAGATTCAGGCCTAAGGTGATGGATAGTTGGTAAAGTGCTTGCTGTGTAATCATGAGGTCCTGAGTTCAGATTCCCAGAACCCGCATAAAACCATTTATGGAGGAGCATGGGTCTCTTAATTCCAGTGCAACTGTGGAGAGATGGGCATTGAACACAGAAGAATCCCTAGAAACTCACAGACATGCTCACCAAATAATTGCACCATAGGACAAGAGATTCTATCTCAAAGACTATGAAATAGAAGGAACTAGAACTGAGAAGGTCCTCTGAATTTTGTATATCTACTGTAATCTGTATGCACCTCTGCACACACACACACACACACACACACAAATACCGAGAGATACAAAATATTTTAAAGATTGAGGCAATTTAAAGTCCATGAAATTTACTACATTATAGGAAAATAGAAAAGGAAATATCATGCCTTCTTAAGGCAATAAATCAGGTTTGGGTATGTGTTTCCATCTCCACTTCAGGGATGAGCTCTGAAAAGAAGCAGGACATCAGTTGGGCATTCAAGTAGATCACTGAAACGAGAGCAGAGCAATAAAACTCGCAGAAACAGCTGGGATCCTGACTCCCAGCTCTCCTAGCTGTGGAGCTAAGCCTGGATGTCCTGTAACAGAGGCCACTGATATTTGTCAGGGTTCTCAATAAATTGGCAATAAGAGTCTAAGTCCTTTGCAAGGTGGGAGATACATTAGCATACTGCCAAAGGTGCCAAAAACCGCAGTGTTCATTTCATAGCTGAAATATTTTTGATAAAGTCATAATCCTCCCATAATCTCTCCCCAGCTTTAAATAACAGCCCTTCTCTGTGCTCAAAGTTTAATTTTGTTGGCTGCCCTTGTCTTATAGTTATATTTAGTGGCGTCTGAAATATCATTTCATGCTGAAAACTGAAGCTTTTGTCCTGGCAGAGTGGAACAAACCCAATAAATCAAGGACAGAGTGAAAAGGAACAGAAAGAGGCTATTGGAAACTTATTTCCCCTGAGTGGGCCAGCTTTCTCCTCATGCCTGCAGGTGTACTGCATCTGACATATTTTTTTGCTAAGTGCCCATGTTGTAAGGATTTGACTTACAGCTAGAGTGCATCCTGGCTGGGAATGCTCCAAGTGCTTTAGATGCATATATGAAAAATACATCCCTGAAATAGCATCCCTAAATATTTGAAGCCCCACTCTAATGCCCTTTTATTTTCTCCATCAGTAAAGTTCCCACCCTCATTTTCTTCCACTGCTTTTCTATTTTTTCTTTTTTCTTTTTTTGATATGAGTAATAAACAAAGGGCACACGAGGGTAAGGAGACTCCAGAAAGTTAAGATTATATAACCAGAATCTGTGATTTGCATGGTCTATGTTTGGCAAAGTTGTCACTCTGGAGAATGCATTATTTAAAAAGGATGTTAAACCATCTGTCAGGTATCTGTTATGATATCACACAGTTGATAACTTGATGGTGTTACATTACATTTTTTTTCTGGGAAGATGCAAACACATTTTCACTCCAGATGGGCACCAACAAACCAAACTGCAATTACACAAAAATCTATCTTGATAGACAAATGACTTTTTAAGGCTTGTGTACAGAGCAGAAGTATGAATGACCCCTAAGCAGCTGCATCATCACAAAGTCCCCACACCAAGTTGTTGTATCTCCACAAAGTCAATCCACCTTAAATGGAAATCCCAAAGAAATTACATCATTAAGTCTTGCTTTTAATTCAACCTCCTATTTGTATATACTCTAGTACCTCCCAAGAGCACTCATCAGATGGGTGAAGGAAAATGAACAAGATGTGAAATCATAGGTGAGGGTTTCCTAACTCTCTAGTCCTCCATCTTCTAGGAAGTGTTAATATCTCTATTAACATTATTGTAGACCTAATTGCCACTGGATTGTCCTCCTGTCATAGCAATGGATACTGATGTGATTCTAAAATGGCATCTTGCTAGGACCACAGTAAAAAGTGCCACACAGCACATGCTCAGTCTTGATTGGCAACTTGATTGAAACATATCTTTGGACATGTATGTGAGAAACTTTCTAGACTAGATTAATGATTTTGACAGTTTTATCCAAAATGCCAGGGCATCACATATGTGCTTTCTATGCAAAGAAGAATGTAAACTGAGCACAAGTATCCACCTATCTCCTCATTCTGGCTGAGGACAGAGACATGAACCTCTTTGGTGCATTGAATCCCCTATTAGAGCGGATGTCCTATTAACCTTTGAATCAAAACAAATCATTATTTAGTGGTTTGAGTCAGATATTTTGTCTCCTCAATGAAGAAGATAACTAACGTTGCATCTAATCAGAATTTACTTGGGTTTCCGGATGTTCCATGAGTGAAATCCAAGCATCATCTGGTTTGTGGACGAAAAGAATCCTCTGCTGAGAATGTTCTGTCCAACCACCATTAGGTGCTGGCAGAAGTCTGGTTCCTTGGCTTTAAAACCAGTTTGCACCGTCGGCAGAAAGATTATAAGTGCCAGAAGTGGGATGATTCCTAGGAAATAATGTCTTTGAGACACACCAAGACTGATGTACATATCCATATTTCCTTAGGTCATAGAAAGCAGAGAGCTCCCCCTAGTGCCCAGTTGGAATCAACACCATGACTAGCATTCATGGTACTGGAAGGTATAATGGTGTCTGTCCTCAATTCCTTTCCCACAGAAACTGTGCCAACACATACGATGGCTATGCAGGTTCAAAGCACACAAAACCCTAGCACTGAGAGAAGAAAGAGACATCAATTCTCTGCCTTAACTAAGAAGTTATTTACAATTGAAGCATTCTGGGAAAGAGAAAATTAATTTTCTTCAATGTAGAGTTGCTGGGTATATCAAACATATTCAGGCAGATTCCATGCTCAGCATAGTTTAGCAAAACAAAACTCACTCCATGTTGTGCTGTGTGTGAGTGAGTGTGTGTATGTGTGTGATATATGCTTTTCAATTTATTCAGTTCTGGGGGGGGTGCCTTTTTTGTTTCCTTTTTTAGTTTGTATGGTTTTATTTTTATTTTTTATATCTTTATGAGAAAGAAAGAGAGAGAATGAATGAATGAATTAGGAAAAATAAAGAGGCTGGGAGGATCTAGAAAAGTTTGAGAGACAGATGGGAAAGAATGTAATACAAATATACTACAAGAAAATTTTAAGCAGAAAAAGTTTAAAGAAGCAGGTTACAGAGCTAAACAAAGAATTTTCAACTGAGAAATAATGAGTTGCCGAGAAGCATGTAAAGAAATGTTCAACATCCTTAATCATCAGTGAAATTTAAATCAAGAAAACCCTGAGATTCCACCTCACACCAGTCAGAACAGCTAACATCAAAAACACAGATGACAGCAGATGCTGACAAGGATGTGGAGAAAGAGGAACACTCCTCCATTGCTGATGGGATTGCAAGCTTGTTCAATCACTCTGGAAATCAGTCTGGTGGTTCCTCAGAAAATTGAACATAGTATTACCTGAGAATCCAGCTATACCACTCCTGGGTATATACCCAAAAGATTCTCCAACATATAACAAGGACACATGCTCCACTGTGTTCATAGCAGCCTTATTTATAACAGTCAGAAGCTGGAAAGAACCCAGATGTCCTTCAACAGAGGAATAGATTTTTTAAAAATTGTGGTACATTTACACAATGGTATACTACTCAGCTATTAAAAACAATGACTTGATGAAATTCTTGGGCAAATGGCTGAACTAGAAAATATCATCCTGTGTGAGGTAACACAATCACAAAAGAACACACATGGTATGCACTCACTGATAACTGGATATTTGACCCAAAGCTAGCAATACCCAAAATACAATTCAAGACCACATGAATCTCACGAAAAAGGAAGACTAAAGTGTGGCTACTTTGATCCTTCTTAGAAGAGGGAACAAAATACTCATGGGAGGGATATAGAGACAAAGTGTGGAGCAGAGACTGAAGGAAAGGCCATCCAGAGATTGCCCCACCTGGGGATCCATCCCATATAGTTTCCAAATCTGCATTCTATTGAGGATGCAGGGAAGTGTTTGCTGATGGAAGCCTGATATGGCTGTCTACTGAGAGGTTCATCCAGACTCTCACAAATACAGATGCAGATGCTGTCAGCCAACCCTTGGACTGAGGATGGGGTCCCCAATGGAGGAGTTAGAGAATGGACTGAAGGAGCTGAAGGGATTTGCAACCCCATAGGAAGAACCATAATATCAACCAATCAGATCCCCTAGAGCTCCCAGAGACTATACCACCAACCCAAGAGTAAACATAGAGGGACCCATGGCTCCAGTAGCATATATAGCAGAGGATGGCCTTGGCAGGCATCAGTGGGAGGATAGGCCCTTGGTTTTGTGAAGACTCTATGCCCCTGTAAAGGAATGCTAGGGTGGGGAAATGGGAGTGGGTTGATGGGTGGAGGAACACCCTCATAGAAGCAGGGTGAGGAGGAATCAGATAAGGGGTTTGTGGGGGAGAACTAGGATATGGAATAATATTTGAAATGTAAATAAAGAAAATATCTAATAAAAAATCTGATTTCCATTTATGTGGTTGTGTTCTCTATGTGTTGTAGGCTCAAATACCACCCTCAACTTTATTCTACATTACCTCTTTGTTTTATTAAATTAGATGTTCTTATGTAGTCCAATTAAGCAATTAAAATATGTGTCCTATATTTGCAACTATTTAAGTTGAGTAATCTTCCAATGTTAATAGGAGATATCAGTATAAGTGTCACATTTTCCAAGATCCAATTTGTTGTAAATTTTAAATCTTGCTAACTCAGCCTTTGCTATTTTAAGGCAAAGGGTTAGTTAACCTAGAATGTTAGCAACAATACAGGAATGAGCAGGAATGTGGGGCTTCTGAACTGTTCTGTCTCCTGATCTAGATGCATCCATCTGTGATAGTGTGTGGGATGTCTTACTAAGGACACATGTTCTTTGTCTAATAAACATTATTACTATAATGTATATTACTATTACTATAGGGGGTTTTGGGAGGGGAGACCCAGAGAGGGCATAATATTTGAGATATAAATAAAGAAAATATCCAATAAAAGAAAAAATTAAAGAATATAGTAAGATTATTTGTATTTGTTTAGTATATGTATTTTGTTTTAGTACACAGACAATCCAGTGCTAAATCACATTCTATGTACGGTTCATGGGGAGACATCATGTTCTTAGTTGACTCCTTCCAGCATATAACATGACCATTTTGGAAAAGTATTTCTGTACCCAGAAGTGTTTTTTCATCAGTACAGAAAAACATATAAGAGAAAGGAAGAGAGAGAGAGAGAGAGAGAGAGAGAGAGCGCTTCAGAAAAACAAGAGAAATAGACCAACATCTCAGTGACATCTAGGTAGACATTGAGAGTCATTTTGCTTCATATCCCTGATGTTTATAGAGCAAACACAGATATTTTCTTTCTTTTCTGCAGAGTGATGGGTTGGATTCAGTTGGAACTTTCATAGGCTGTGCTTGTCCATTTTCACAACTGAAAAAAATGTTTAAGTAAAGAAGATAGATCCCAAACAGAAATAGAAGTAGAACTATCTCAAGTGAAGCAATAGCAAGACAACATCTAAGAGTAAGACTGTAGTCCAGCTGAACCCCAGAATGAACATAGAAATAAGGAACAGTGGAAGGCACAGTTCTCAACAAAGTTCATGTGGACTCTCCAAATGGCTTGGTGAATAAAGTGCATCCCATGCAAGCAAGAAGACTGTGTCTCAGCTCACTAGAGCCCAAGTAAAATGCTGGGTGAGCGTGATGGCCTGTGTATGAAAGAAGGTATAGAACATCCCAGACTGAAGTGGCTAGTGAGACTAAATCTTTCTATTTGTTTTAGGTTCAGTTGAGATACCCTGCCTCAATACATGGTAGAGAGTAATGAAGGATGACTCCTTTCCTCAACCATGGGCCTTCATTCATACCCCAGAATGGAACACACACACACACACATTGTACAACCTCCTGTATACACTATGTATATATGAGCTTTTGTGATGAATGTGGCTATGCTCTTTCAGTGCTGACTTGTAGCTAACACTTTGACTCCATGAATCAGTATAAAAACATATTCCACCTTTGTACATTTCTTCACCATGTCAATTTCCTGTTCATCATTAAATGCAAAATTGAGAACTGAGGGTTTAGAAGATCTCATGTTTTTGTTGTAGAGACTATGTGCCAGTACACACATAGGGAGGATGAGAAACAAACCTGGCTGTGGATTTTCAGGAGCCATCCATCTTGACTTGTGAGACAATGTCTCTTACTCTCATAGAACTTACCAAGTCAGCCAAACCAGTAAACTGGCCAGTAAACCCAGGAATCCATCCATCTCTGCTGTCCAAGAGCTAGCATTATAACTTCTAAAACACATGTGGTTACATCTATATCTATATCTATATCTATATCTATATCTATATCTTTATCTATATATCTATCTATATGTGTGTGTATGTATATGTGTGTATGTATATATATATATATATATATATATATATATATATATATATATGCTCACAGCAGCATTAGAAACATCTGATTTCATCCTGTCTTTGCTGCAAACTAGTCTCACAACTATCCACAGATCTGTGAGTTTCTCTAAACCAGGAAGGAAACCATCATTGTTGGTGCTCATAGTGTACTTAGGTACCACCAGGTTAATAAGTAGTGAGGTAGGCCTAGGAATGGTGGCTCTGACCTTAGCTGTATGACCCGTTAACCAACAAGGTTCTCATCATGTGTGTGTATGCAACTCTGACTATATACAGTTTTTCAATTATATACTTATTCATTTATTTCATGTATGTTTACATCTGTGTGTTCAGGTTTGTGTGTGTGTCTGTGTGTCTGTGTGTCTGTGTAAGTGCAAATGCTCATGTATGTGCAGGCAAAGACCAGAGGAGAATGTTTAATGTCCTTTGTCACTCTCTGCCTTATCCTCTTCAGAAAAGATGTCACTGAGCTTTGAACCCCATGTTTTATGGCTATTGTGGTGGCCAGCAAATACCAATGATCTTTTGGTCTCTTCTCTCCTCTCCAGTCACTGAAGTTACAGGTATACAACTACACATGACTGTTTATAAAGGAGCTATGGATCCAAACTCTGGTCTTTACACGTGCTTACCAAGAGCTCTTACTTTCTGAGCCATCTCCCTAGCCTGAAGATTCCCATTCTAGGATCTTGGGGATAAAATATAAGGACTGAATACTGACTTTGTGGAGTAGCTTGTAATGTTTCCACACATTTCCATAATTCTTATGTCACTATGGATTGTAACATGGATCATTAATGACTGACAGCTATAATATTTTTTATACAAATGGCCAAGCTGTTTACCAGAGCAATTATTGATTTTTTTGCCATTTTGTGTGTTTGTGTGTATGTGTGTTTGCTATTTTTCATTTTCTTGGAGGAAGGCCACAAAGAGTTGTTGCTCCTTCTGCTACAGCATCTCCAAAACAAGCAGAGTGTTTGCTGGTGGAAGCTAGCTGTTTTGATTGAAAAATATAAACAGAAATCTGTGATGGTTCAACCTGCTGGAATGTCTTATCTACTCTGAGCAGTGGGTGGGGTTTTAGGTAGAAGCTCACTCCTCAGGCAGTTTACCTCAGCAGAGATCACTCAGAAATGACATCTGGTGAGTAATGCATGAAAAATCCATGTCTTTCAGTTATTTCAAGTCTATAAGACATGGGGACATGTAAAGTATCTCCCAGTTATCAATGGAAATACCCCTGAGAGCAATTCTGGAATTGCTTTGGCCCTGGAAGGAGAGCAAGATCAGTGTGCCTCCAAGGGATACTAAGGTCCAGCCAGCCCTAGACCAGAGCTGAGAAACTGTCTGTAGGAAGCTGGAATAGATGGTTCACTAGGCAAAGAGCTTTCTTCATAAGTCATCTATCTGTTGGACACTGGCAAGATGCTATTATCTGAGAAGGGCTTGCTATGCAAGCACATAGACCTAAGTTCTGTCTCGGAAACCCTATGAAAAAGTGTTAGAGCTGTATACCCTTGTAATTCCAATCCTGGGGGATAGGCACAAGTGGATCTCTAGGAACTTGCTAATTAGCAAAAGGGGTGAGATTGTCCCCAAAGCAGTATTTGGTCAAGCTTTTAACTGTCAACTTGGCCTAGCCTCAATTCATGTGGAATCTCAATGACAAGAACAAGTTTGCTTGTGGGTATGTCTGGGCGAATTTGTCAATTGTGGGCAGCATCACTTCAGTCTTGAGGTCCATAAGCGTGGAAAAGGCTAGATAAACATAAGCCAGCAAGATTTTCTAAGTGTGTTTCCTCTGCTTTTGACTGTGATTATGACATTTTAAATTCCTGCTATGATCCCACAATGAAGGACCCTTATCTGTTATTATTAACTGAAAGAGATCCCTTTCTCCCATACTTCCTTTTGTTTTTAGAGTATTCTATCACAGCAATGGAAATTCAAGTAGAAATATTTTTAATTCTGCCTTATTGATATTTTAACATTGGAAACATTTTGATATAAAAGAAATATTGTCTCTATCATTGGCAACCTAAACAGCAAATGTTGATTGTGCTGAATTCCAGCTTCTCAATAGGTGAGAGGCCTAGCCTGGGCTGTGGTGAAGACCCTGTCCTTTCCTGTGATAATAGCTTCCTGATTATTTGTTCTTCCTCAAACCCAGATGTTTGAGACAAGGTAACTAAGAAAAGGTATGGAGAGAGCTCAGTAGGTAAAGTCCTTGCCAGACAAGCATGACAACCTAAGACTTACTAGGTAAGAAGGTCACCCAGTACTTGTTGCACATTTTAGATATGTAATTTTATGTGATAGATGCTATCAGCATCACCCCAAAACATAATGAAAGAAACTGAGGCAAAGTAGATTGAAATAAACTTCCCGTCAATGAAGAAGCAGATCATGCTGGGACCTTGTGTTGCCTGTATGAAACACTCGTTTTAATCACCAATATAATGTACACTGGGTAGAGTGGTACATGCCTTTAATCTGAGCAGTTGTCATGTGGAAGCCCAAAGATAAAAATTTCATGGCCACCCTTAGGTATACGTGGAGTGTGAGACCATAGAGGGGTGCATACAGTTGTCATGTAGAAGCCCAAAGATAAAAACTTCATGGCCAACCTTAGCTATGCATGGAGTGTGAGAGCATAGAGGAGTACATAAAACCCTGACTGGAAGATGGAGACAGGTACCAATCAGGGCGTTGCAGCTGACACTCAGCTTCAAAATTTGTGTGCATGTTCACTGCAACACATAGTTTAGGGCTGATTGGATCTGAGGAGAGCCTGGCCTCTAATACCTCTGAAACCAATGAGCCCCTCCAACAGGCATGTGTCTACACAAATATTCACAAGACTCCCCTATGGATAGATTTGTAGACAATTGTCTCTTTTGTTCTATCTCACCAGGTGTTCTTTCTCTGAAGAGTGAATTTACTGAGCACAAATCCCCAGGGAGACTATGCGAATTAAGGCACAGGCTTCCTAGCCAGCTGTTTTATACAGAGAGGTATTTCATGTTTAAATATTCAGGCTATAAAAGAGAGGTGCTATAGCAGAAGCTTGTGCAAGCTGTCAAGGATATTTCTTATTGAATGGCAATAGAAGCCAAACACATGATCTCTAAGTAACAGATGGCAGCAATTCACTTCTAGATCCTGCTGAGGGAGCCCAGGGAGAAACCATGACCATGGGTGACAGCAGGCCCACTACCTTGCCTTTGTGAACACCTCCCTGTACTGAAGTTGTCAGGGTCAGAGGACAACCTCTATTGTTGGTTCTCACCTTCCACCTTGTTTGAAGCAGGGTCTCTTGTTTTGTACCGTGTGTTAGTTGATATTGTTGTTCTTCCTATGGGGTTTCAGTTCTCGTTAGCTCCTTCAGTCCTTCTCAAACTCTTCTGCCTTGCTATACTTCACTAAGAACTCTCATGTATTAGTTCACTTTACATAGGATTATTAAGTTCAGCTTTTGGTAACATTGCCTTTGAGAGAAACTTACCCAAGAGCTGCTTGTGATGTCCTGTGGCAGCTTGACACATCCGCAGCCTCTCCTTAAGCCTGCTGACAAGCTTGCCAGTTTCTTTGGGATTGAACTACAACTGTCTTGTGTCTGCCTGCCAAAAGGGATGGACTGTAGCTCCTGGCTTGTGTGTAGTATCTGCCTATAGAGAGAACGGGTCTGCAGCTGCTGAGTTGTATTTGGTGTTTTTTTTTTATGGGACTGAACTGCTGCCAAAGAAAATCGAGCTCACCCCTAAACAATTATTGCAGAACAGGTCCACACCCACTACATCCTAATAACTTTTCTCTTCCACTACTTCCGCTGGGTGGTGGGTCAGAAGAGAGGTTGAACCCTTGTTAAAGAAAGTTGTAAAAAAAAATTATGCCTACACTAGTGCTTTAGCTACATGAGGACCTAAGTTAAATGCCCGAAACCAACTTTATTGTTTAAGTAAATCATGGCAGCATTCATTTGTAATCCAAGCAAAGACAGGCAGATTGATGGAGTTGGGGGTTCACTTGTACAGTACACACATACACACACACACACACACACACACACACACACACACACACAAACACAAACACAAACACACATACATACATGTAAAACTCCAAAATACTATTTGGTAAACATCTGTAATGAATAGCACAGGGCTACTTTATGCACAGGTAGAATTTTTTGTTAGAATCTATCAGAAACCTCTGTGCATCAGACATTAACATCCTTATTCTGTAGCTAAGAAGGAGAGGTGGCCAATGACATTTCAGAATTCACACAGTGAAGGACAGGTTAACTCTATCCTGAGAGGACTCATCAGACATACAGTTGCTTGTCTCTTGACCCAGAACATAAGTTTTTGTCATCAGTGGCAGAACCTCAATGTCTCAGTTACTATTCAGCTGCTTCCACTATATCGTAGTGAGAAAAAAAGAAAAGAAAAGAAAAGAAAAGAAAAGAAAAGAAAAGGCAGGGCAGGGGAGAGGGGAGGGGAGGGGAGAGGGGAGGAGAGGGGAGGGGAAGGGAGGGAAGAGAGAAAAGAAAAGAAAAGAGAAGAGAAGAGAAGAGAAGAGAAGAGAAGAGAAGAGAAGAGAAGAGAAGAGAAGAGAAGAGTAGTTGGAATTGAAATTGTTATTTACTGGGAAGAAACTGTATTTTTATTATTGGTAGTGACCTAGAGCTGGGTTTAAATACAGTTACATTATAAAAAAGAAACCTGTGATCATGGAGAAAATGTTTTCTCCAGAAAAATGACTATATTGTTTTGAGGTTTAGTCCATTAGGTATGATAATGCTAAGCATAGAGAACTAAGACCTGATTGCCCCAGAGACGAGAGAGTGTATATGTAGACACAGTGACACTATTAAACTTTGTCCCCAATATATTTTTGATTGGTAAATAAAGATGCCAACAGCTAGTAGCTGGGCAAAAGGGATATAGGCAGGGTTTAGTGTTTCTGGGCTTGGGGTAGGGGCTATAAGAAGGTGGAAAGAAGAGAAAGCTGACATGAGTTTGTTAAGCCATAAAATAATAGTTATGTGTGCTGGATAATTGCAGTTAAAAACAGCGCAAAAAACCCAGAAAATATTCTATAATGGGATTATTGGTTAAAAACTGGAGTTAATAATACAGAAAATAAGCATCTGACCATCTCTAATTCTGATTAAGGCTTATTGTAAATAATAAAAGTTGTATGTCTTTTATCCAAAAACTAAATGATTAAAGGCAGGGTAAAAGTCCCAGGTGGAGATAAAACATTTCTGCAACAGTATTGCATAATTTTCTCATGACTATGAAAGAATAGCCTATAAAAATGACTTACTTAATGGACAGTTTATTTTGGCTCATAATTTTGGGGTACAGTCCATCATGAAGGCAGGAGCAAGAAGCAGCTGGTCACTTTGCATCTGCAGTCAGGAAGCAGAGAGAGTTAAATGCTGGTGCTCAGGTCACTTTCACCTTGTGCAGGACCCTATTCCATGGAATAATGTAACCACCATTTAGAATTGATCTCCGAACTTCAATTTACCCAATCCACACATTGCATTGCTGACATTCCCAGAGGTTTATCTCCTAGGTAACGCTGGATCCTGTCATGTTGACAATATATGATATTAACCATTGCAATGACTGTATGATATATAATCTCTAAAAACTGATTTAAGGAAATTAGTCTCCTCTCAATCCTCTTGAAAATATCTGAAGTGAATGAATATTTCCAAGGTGCTTTGCCAAGCCCACAAAAATACTATTGTATGATTAGTATTTCTGGAAACGAATATGCAAGGGCAGATATTGAAGTTACAATAACATTTGAAAATAAAATCAGTCTCTAAAATAATTTTCCCATATTATAGGTTTTATGAAATCCATCTGTATAGATCAGTGGTTCTCAACCAATGACCATGACCCCTATGTAGGCCACACATCAGATACTCTGGATATCAGATATTTACATTATAATTCATAACAGTAGCAAAATTATAGTTATAAAGTAGCAATAAAATAATTTTATGGTTGGGGCTCAGCACAAAATGAGGAACTATACTAAAGTGTTGAAGCATTAGAAAGGTTGAGCACCATGGGAACAGATCTAATGACTCCTATCTTATCTACTTAATTACAGAAGAAACACTTGAAAATGCTGATATCATTTTCTCTCTGCCACATGGTTAGGAGAGAATTTCTGGTATAGTTTAGTCATCATGATACTCAAACCCTTCCTGTCTGTTCTCAAATATTACAGTATCCCTTTCCCCTTCAATATACAGAAGTGTCACTGTGATAAATTGTGGAAGTGTGCTGTGGCTGCTGAGGTTGGGAGTAGCTTGAAATGTGTTATAATTGAGATTAGCTTGCACTGTGTTCTTGAGTAACCTGTAAATTGAATTCACCCTACAGGCAGGCAAGGGTTTAAGTATATTGTGTGAGTGTCTACATATAAATAAACTCTTCCCATTAGTGGCTGTAATCCCCAGTGAAGTATTACTAATTATGCACACACCTTATATTTGTGTTCTGGCTTTCCCTGGAGACGTCAAAGCACTTCACAAATATTAATTGCAAACAATAAATAATACCTTGGATTTCCAAGACACCCAACACTGATGACTTAAGTGTTTGCTTCTCTAAGCATTTTAACAGTTACAGCACCACTACCACCCAAGGGCAAGAGTAAGCACATCTATTCTCCCTGTGGAAGAGGATTGCAAGCAGTTATCTGTCATATTTCATCCACATGAACATGGATGGATGTGTGAAGGAATGGTTGTATAAACTGAGGATGCAAGATCATGGAGGTGACAGAAGTAGCTTTTTGTATGGAAATCATGATTCTGTGTTAACTTTGGCCATTACATATTGTGTTAATCAGCAGTAAGGATGAATGAGGAGGGGCAGTTTAATTCATAGGCAGTTAGTCTGCAACTGGGAGCTAGGGAATTTCTTTTGATATGCCTCACTGACTGACTCCCAACTGTGGCTGAAGTCCTTGGGCTCCTCTCTATCAGAAGGAGTTTCTAGATGAAATGAATGCATATAAGTAGCTGTCTTTGTCACAGCTTGCTCTATTTTTGTTGTTGTTGTTGTTGTTCCTGCTTTATTCAGAGAAAAGGGATAAAAGGGAGATCTGTGAGTACTTTCTTTGGTTGCCATGGATTTCAAGTATAATTGAGTTAGAATTCACCAAATGTGTTTTTGATTCATATATATTTTTTCTTAAAACATAAACAAATAAAAGACATTGGTTTCTTCCTAATATAAAGTCACCACTCCAGCATTTCAGGTTTGAAAGTTTCTTATCAAGGCACAAAAGTCTAAACTTGAGATGAAGATTAAATCTTTGAGAGTTCTGCTAGGGTGCTACCTCTCAGGCAAACTGCATACTCAGTTGATAGTGGTAGCTAATGAGATATTTCCAGGCAGCCATTTCTGTGTTCAGTGCTGCACTTATTTCAGATCCCTGTGGTGTGAAAGGAGCCTTTAAAAGTGATGGAATTAGCAGAGGTGTGGTCAGAATCATTATTAACAATGACAAAAGTAATGACACAAAGGAATATCATGATGTTTGATGATGATGGGGTTGAAGAAGGCGGTGATGAATGTGATGTAATGATAGTGATTATTGGGAACAAAATAAAAGGGGGCGGGGCTGGTGGCCCTGGGAAAAGTAGGGGAGGAAAAGATGCCCACTGCCCTGCCAGTTTCCCTATTCTCTGGTCAGTCAGGCGTGGGAAGGCCGCTACTTACCCTATCCACTCATCCTTGGGTGGGCATTCCTCTATTCCACTCTTCAGGGGGTCGTCAAGGGGCAGCCCAGCCTGGGGACCCCCCCTGGAGCTACTTAGCTAAAGCCACCAGGGTTGTAGGAGAGAGGGAATAGGGGAAGAAGTTCCCAACAATAACCAGAGTGCACAGCAGAATTTGAAGGACAGAGACTGTCTATGGTTTAAGAGCTTTATTATAGAAATGCAGGGGAAAGAGAGAAGGTCAAAGAGAGAGAGAGAGAGAGAGAGAGAGAGAGAGAGAGAAGAGAAGAGAAGAGAAGAGAAGAGAAGAGAAGAGAAGAGAAGAGAAGGAGACAAGAGAGGAGAAGACAAAGAGAAAGGGACGAGGAGAGAGAAGTGAGAGAACAAAGGAATAAGAGCAAGAGAGCAAGAGTAAGAGAGCGAGGTGTGGGCTGAGCACACCCACTCCCACTTCTTGGCCCTGGCGTTCCCTATACTGTGGCATATGAAGTTTGCTAGACCAAGGGGCCTCTCTTCCCAATAATGGCAGACTAGGCCATATGGTCTTCACTGTTGCTAGGTAACTGGGGAGGAGTTTAGCCTGAAGGTCAGAAGCTTGGGCCATTGCTTATGAGACCACTAACTATGCTTCTCTTGTGGGGGCTGTGGGAGGTGGTACCTTTGGCAGGGGCCAGAGTTCCAGGAACATGAGGGAATGCCTACCGTGTCATGTAGGTGAATTATGACCATCGGGGTTCAGACCTCAGCTCGACTGGAGACCAGCCTGCAATTCCCCACAAGTAATGAATCCAGTATATTGTTTATACTGGTCTCTTCTTCAACTCCTGAGCATGTAGCTTCAGAGAGTGTTGAAAACAATAATCAAAATGATAACTGCAATGCAACTTAACATTTCTTAATGTTGTGTTCCATGTACACAAAGTATTTCAGTTAGCTTCATTTGGCATAATTTTATGAACAATATATTAATGTTTTATCCAGACCATACTATACTAAGATGCTTATGTGATTGGCTAGGGCCATCTAGACAATATATTGAGGCCCTGAAATGTGATGCAAATTGATTATCTGAAGCCAGTGCTCTTCTTGCCTCTCAGAAAAAAAAAGCATGTTGATAGAAGAGGTTTATGGGTTCAAGAAATGATCAGAGCAACATACTATGGAGCTCTATAGTGATTCTGCTGTTAAAGAAGTGTGGGGTGTCTTAGGAAAGAACATGGTTTTCGATCTCATATATTATAGCCAGACTTTATTTTGATGACTTGGGAGGAACTAACCTGAAGTTGACCTTGAAGAATGAGTTTAGTGCAAGGTCATATGAATTGAAAAAGTAGTCACCTGTCCATAGCAGCTTCTGGTTCATGGTTCTTAGATTAGCAAGTTTGTTCTCTCCAAAATTTTCTCCTATATTCTAGTCTCATATTTCTTTCTAGTTTTTTTTAACTACTAATAATATTGTATGGAAATATGGTTGTTTTCTCTATCATAAAACCTTTTATTTTCTCTTCCATATTGTATTAAAGCTCTCTATTGATATTTACCAAGTACCATACAACACAAAAAGAACAAAAGAAACAAAGATGAATGAAATTTCCATAATCTCAGCTCTGCTAGAGCTCATGTTGCACTGGAAGAATCACATTTTAATAAAATATATACCCATATAGAGACATAATTTAATACTGTGACAAGCCTCAAGTGAGAGAATACACAACACTTTATTACTTTTTTAATACTAGGAAAGCCTATTTCAAAATGGAGGAGGTCAAAGATGCAAGGCACAGAAGATTTTCTAGAGAAGAAATGTTTCAGCTGAGAACCAATAGTGCAGATTTGGTGGCTGATTTGGGAACGTCGACTACAGCAAAGGGAACCCTTATATAAAATGTGTCTTATAAAACAAAAGGATTGGGAAAAAGCTGTATGAATATCCAATTTTCAGGGACAAGGAGGAGTGCAGTGAAAGGGGTCTACAGAACAGGCTGGATCCATGTTATCACTAGGAGTAACATCCTAGACATTACAGCTGCTCCCATTGTCTTCATGTACAGCACCTGCCAACAGATCCTGGCTAAGATGAGTTTTTTTCTTCTTCTGCTTCTTCTTGATATGTTCTGTAATGTGGTAGTGTAATGTGGCAGCAGGAGGTACCTTAGTGGGCACATGCTGAGGTACCAGCCATATGATGGGTCTAATATAAACTGATGTTTATTTGTGGGCAGGAGAAGGGGTATGAGAAGGGAGTGCGGGAAAGAAAGGAGGCAGAGAGGAACAGAAAGAGAAAGAAAAGAGAAAGAAGGAATCATTTGTTGAGACAAATGGGGTGTAGAGGACAGGGTTTGGGGAGATAAGGAAGCCAGAGAAAGTAAGATGAGAGAGAGAGAGAGAGAGAGAGAGAGAGAGAGGGAAATAGATTGACAGACAGACAGAACATACAAACACACACACATAGAGGGGAGTGGGGACAATCTGTCCTTTTACAGCAAGTTAGGCTTGTTGTAGGTTAGGCTGTTGCTAGATAACTGTTGGATGAAGTCTAGAAGAAATGCTAACTCTTCCATTTTCGTCTAATTTAAAAAATGAGAAACTAGAAAGAGGTAATGGTGAAACAGGAATAGGATCACCATGATCGTTAGTTGCTTCCTGATGACTTTGGGGACATAGTTTTGTCTCTGGGACACTCAGCAAGTTAGGAATGTGGATATTGGTCAAGTCTTAGGAAAGTTGGCTGTTTCCTTGTTGTCCTGGGTGAGTGGGACCATCTACAGGTAGGAAGGTACAGGTCCAGTAGAAGTGTCTGTGAAAGTAGAAGAGAGAATCTTTGGGTTGCTTCTCTGGAACTTTCCTGGATATAGATTTTTTTAAATAAATGCCTGGAATTGGCAAGATGCTGAAACATATATACCTATTAGAGTCAGAAAATAATAGTGAGTCAGAAAATAATAGTAAGTCAGTTTGGGAGAAAACCTTTTTCTTAGGTGTATATTTGAAACCCTTAGGTCTTGGTTGTTGGTTTTAGGGGAGTCCCAAAAGAAGGGAACAGGGGATAAATCCCACTCTCTGGAATAGGCAAGAGGTAGGAACTTAGGGTATTGATTGGCAGGTGTACTTATCTAGATGGAGTCGATTTGGACCATGAGAGGTAGAGCCAAAGGGACTTTCCTGGAACTTATAAGAATCCTGAAGAGATAAGTTTGTTAACAGCATGAACAGTCTTTAAGGTGAGCTTAGGGAATATAGAAACATTCTGTGGATCAGAAGGGGTCAGAGAAGCTTTTTCTCTCTTTCTAGAAATCTAAATGTATATTATTTAGCAAAATGAGCAACATTTTAAGTTTATATTTAAAATAGTCAAAGAAAATGGAAAATTTTGATCTTTTGAATATGTTAGTTGATCATATAAATTTAGCATTAGCAACACCTTAGGTCTATAGTTAAAAGACAACCAAAAGAAAGTTAAATTTGTAACTATGATAGTTGATAGTACAGAGTTAAGATGTGAAATACTTCAAGATTATAGTTAGAAGACAACCAGAGGAAATTTAAGATTTGAATGTTTGATTATAAAATTTGAGTGTATAGTAAAATGCTTTATTAGAGTTAGACTAATTTATCAGAACTCCATTCATAGGTATGAAGCAAGACATTGGTGAAGTGGGGAGTGCCCATAACAAAGATGGGAGATAATCATGTTACTGCCTTCAACCAAGTTGGCTCTGAAACTATTGTCAGTCATATGATTGCCCTTGGCTAAGATAGTGCTGAAACTATAGCTCCACCTATCTTCTCCCATCCTAAACAAAAGTATTAGAAAGTCACATTTTACATCCTAGAATTGAACAGCTTGTATAAAAGTGTGGCTATGTATCAGCAAAGAGACACATGGTTAGATATATAAAGAGACAAAGAGATATGTTTCACCTGGCAGGCAGGGCATTATGTATGTGAGGAGAACTCACCCTACCACTCTTGCAAGTCTGAGCACTGTGATAGATCTATGACTTGTGCATGCAGGGATCTAGTAACCACCCTCCTTTCTCCCACCAGAGCTGGCTTAGAGCTGGTATAGACCAGAACTGAAAGAAACCAGAGATAAAAATTTCCCAGGAAGTAGAAGTTTAAGACTGCCAACTTGAGAAAATGGCTGGGAGATCAAGCTAAGCCCAAGAAAAATATATGTTTAGAAGGTTTGGAGTGAACATAGGGAAAATCCTGCACATATGAAACCTTCCATTTTCTGGATTGCTGGCAAGAGTTGTCCTTAAAATCGTGGCATCCAAAATGTCATTAAGCGGTCATTTAGAGTTGTTCTCTAGGGTGTATTGGGGACAAATTTTGTGTGTGAATTTGGAGGCCTTTAAATCCAGGAGGTGTCCTAATTGGGAGCCTGAAAGTAACAGCAAAGATCCAACATTCATGTGTAAGCATAAATGTTATTACTTCTATTGTTAAGCAGTGTCCCAAGGATAGAGAAATAATAACAGTGTGCAGCACAAACTGAATTGCCAAGTCATTTTGTGACAACCAGGGCCTGAGCTGATGTCCAAGAGAGAGTGGATCACCCAGCACTGTAATTTTTGAGTTAAAAGGGAGGAGCCATGTCTAAAGAAGACAGAAATATCACCCAAAGGAAGAGGTCTTACAGCAGGAGGCCAGAGAGAAGGGTCAGCTACAGTTCAAAGAATGTGGTTGGGAGTTCCTCCATTTAGACCAACCAGTGCATCACTTTCCAAATAGTTGAGGTTTGTATGGAGAGATCTATCAATCTGATGGCCAGAAAGTGAGTGTGAGTAGCGGGTAGATTTTTCAGGATGTGATCCACATGGGAGTGGGAAATGTGAGACTGCAAGTTTGTGAACCGAGTCTTGGCACCATTGATCTATTTTGTAACACAGTGGCATGATGCAGTGGGAGAGGGTGCATTAGTGGGCCCCATGCTGATGCATTTCCCCTTTGAGGTATCAACCATATGATAGGGTCTAGTATAAAATGGAGTTTATTTTAGGGCATAAGAAGATGGATTGAGAAGTGAGTGTGGGAAAGAAAGAATGGGGACAGAGAAGGACAGAAAGAGAAGGGAGAGAGAAAGAAAGGTAGAGGCTGCTAGGGACACATGGAGATATGTTAAGGGGGGCAGACAGAGGGTGAGGGAGAGAGAAAGAAAGAAAGAAAGAGAGAGAGAGGGAGAGAGAGGAAGGAAGGAAGGAAGGAAGGAAGGAAGGAAGGAAGGAAGGAAGGAAGGAAGAAGAGAAAGAAAGAGTAAGACTAGAGGGGGGGCAGACAAACCTTTTATAGCAAGCAAGGCTCCTACCCGGCTGTTGTTCAGAAATTGTTGGGCAGAGCCTAGAAGAAACGCTAACATTTCTCTTAACCTGTTTTCCTTGATTTATACTGATAACTCTGTATTTTGCCACTCATCACTCCCATCCACCCTAGACAGAAGAACTGCTTTTAAATTTTTTTAAGAATGAATGTTAGGCTATCACCTGATATGCAATACCTCCTACAAGTTTATGTGTGAGAATGCTTAATCGTCTCATGCTGCTGTTTTGGGAAGTCATGAAATCTTTGGGAGATAAGGTTTATGCTTCCAGAGTTCTTTGAGGATAACATTCTAACCTTAATGCAAGCCTAGTTTCTTCCTCCTGGTCTATGAAGATGTGAGGAGTTTCTGTTTCCTATCCCAGCCACTACAAATGGAACTTCTCCTGCCCCTTTACTTCCCTACTGTGAGGGGCTGTAGAATTGTACAGCTTGCCCAGATACCATGCTTTCTTTACATTGATGAGCTATAGTCTTGTGGACTTCCCCAGTCAGTATGCTTCTCCTATCTGAGGTGCTTCATGGTTCTGCCTTTTCCCTATTGGGTTTGAGGATAACTTACCCTGTTTTTCCTTGGTAGCTTCACAGTCTTCTTCTTTTTTAGAGGAATATTTACCATCTGACACTATAATATATGTATGTAATTGGTTTTTATTTTATTAGTTTTTGGTGGCTTAAAATTAAGAGATTATCTCGAGTCCTAGTAGAGAATTTTGATTGCCTACAATATTTGAATTCTTAAGATTTTATTTGGACTCTTAAAACTACACTATATCTATTTTACATAGTGAGACAGTCATTAGCCTATGGATTTAGGGGGAAAATTGTATAGCTTGGATCTGATATTTCACAAATTGGATTATGTGTTTGAATACTTAGAACCAGGCTGATGTTCTGGGAGGTTGTGAAAAATTTAGGCTGCTGAGCCCAAATTGGAAATGTCAACAGGAAGGGAATGCTTTTATTGGTGACAGATTGGTAATGCTTCTACTGTCTGTGCTCCCTGATCTGCTGAGTTAGGAAAAGCTGCCTCCTCACACTCCTGCCACTAAAGGTGGAACCACCCTAGTTGCTAGGCCTTTACATACATGACAAAGTCTGTTCCCTTAAGGCCTGTTTTCTTAGCCAGATAGCCATCTAAATTGAGATACTAGACGATGGAATGGTACTGACAATATTTAGGATGTATCTTCCCAAATTAATTCTAGTAGGTTCCTGGCATACGAGCCCATAGTCTTGTTTACTAGTTGAATTTAGATCTGTGAAAATTGTTAATTTTTACAGTAGGTATTTAAGAATCATCTACTTGGCAAACTCGGGGATAAATAATTAATCTGTGAATATGTGGCTTTCTGGGATATAAAAATAGAGGACCTCAGAAAAGCCTTCCTAAAAATAGAGCCAAGAGACAAATTCATACAACAATACAAGAATACTAGATAACATATGTAACTGGTCATCTGCTTTAGTAGAAATCACTGAGCTCCTGAGCATTTCATTGGCTCTAGCTTTATCTTTAAAAATAACTATTATGTAAAATTTTTGTGTAAAAATAACTATTGAAAGTTATTATGCCACCAAGTTCTAACTCTTGAGAGAAAGCTAATTTTTATTTAAAATGGGGTCAGAAAAGTAAGATCATGCCTCAGGAATTAATGGGAAGCAGACCCCATAAGTCTGTATACTGGTTGACTTCAAAAGCTCCTCTACATCAGGCACACATAAACCCTAACCTGGTATACTAGGCATACTGCAGATCTTACTTTCCTGCTTCTCTGTACTCATGCTCTAGATGAATGAAAATCAGTGTTCACATTTCCAAGACAAGATTAAAATAAGATGGAATAATTGATCCAAAAAGAACAACATCCTGGATAGGGTTCTCATCTCTACATAGATGAAATTTTAGTCAGGACCTGTTGCTACTCCTCCTCCCTTCCAACCCAAGAAGCTGAGTAATAAATTGCCTCCTTGACAACAAGCAAGAGCTATGGCTGTATGGTGTTCAGCATGTGGGAGATGCACGAAGCTATTTAAGAGCCACTTATTCCATGTGTTAATTATTTCAAAATGTGATTTAGGAAATCATCTCTAATTGACCATAATTTATATTTCCATTTGTAGAGTGCCTGAAGGTGGCTCATATAGCTTTGTCTGCTTCATATTTGGCAGAAGGCTATAGTAGAGCTAACAGGCACTGAGAAGATACAAGGCACAAAAATATGAATTTTATTCTAAGCTAAGGCTTCACTACTGATGTAGTGAAATCATATTAAACCAAAGAGGTGTGTGTGTGTGTGTGTGTGTGTGTGTGTGTGTGTGTGTGCATGTGTAAGCCAGAGACCATATAATGACATCCTCGGCAAGCACTTCTACCCACTGAGCCATCTCCCTAGTTCTCCAGAAAGCTTACTTTTTAATGGCTCTCTGCAGGATAGCTTTATGTCAACTTGGCACATAATAAAGTCCTTTCTTGCTTCATCTTGTTTTTATTTATTTTATTTTTCTCTTTAATTTATTTATTTATGCTGGGCACTTGTGGTGCATGCCTTTAATCCCAGAACTTGGGGGCAGAGGCAGGCAGATTTCTGAGTTTGAGGTCAGCCTGGTCTACAGAGTGAGTTCCAGGATAGCCCAAGATGCATAGAGAAACCCTGTGTCAAAAACATACATACACACACACACACACACACACACACACACACACACACACACACACACACATATATATATATATATATATATATATATTCAATTTACATCCTGATCACTGACCCCTCTTCCTCCTCCCAGGCCCCCTTTATATAGTCCTTCTGCCATTCCCCCCATTGTCCTCTGAGAGGGTGGAAGACCCCTTGTTTTCCCCCAACCCTGGCATATCAAGTTTCTGTAGGGCTAGGCAGTCTAGTTAAGAGAATGGGATCTACAGACAAGCAACAGCTTTAGGCTTTATTTGAAAGATAACAGCAGATTCTTATCCGTGTGTGTAAGACACCAGGCTTCTGAATAGAAAAGTCTGTTGTCTGTAAATCTCTCTTCAATAATACTATATAGGTGCAGCTTAAACTTACATGCATCTGAACACTTCAGAGGGGCAAACTGAGTATAAAGTTGGTGACTGAGACAGGAGTGAGTATCTGATATACTTCCCCTGCTACAGGGAGGGGATAAAGTCTGGTGTAATCACTTTTTCAGATCCAATTAAAAATGTATCGTGTGTGTGTGTGTGTGTGTGTGTGTGTGTGTGTGTGTGTGTGTGTATCCATACTCACACATGTAGAAAACTTATACTTGATGTTTTCTTCTCTCACTTTTTGCCCTGAACCCTTGAGACAGGGTCTCCCACTGAATCAAATGTTGACTGATCACACCTCCCAGAATCTGGCTTTCTCTGTACATTAAAGGTGCTTGAATTATATATAAGTTTTATCATACTCAGATTTTATGTGAGTGTTGATGATTCAAAGTCTGGTCTCTATGCTTGCAGAAGTGGTCTTACCTACCAAGATGTTACAGAGTGTCCTAACCCTACCTCCCCCCATCCTCCTCCTGCTCCTCCTTTTCCTCCTGCTTCTCTCTCTCCCCCTCCCTCTCCCTCCTCTCCCCCTTCTTCTCCTCTTCTTCTTTACATTCTTTCATCTAGTAAAGCATTCTAGTTTTATATATTGCTTGGATTGTGTTTGTTTGTATTTGTGTTCATATTATGCATGTAAATGTGTTTGCATATATGTACACATATTTGGAGATGAGAAATAGAAGTCTGGAAATCTGAGTCTTACTCTATGTCTTTCACCTGCTTATTTTTCTAGACAGTTTCTCTAGCAAATTGAAACTGTTGGAATGTGTAGTCTGGTTGCACAGCTAACTCTAAGGATCCACGTTTCCATTTTATCTGATGCTGAGGTTGCAGATGTGTACCCTTGATCCACTGGTCAGATACCAAGCCTCAGGTGGTCACTTGGTATTCCTTCAGTCAATTTCTGAGGCCAGTGAAGCAATCAAAGACTTTTCAGAGACACATATTAGTGATACTGCTGCCAGATATTTTAAAGTTTTCATTGTTGTTATGCAGATTGTCTATAGTCAAAAGAAATCAGATTATATAGCACAGTATAAAATTCATTAAGCTGCCTCAATGGGACTTCTTTAAAGACTAATTACTGCATTGAGTCCTAATGACTGTCACCTTTAAAGCACATAAATCATGAGAATATAGGAGAAATGTTTTTCTTTTAATGGACATGATTTCTAATTTTCTTTTCAAAGAAACACACATCTGTAGTAGCATAATGAATCACCAAGTATCTGTTGTGGACTCATTATCTCAGGACTCCTTGTTCAGAAGTAGTGTCACTCAAAGTGGGCTGCTGCCTCCTACAACAATCAGATGTAAAGACAGTCTACCAGAGACATGCCCAGAGGATATGATGATGTAGACAATTCTTCAACTTAGGGTCTCTTTCTAAATGATTTCAGATAGTGTCACATCAACAGCTAAATACCAATATGTATCAAGTCAGAAGCTAAACTTAAACTTTTAATTTCATCTTTCAGTAAATTTTCTTACCAATCAAGAAAGTCTCCTATTCTATGAGTCAGGACATAGGGAAATAGAGAATAACAGAGTGTCATGGGAAAGTGAGAACTGGTTTGCATTCAGTTGCAGTAATTTGACTTGATTCTGTGCAAACATATTGAGGCAAAGATAGGACAACTAAAGGTATTTTATGCTATCATAAACTGAGTTTGTGATATAGAAGATAATTCTTGCTCATTAAAGTGCTTAGAATGCAGCTGAATCAAGTAAAGTAAAGAAAGTAAAATAAATAAAGCCGACCCACTGAGTGCACTGGAGGCCTTGGTGCCCACTTATAACTTCCTCTGTGGGGTTTTCAAGGTTGTTTTGAACTAGAAATGAATTGTGCCCAAGAAAGTCATAAGAGCAGAGTGGATGAGGAAAGCTTAGAGCACTGAGGTTAATGATTCAGAAAAAACTCTCAAAGAGCTCTAGTGTGGCTAACTTTCTTTCCACTAATCTGACCTCCTCTTGTTGAGGATAGAAATTGTGCAGAATAAACTTTGTATTTATTTTTGATACAAAAAACAGAAATATTTCATTGTATTTTTAATGACTTACTTGTATTTTAATAGTGTATATGTGTCCTTGTGTTGGCATATGTATATGTGTGCAGGTGCCCTCAGAGGCCAGAAAAGGGCATCAGATTCCTGAAGCTGAAGTTACACATAGTTGTAAGCTGCCTCACATGAGTGCTGGGAACTGAACTCAGAACCTCTGTAAGAGCAGCACATGCTTGTAAGTGCTACAGTTTCTTCCCAGTTCTCCATCTCACCTTTTTAAGTTGGCAATGATTCAGTACATGTTAAGTACATATATTATGATACTGTGATAAGTGCTGTAGTTATTATCAGTTCCATTTCCAGTTATCAATGCATTATGTCCTCTAAACTTGTTCTTTGTCTTATAGCTGGAGGTTTATGCTCTTTAATCAGTACCTCTGTTCCACACAAATACACACACACACACACACACACACACACACACACACACACACACGTGTTTGAATGAAATTAAGTGGAACATATATATACACATATACATACATTTATATGCATATCATCTTCATCTTCTAATCATTTTAAGATTTTTCAAAATATTTATATAACAAATATGTTTTTGTTTGGTGTGTATACCTGTGTGTGTGTTCACATGCCATCATGCTATAGGAGTGCACATGTGGAAATCAGAGGCTAAGAAGGATGAATCAGTTCTCCCCTCCTATTCCAAGGGTTCTGGGGATCAGAGTCAGTGCTTCTACCTTGGCAGCAAGCAACTTTATCCATGGAACCAATTTATTCGTCCTACATTTTAAATACTTAAATAGAAGCATTAACCTTTTTGTCCAAAAGGCTGTATAATATACATTTCCATGCATATTCTATGAGAGTTCATCTTTCTTCATTGTCTTGATAACTCTTGTAACATCTTGTAATTTCAGTAACGCTCATGCCAATCAGTATAAGGTCATGTTTCACTGTGGTGTTTGACTCATTTTACATTTCTTTAATAGAGTACTTTCTCCTCCTTTGGATAGCATATGTAGTCTTTGAAGTATCCATTTTAGGATGTGTTCGTTTCATCCAGGATGTTTTGTATGGCTCTTTAGTGGTGAATTCTTTATGTATCTAGACATTAGTAAACTCTTTGCCAGATAATTTGTTTAAAAGTGATTGTTCCCATTCTGTTGGTCACCATTTTTATTTTGGTTTGTTTTGTATGCTGTTTAGAAGCCTTATAAAATGATATTAAATTCATGTATTTTTGTGTGTGAGGGAGGTTATGAAGTATCCATTTAAGTATGAGCAAATGTGCCAAGGCACACTTATGAAATGAGAGGACAGCACTCAGGAGTCAGGGGTCTCCCTCTTCATGGGTTGTGGAGCTTGAACTCATGCTAACAGGCTTGTATATCAGTGCCTTTTCTAGGTGACCACCTGGCTGGCCATGACCCTATAATGCTAAGAGGCATTTCAGGTTGATGCTGTCCCACTTATACTTCAGCTATTATCACCTTAAATTTTGGCTTCAGATTTTATTAAGAAATGCTTTTCATATTTTTCAGTATGAAATTTGAAGCTTTTGCTCACACAGTTTAGCTTTGAATATGTTCTAGGTCAGCTTTTCAGCATGATCTAAAAGCTATCACATTCTGCTCTTTTTGGGGCTTCATTAGTTCCTTCATCACAATTTTCTTAAGAGTCAGTCCATGCCTTTTTGTTTACTCTTTGAGATCTGTAAATAATTAGTCAGGGAGGAGTTAGAAGGGCTGTTGTGGGACAGATATCATCAAAATTCTTCTATGAAACTCCCAATAAATAAACATTTTTTTTTATAGTAAGTCTTTTTTTAGTGGATATTTTCTTTATTTACATTTCAAATGTTTTCCCCTTTCCAGGTCTCATCTTCAGAAATCCTCTATCCCACCCTCCCTCTTCTTGCCTGTATGAAAGTGTTTCCCCACTCACTCACCATCTCCTGTTTTCCTGAACTAGCATCCCCTAAACTGGGGCATTGAACACCCTCAGACCCAAGAACCTCTCCTCTCACAGATGTCCAACAAAGCCATCCTCTGCCACATATGCGGCCAGCACCATGGGTCTCTTCATGTGTGAATCTTGTGTTAATCCTGACAATCCACAACATGGGAGATCTTTCCATCTTCTGAGAACTTCTTTGATTTCTTTCTTCAGAGACTTGAAGATCTTGTCATACAGATGTTTCACTTGTTTGGCTAGAGTTACTCTAAGATATTTTATATTGCTTGTGACTATTATGAAGGGTGGTGTTTCCCTAATTTCTTTTTCAGCCCATTTATCCTTTGAGTATAAGAAGTTACTGATTTGTGTGAGTTAAATTTGTATCTTTCCACTTTGCTGAAGTTGTTTATCAGGTGTAGGTTTTCTCTGGTGGAGTTTTTGGGGTCATTTATGTATACTATTATCTGCATATAGTGATATTTTGATTTCTTCCTTTCCAATTTGTATCCCTTTGACCTCCTTTTGTTGTCTAATTGCTTTATCTAGAATTTCAAGTTCTATATTGAATAGATAGGGAGAGACAGGTCAGTCTTGTCTAGTCCCTGATTTTAATGGGATTGCTTCAAATTTCTCTCCATTTAGTTTGACATTGGCTACTTGTTTTCTGTATATTGTTTTTCCTATGTTTAGGTATGGGCTTTTAATTCCTGATCTTTCCAAGACTTTTTGCATGAAGGGAGATTGAATTTTTTCAAATTATTTTCAGGATCTAAACAAATGATCATGTGGTTTGCTACATTGAGTTAGTATATGTGGTGAATTTTTTTTTTTATTGATGGATTTTCATATATTGATCCATCCCTGCAACCTTGGGATGAAGCCTACTTGACCATGGTGAATGATCATTTTAATGTGTTCTTGAATTTGTTTTGTGAGAATTTTTATTGAGCATTTTTTTTGCATCGATATTTATAGGGAAACTGTGCTGAAATTCCCTTTGTTGGGTTTTTGTGAGGTTTTGCTATTAAGGTAACTGTGGCTTCATAGAACAAATTGGGTATTGTTCCTTCTGTTTCATTTTGTGGAATAGTTTGAAGATTATTGGTATAAGGTCTTCTTTGAAGGTCTGATAGTATTCTGTCCTAAACTCATTTCTTCCTGGACTTGTTTTGGTTGGGAGACTTTTAATGGCTGCTTCTATTTCTTTAGGGGGTATGAGACTGTTTAGATGGTTTATCTGATTTTGATTTAACTTTGGTATTTGGTATCTGTCTAGAAAATTGTCCATTTCATCCAGATTTTCCAGTTTTGTTGAGTTTAGGCTTTTGTAGTAGGGTCTGATGATTTTTTGAATTTCTTCAGTTTCTGTTGTTATGTCTCCCTTTTCATTTCTGATCTTGATAATTTTGATTCTTTCTCTATGCCTTCTGTTTAGTCTGGCTAATGGCTTGTATATCTTGGTGATTTTCTCAAAGAACCAGCTCCTGGTTTTGTTTATTCTTTGTATAGTTCTTTTTGTTTCTACTTGGGTGATTTCAGCCCTGAATTTAATAAGCTCCTGCCCTCTTCTTCTTTTGGATGTGTTTTTTTCTTTTTGTTCTAGAACTTCTAGGTGTGTTGTCAAGCTGCTAGTGTATGCTCTCTTCAGTTTGTTTTTTGAGGAACTCAGAGCTATGAGTTTTCCTCTTAGTACTGCTTTCATTGTGTAACTTAAATTTGGGTATGTTGTACCTTCATTTTCATTAAATTCTGAAAAGTCCTTAATTTCTTTATTTCTTTCTTGACCAATTTACCATTGAGTATAGCATTTTTCAACTTCCACGTGTAAATGGACTTTATGTTGTTTTTGTTGCTATTGAAGACCAGCCTTTGTCCATGGTGATCTGATAGAATGCATGGGATTATTTGAACCATCTTGTATCTGTTGAGGTCTGTTTGTGACCAATTATATGGTCAATTTTGGAGAAGGAACCATGTGGTTCTAAGAAGAAGGTATATTCTTTTGATTTATGATGAAATGTTCTATAAATATCTATTAAATCCATTTGTCTCATAACTTCTGTTAGTTTCACTGTGTCTCTTGTTTGGTTTCTGTTTCCATGATATGTCCATTGATGAAAGTTGAAGTCTCCCACTATTATAGTATGAGGTACAATGTGTGCTTTGAGCTTTAGTAAATTTTCTTTTATGAATGTGGGTTCCCCTGCATTTGGCGCATAGATATTCAGAATTGAGAGTTCTTCTTGGTAGATTTTTCCTTTGATGAATATCAAGTGTCCTTCCTTATCTTTTTTGATAACTTTTGGTTGAAAGTAGATTTTATCTGATATTAGAATGTCTATTCCAGCTTGTTTCTTGGGACCATTTGCTTAGAAAAATATTTGCTGTGAGGTAGTGTTTGTCTTTGAAACTGAGGTGTTTTCTATTTGTAGCAAAATGCTGTTTATGTATCCAGTCTGCTAATATATGTCTTTTTATTGGGGGATAGATTCCATTGATGTTCAGAGATATTAAGGAATAGTTATTGTTGCTTTCTGTTATTTTTGATGTTTTTGCAACTATCTTCTTTCGAGTTTGTTGAAAGAAGATTACTTTCTTGCCTTTTCTAGGGTATAGTTTCCCTCCTTGTATTGGCATTTTCCATCTATTATCCTTTGTAGGGCTGGATTTGTGGAAAGCTATTGTTTAAGGTTTTGTCATGTGATATCTTGGTTTCTCTATCTATGGTAATTGAGAGTTTTTCTGGGTATAGTAGTCTTTTGAAGAAGCATCCTCATCACTAAGCTTAGTTCTAGTTTTTTTTAAGTTTTGCACTGTTATTTTCAATTGAAGATTTTTTACCATATTAATATAATCATTATGTTTCTGTATGAATATGTGAATATGTCGTGTGACATGCCATGTGTGTGGAGCTCAGAAAATAATTTTTGAAAGACAGTTCTCTAGATGTTGTGGGACTCAGGGATTAAATCCAATTAGTGAAAAACCTGTACCATTTCACCAGATATGACTATTATTTTTAAGTAATAATTGACATACATACATACATACATACACACACACACACACACACACACACACACACACACAGAGTGAGGGGGGAATAAAGACCTAGAATTATCTCAAAGTTATTTAAAAATGGAATAAAAAGAAGATAGAATTTGAATGCTTCAACATTGAAAAGGCCCACTAAAATTTTACGAGATGCTTTTTGAGACTGTAGTACATTCTGTTGCAAATGTTTATTCAGGAACATATTTGCCAAAGAAGAGATAACTGCATTTCAAAAAAATCATTTTATTTTAAATTTTTATATTGTAAGCAGCAAATCTCTGCACATATTTGCACAGAGGAGGTGTCCTCTGAATGCACAACACTGCTAATATGCAATAGAGTGAAAAGTGAGACCACACGGGAGTTAAATACAGAATGATGCATTGCTCTCAATGCAATTCTGACCTGGCACTTACCCTATTCTTTAGTTTATTATATTTATAGTACATTCCCTCTGACAGTCTGCTACCTATGGGACTCTAAACCTAAAGTGTTTATCATTGAGTAGGTTTGACAGAGTGTGGAGATAGAGAACCTTAGGCAAGAGAAAGCCAGTGAATATTGACTTTTACAGAAGGTTTCAGAGAAAAAAAAAGGGGGATTCAAGTACTGGGACAATGACTGAGGGTATCAGTCTTAAATACATGCATGTTGTTTTCCTATGATTGCCAGCAATGAGAAAAATGAGTGGGTTGAGTAAGATCAAATAAACGTGAATATGTAAAGGAATGATTATAATCCATCTTCATGGCCCAATTTGAGTAAATGTACTTTTCTCCTTAATGTCCCTCATATATGACACTGTACTCCATTCACAACATTTGCTGTTCTCTTATGTACTCAAGGAGAGCTTCTGATGTCTAAGGAAGACTCCCACTGTACAACGCAGCTGACTGCATGGTAGGAGAATCATGTGTTATTCACTTGGGCCACTCTGCTCAACTGTCTCAATCTGCCATGTTGGAAATCTGAAATGAACACATGCCTAAGATCAGGAAGCCAAAGGATGTCTGTCTTCCATCCCGAGTTTTTATATAAAGGAACTTTTAAATTAAAAATAGAGAATAGTCATACAATAGGAGCTACTTTCTTTATGCTGTAATATTTTGTCTTCCTGGATCCCTCAATATTCTCCCCCCTCCTCACATAAAACAAGGCAAGAAATGAAAGCACTTCATATGCCTTTCAGGACTGTCCTAAAGCCCCTTTAGTTTCCTTCCATTATGCCAGTTTAGAGATTATGTTAAAATTCAGTGGACTGGTTTGCTGATCTTGTGGATAATGAACAGTTACTTAAAAATACTCTCCCAATAAAATTTGAATTTCCTAAGGAGACATGAGGATTTAGATTGGTGACCTTGGCAGACCAAACTTAAACTGGAAACATTATATGGCATCCCAGAGGATGAAAACAGGAAGGTCTCCTCTCTCTCAAGCTCAGAAGGAATAACAATATTGCAGGAGAACCATGTCAGAAGAATATATGTCATCTTCATAATTTGTATTCCAGTGACAAAATTGGTCAGTTGGTGTGCTTGTCAATATGGATCTCTTATTTTCAATCTCCTCCTCTTCCCTCCCTCTCTTCTCTCGTGTTTTCTTTCTTCCCTCTCTCTCCTCTTTCTCTTTCTTTCTAGTTGCTTTTTTGAGGCATGGTCTCACTCTTGAGTCCAACCCTAACCTTTCTGTCTCAGCCTGTAGAGTGCTGAGATTATAAGTCTATACCATTTTGCTGATATCAAACTAGAATTTTAATTAAAAATGGTACACAAACATTCACAAAACAACAACAACATATAAATATACTCACTTTAATCATTATTTATATTCAGAAGATTGTATTTGAACTCTGATGAATATATAGATTAAAAAACAAACAAACAAAAACAACTTAATGCCAAGTAAGAGAGGTCCAGAAAACAGAAATAACCCTTGTATGAACAATTTGATCACATCACATCTTTTTGTATTGTTCTTGATATTCTTAATTCTAATCCCTTCTTTTTTCTTTCAAGGAAGTTTACAGGTTCGATATCGACTAAGCAAGGATGAAAGTCATATGTTCAACATGAACACAGAGAATCTGGCCAACAGAAGAGTGCATCAGGTGAAGATCAGCCGGGATGGTCCAGAACTTTCCATTCAGGTACTTCACTTCTCACCTTTCCACACAGCCTACATGCCAAGGCTTCTCTATCAAACATAATTAAGCTCTAGGAGGCCATCTACTGGAGTACAGAGAAGAGTCTAGCCTAGCCCTTTGCATGTTCTTCCTTCCTCACTGACATTCTCATCACCTAAAGTGTTTGAAATGCAAATTCTTGAATTTCTAACCAGAGCTATTCTATCAGAAACCACTAGATAAGAGGAAGTACTGGAAAGTGTTTAATCAGCTCTTAACCAGAATGAGTAACAAGAATACTGCATGCAAAGAGGAAAGAAAAGAGACTGTAGAAGGGTTATATGGGAAGTAGGAATAGGGTCTAGGAACAGAAGAGGGCGCAGATGATACAGAAATCCTTTGGAAGACACAGGTCTCCTCTATACATTCCTACTTACTTCCTAGTGCAAATTGGGTCCTGTAGACAGAGAAAAGCTGTCTGGGTAGAAAAGACAAAAGATTGCTGAAGGATTTATGTGTGCACAGGGAGAACTGCCTGAGAAAACAGTGTGATAGGCTTATGTAAAATATTATTGTCTCTGTATAAAGAGACAGAAGAAGAATAAGGCAGTTCTTAATAAAGTCCAGCCAAAGTTTAGACTACCTGTCTTTGATCATCAGTGAGAGTATTAATTAGCTTAACAATCACCATTTTGCTTAGATAAGTTAAATCCATTCCTCTTGTATCCTCTAAATTTGTTACATCAAACCCTACCCTCTTTCCTTGCTACCAACAAATGTAATGACATCTTTTTCAAAAGATGACTTTATTTTCTTTCTTTCTCTGTGACCTTAGTATCCTTTAAAAAAAAAAAAAGGAAACATACATTCTCAGCCCATTTCCTCCTATCTTCACCTGTGAACTTGTGTGTTCTCTCTTTGTCTCCCCCGTGGTTGAATTCAATAGTCCAGCCTTCTAAGGCCCACCCTACGACCAATGAGTCAGATCTCATGGCCTTCTCACAAGCATAGCTCCAAAATCCTTCTGTCTTCTAGCCTTTTAAACACCTTTCCAGATCCACCAAATAATTGTCTGAAGTACAAACTAAGTAATTATTGAATGCATCAAAAGCAAGCAAATAATCCAACAAAAGTCTTTCTGGCACAAAAGAAGAAATACGTTTCTCATCAGTTATCCAGATTACTAGGTGTAATATTGTCAAGTTTCTTAGAAAAGTCAATATATACCAATTTTCAAAGTGAATCTTCCATGTGAATTCCCTTATTAATTGCTGTGAAAATGCCTTAAGAAAGAGTTTAAATGATTCTGGCTTACAGTTTCAGAATACAGTTTATCATTGCCACAGAAGCATGAGACAGCTGATCACATTCCATTCTCAGTCAGGAGGCAGAGAGAGAGATGAATGCTGGGGCTCCACTCATTTTCTACCTTTTATTTACCCAGAACCACAGCTTTTGGGATACCATAAGTATGATTATTAGTTGTTCCAATTAGATGGATGTTCATAAATAAGTATTAGGCATATAACACAAAAGATCCCCATGACATTAAAAATGTACCTCTTACCTATTACATCATTCCTGCAATGAGTAGGAGAAACACATTTGAACATGTGTGGGTTAGGGTGTAGGTTAATGCAGATGCTTAATTGGTGAATGATATGAAGCATAATTATAGCTTCCTATTTGTGTAATGTATGTCTGTACCCTGCGGAGGCGATAGAACAACTTCAGGACTTAGCACTGAGGAGATGCTGTCCTCCTTTTTGTTTGTTTAATTTTTTGTTTTGTTTTGTTTTGTTTTTGTTGTTGTTTTGCTTTTGGACACAAGGACTCTAATAAGTCTATAAATCACAAAGAGGAGCCTAGGTTGGCTCTCTAGGGAGCACAAGAAAACTTGCCCCTTCCTTCCAAGTGCTGGGATTACAAACACATGCCATCAAACTTGACATTTTACATGGGTTCTAGGACCAAACTGATGTCCTTGTCCTTCTGTAGCAACCATTTCATCCATTGATCTATCCCCCAAGTCCCTTGCTTGTTTTTAATTTTAGTGAAGTTCTGATGAGAAAACATGGCATGTTTTGTTGAACATAACACAAATAGTATTTTGAATACCTTTATATTTTCTGTCCTCTTCACAAAGACAAGTAGAACACAGAGAAAGCAGTAAAATGCATGTGTTTCATTTTTTTTAACAAGTCAACATATAACATTTTTGTTCCTTTGGTTTTGTTTATTAAATATTTTCTTAATTTACATTTCAAACGTTTTTCTGAAAGTTCCCTATACCCTCACCCCAGCCCCCCTGCTCGCCTACCCATACACTATCACTTCTTGGCCCTGGCATTCCCCTGTATTGGGGCATATAAAGTTTGCAATACCAAGGGGCCTCTCTTTCCCAATGATGGCCTACTAGTACATCTGCTACATACGCAGCTGGAGACATGAGTTCTGGGGGTACTGGTTAGTTCATATTGTTATTCGTCTTATAGGGTTGCAGACCCCTTCAGTTCCTTGGGTACTTTCTCTTGCTTTGTATTAGGGGGCCCTGTGTTCCATACTATAGATGACTGTGAGCATCCACTTCTGTATTTGCCAGGCACTGGCATAGCCTCATAAGAGACAGCTACATCAGGGTCCCTTCAGCAAACTCTTGCTGGCATATGCAATAGTGTTTGGTGGCTGGTTATGGAATGGATCCCTGGGTGGAGTAGTCTTTGGATAGTCTATCCTTTCCTCTTAGCTCCAAACTTTGTCTCTGTAAGTCCTTTCATGGGTATTTTGTTCCCTATTCTAAGGATGAATGAAGTATCCACACCTTGGTCTGCCTTCTTCTTGATTTTCTTGTATTTGCAAATAGTAACTTGGGTATTCTAAGATTCTATGCTAATATCCACTTATCAGTGAGTGCATATCTAGTGACTTCTTTTTTGATTGGGTTACTTCACTAAGGATAATATCGTCCAGATAATCCATTTTCCCAAGAATTTCATAAATTCATTGTTTTTAATAGCTGAGTAGAACTCCATTGTGTAAATGTATCACATTTTCTGCATCTATTCCTCTGTTGAGGGACATCTGGGTTCTTTTCACCTTCTGGCTATTAAAAATAATGCTGCTGTGAACATAGTGGAGCATGTGTTCTTATTACCAGTTGGAACATCTTCTGGGTATATGCCCAAGAAAGGTATTACTGGATCCTCTGGAAGTACTATGTCCAATTTTCTGAGGAACCGCACACTAATCTCCAGAGTAGTTTTACAGGCTTGCAATCCCACCAATGGAGGAGTGTTCCTCTTTCTCCACATCCTCACCAGCATCTGCTGTCACCTGAATTTTTGATCTTAGCCTTTCTGACTGGTGTGAGGTAGAATATCAGGGTTGTTTTGATTTGCATTTCCCTGATGATTAATGATGTTGAACATTTTTTCAGGTGCTTCTCAGCCATTCGGTATTCCTCAGTTGAGAATTCTTTGTTTAACTCTGTGCCCCACTTTTTAATGGGGTTATTTGATTTTCTGGAGTCCAGCTTCTTGAGCTCTTTGTAGATATTGGATATTAGTCCCCTATCAGATTTTGGATTGGTAAAAATCCTTTCCCAATCTGTTGGTGGCCTTTCTGTCTTATTGACAGTGTCTTTTAGCTTACAGAAGATTTGCAATTTTATGAGGTCCCATTTGTCAATTCTTGATCTTACAGCACAAGCCATTGCTGTTCTGTTTAGGAATTTTTCCCCTGTGCCCACAACTTCGAGGCGTTTCCCCACTTTCTCCTATATAAATTACAGAGTCTCTGGTTGTATGTGAAGTTCTTTGATCTACTTAGACTTGAGATTTGTACAAGGAGATAAGAATGGATCAATTCGCATTCTTCTACATGATAATAGCCAGTTGTGCCAGCACAATTTGTTGAAAATGCTGTCTTTTTTCCACTGGATGCTTTTACCTCCCTTGTCAAAGATCAAGTGACCATAGGTGTGTGGATTTATTTCTGGATCTTCAATTCTATTCCATTGATCTACTTGTCTCTCGCTGTACTAGTACCATGCAGATTTATCACTATAGCTCTGTAGTACAGCTTGAGGTCAGGCATGGTGATTCCACCAGAGGTTCTTTTATTGTTGAGAATTGTTATTGCTATTCTAGGTTTTTATTATTCAAGATGAATTTGAAAATTGCCCTTTCTCTCTCAGTGAAGAATTGAGGTGGAATTTTGATGGGGATTGAATTGAATCTGCAGATTGCTTTCAACACGATAGCCATTGTGACTATATTAATCCTGTCAATCCATGAACATGGGAGATCTTAACATCTTTGAGATCTTCTTCAATTTCTTTCTTCAGATACTTGAAGTTCTTGTCATACAGATCTTTCACTTCCTTAGTTAGAGTCACACCAAGGTATTTTATATTATTTGTGACTATTGTGAACAGTGTTGTTTCCCTAATTTATTTCTCTGCCTGTTTATCCTTTGTGCAGAGAAATGCCATTGATTTGTTTGAGTTAATTTTATATCCAGCTTCTGCACTGAAGATGTTTATCAGGTTTAGGAGTTCTCTGGTGGAATTTTGGGGTCACTTATATAGACTATCATATCATCTGCAAATAGTGATATTTTGACTTCTTCCTTTCCAATTTGTATCCCCTAGATCTCCTTTTGTTGTCAAATTCCTCTGGCTAGTACTTCAAGTACTATATTGAATAGGTAGGGAGAAAGTGAGAAGCTTTGTCTAGTCCCTGATTTTAGTGGGGTTGCTTCAAGTTTCTCTTCATTTAGTTTGATGTTCGCTACTCATTTGCTGTATATTGCTTTTATTATGTTTAGGTATGGGCTTTGAATTCCTGAACTTTCTAAGACTTTTATCATGAATGGGTGGTTGTTGGATTTTGTCAAATACTTTATCAGCATCTGAGATGATCATGTGGTTTTTGTCTTTGAGTTTTTTTTATATTGTGGATAACATTGATGGATCTCCATATATTAAACATCCCTGCATCTCTGGGATGAAATCTGCTTGGTCTTGATGGATGATCATTTTCATGTGTTCTTGGATTCAGTTTGTGAGCATTTTATTGAGTATTTTTGCATCAATATTCATAAGGGAAATTGCTCTGAAGTTCTCTTTCTTTGTTGGATCTTTGTGTTGTTTAGGTATCAGAGTAATTGTGGCTTCATAGAATGAATTGGGCAGAGTACCTTCTGTTTCTATTTTGTGGAATAGTTTGAGGATAGTTGGAATTAGGTCTTCTTTGAAGGTCAGATAGAGCTCTCCACTAAACCCATTTGGTCCTGGGCTTTTTGTTGTTGTTGGGAGACTATTGATGACTGCTTCTGTTTCTTTAGGGGAAATGGGACTGTTAATCTAATCCTGGTTTTACTTTGGTACCTGGTATCTGTCTAAGAAGTTGTCCATTTCATCCAGGTTTTCTAGTTGTCTTGAGTATATCCTTTTTTAGTAGAATCTGATGATGTTTTGGATTTCCTCAGGTTCTGTTGTTATGTCTCCCTTTTCATTTCTGAAAATGTTAATTAGGATATTGTCCCTGTGCCCTCTAGTTAGTCTGGCTAAGGGTTTATCTATCTTGTTGATTTTCTTGAAGAACCAGTTCCTGGTTTGGTTGATTCTTTGAATAGTTCCTTTTGTTTCCACATGGTTGATTTCAGGCCTGAGTTGGATTATTTCCTGACATCTACTCCTCTTGGGTGAATTTGATTCCTTTTGTTCTAGAGCTTCTAGGTGTGCTTTCAGGCTGCTAGTGTATGTTCTCTCTAATTTCTGTTTGGAGGCACTCAAAGCTATGCGTTTTCCTCTTAGGACTGCCTTCATTATGTCCCATAAGTTTGGGTATGTTGTGGCTTCATTTTCATTAAACTCTAAAAAGTCTTTAATTTCTTTCTTTATTTTTATCCTTGACCAAGGAATCATTGAGTAGAGTGTTGTTCAGTTTCCACATGAATGTTGGCTTTCTGTTATTTATGTTGTCTTAGTCAGGGTTTCTATTCCTGCACAAACATCATGACCAAGAAGAACTTGGGGGAGGAAAGGGTTTATTTGGCTTACACTTCCATACAGCTGTTCATCACCAAGGAAGCCAGGACTGGAACTCAAGCAGGTCAGAAATCAGGAGCTGATGCAGAAGCCATGGAGGGATGTTATTTACTGGCTTGCTTCCCCTGGCTTGCTCAGCCTGCTCTCTTATAGAACCCAAGACTGCCAGCCCAGAGATGGTCCCACCCCCAAGGGGCCCTTGATCACTAATTGAGAAAATACCCCACAGCTAGATCTCATGGAGGCATTTCCCCAACTGAAGCTCCTTTCTCTGTGGTAACTCCAGCTGTGTCAAGTTGACACAAACCTAGCCAGTACATATGTTGTTATTGAAAATCAGCCACAGTCCATGGTGTTCAGATAGGATGCATGGAATAATTTCAACATTTCTGTATCTGTAGAGGCTGTTTTGTGACCAATTATATGGTCAATTTTGGAGGAGGTACCATGTGGCACTGAGAAGAAGGTATATCTTTTTGTTTTAGGATAAAATGTTCTGTAGATATCTATTAAATCCATTCGTTTCATAACTTCTGTTAATTTCACTGTGTCTCTGTTTAGTTTCTGTTTCCTGTTTCTGTCCATTGGTGAGAGTGAGGTGTTAAAGTCTCCCACTATTATTGTGTGAGGTGCAATGTGTGCTTGGAGCTTTACTAAAGCTTCTTTCATGAATGTGGCTGCCCTTGCATTTGGAGCATAGATATTCAGAATTAAGAGTTCATCTTGGTTGATTTTACCTTTGATGGGTATGAAGTGCCCCTCCTTGTCTTTTTTGATAACTTTGGGTTGGAAATCAATTTTTTTCGATATTAGAATGGCTACTGCATCTTGTTTCTTCAGACCATTTCCTTGGAAAATTGTTTTCCACCCTTTCAATCTGAGGTAGTGTCTTTCTTTTTTCCCTGAGGTGGGTTGCCTGTAAGCAACAAAAGGTTGGGTCCTGTTTGTATAGCCATTCTATTAGTCTATGTCTTTTTATTGGGGAACTGAGTCCATTGATGTTTAGAGAAATTAAAGAAAAGTAATTGTTGCTTCCTGTTACTTTTGCTGTTAAAGTTGTGATTCTGTTCTTGCAGCTGTCTTCTTTTAGGTTTGTTGAAGCATTACTTTCTTTCTTTTTCTAAGGTGTAGCTTCTGTCATTGTGTTGGTGTTTTCCTGTTATTATCTTTGAAAGGCTGGATTCATGGAAAGATATTGTGTGAATTTGGTTTTATCATGGAATACTTTGATTTCTCCATCTATGATAATTGAGAGTTTTGCTGTGTATAGTAGCCTGGGCTGGCATTTGTGTCCTCTTAGGGTCTGCATAACATCTGTCCAGGATCTTCTGGCTTTCATAGTTTCTGGTGAGAAGTCTGGAGTGATTCTAATAGGTTGGCCTTTATATGTTACTGTACTTTTTTCCTTTACTGCTTTTAATATGCTATCTTTATTTAGTGCATTTTTTGTTCTGATTATTATTGTCTGGAGGAATTTCTTTTCTGATCCAGTTTATCTGGAGTTCTGTAGGTTTCTTGTATGTTCATGGGCATCTCTTTCTTTAGGTTTGGGAAGTTTTCTTCTATTATTTTGTTGAAGATATTTCCTGACCCTTTATTTTGAAAATCTTCATTCTCATCTACTCCTATTGTCTGTAGGTTTGATCTTATTGTGTTGTTGATTTCCTGGATGTTTTAAGTTAGGATCTTTTTGCACTTTCAATTTTCTTTGATTGTTGTGCGTATGTTCTCTATGGAATCTTCTGCACCTGAGATTCTCTCTTCCATCTCTTGTATTCTGTTGCTGATGCTCACATCTATGTTTCCTGACTTCTTTCCTAGAGTTTCTGTCTCCATAGTTGACTCACTTTGGGTTTTCTTTATTGTTTCTACTTTCCTCTTTAGGTCTTGGATTGTTTTCTTCAATTCTATCACCTGTTTGTTTATATTTTCCTGTAGTTCTTTAAGGGTTTTTTGTGTTTCCTTTTTTAGAAATTCTACCTCTTTAGCAGTGTTCTCCTGTTTTTCTTTAAGTGAGTTATTAATGTCCTTCTTAATGTCCTCTACCAGCATAATGAGATATTATTTTAAATCTGAGTCTTGCTTTTTGGGTATGTTGGGGTATCCAGAACTGGCTGAGGTGGGAATGCTGGGTTCTCGTGATGGTGACTGGTCTCGGTTTCTGTTATTAAGATTCTTATGTTTGCCTTTCACCATCTGGTAATGTCTGGAGTTAGTTGTTATAGCTGTCTCTGGTTAGAGCTTGTTCCTCCTGTGATTCTGTTAGCCTCTGTCAGCAGTCCTTGGAGTCCAGCTCTCTACTGAGTCTTAGTGGTCAGAGTAGTCTCTGCAGGCAAGCTCTCCTCTTGCAGGGAAGGTGCACAGAGTTCTGGGGTTCAGACCTGCCTCCTGGCTAAAGATGAAGGCCCAATACAGGGCCTGTCCCAGAAGATGTGTTGCCTCTGCAGTCTTTGTGCTCACCTGCACAGACTAGTCTCTGGGGGACCTGGGACCCAAAATGGATCTCTCACCTTCTCCTTCATGCAGACTCCTCCTGGGTGGGGTGGTCACCTCTCCTCAGGTGTGGAAGGTGCCCAGATGTCTGGAGCCCCAAACCAGGTCTGTCCCAGAAGCTGTGTTCCTTCTGCAGTCTGCTCGCCAACCCTCTGCAGTTCATGAGCTGATCTGTGCAAACTGGTCTCAGAGGGTACTGTGAGACAAGATGGCTCTGTTACCTGCTCTGGTGGGTCAGAGTCCTCCCAGGTGGATACCTCTCCTCTGATAGGGAAGGTGCCCAGATGTCTGTAGCCAGAAACTGGGTCTGTCCCAGAAGCTGTGTAGCTTCTGCCTGTCCCAGAAGCTGTGTCACTTGTGCAGACTGCTCACTCCCCATTCACAGTCCTGTTTTATTTCTCTATGTAAATTTCACCAGTCAATGCATAGTCGATAATAAGCAGCCACTTATTATTTTCAAAATGCTGAAGAAAGCATAAACGACTAAAGCAATGACCTTGTTTTTATCAAGTCAGTTTGGCAACCCAGGAAGATAGCATGTTTATCTTTCTGACCATTCTAGCACCATTCCAAGCACACACACACACACACACACACACACACACACACACACAATACATTTATACATACATACATACATACATACAAGCATGCATAAATTCTTTCTTGCTCACCTAGAATAATTTTTTTTATGTAAGCAAACAGACAAACACAACAAGCAAAAAACAGACAAACACAATAAGCAAAAAGCAGACAAACACAATAAGCAAAAAGCAGATCTTCATGTATTCTTAGTTCTGGGTCAGCCTATATGGTACATTTCAGGAATGCTATACACCTGTCAGAAAGAAAGACCAGGTGATTATAACTTCACCAAGTAAGATCCCAGGACTCCTGAATTTCTCTCTCTCTACAACTTGGCTTTCTGAATTGCCTTTTCAAGGACAGTTAGACAAATCTTGCTACTTGGGGACACTGACAAGGATCTTGAGTCCAGAAACAACATGGCCATGCAAATTTTTTTATGTACTAATGTGTGCCTTGGTTGAGTAATTCACCATTGTGACTTCTCTTTCTATGTCACTAACATTGTAAGGAAGATAACATTCAGAAATATGTGCTTATGTCCTGTTTTAAACAGTGTTTATCAGATAGGAAGTATTGTAGTCTACTTAAAAAACAATGAAATATCATTAAACCAACACACTATGGGTAATAGTTTGTACTAAATTATAGGATATGCTACAAGGTCAAGAGAGTCCTAAAGAGAGACACTCAGTAGATGTATGTAGATTGAAAGTTGTGGCTGGAGGAACTATATGGAAAAATTAGGAATTAGTCCTGATCCCTTTGATTTTTTCCCAGGCAGAGCACACTCACTCCATCCTATAGCTGTCTCTCTTCCTTTCTTTACACCTTTCTTTGCCTTTTCACTTTAAAATGATGAGAATAGTATTATTTGGAAGTTCAGAGTGGAGATTGGAAAGCAGGGGTAGGACTCAATGAAGCATTTGCCTTGCCAGCATGAGGATATGAATCTGACGTCAGATCCCAGAATCCTTATAACAATCCAAGAGTTATGACAACCACACACTTGTAGTACCTGTGATGGTGTGAGAGGAGGTAGAGACATACTGTTTCCTGGGACCCTGTTGGCCAGGTAGCCTAGCCTATTTGGTCCAGTTCTAGGACAAAGGAAGATCCTGCCTCAGACAAAAATTGGAAGGCACCTCAGGAATAGCACCTAGGTTGGTCTTCTGACATTTAAATTATGTACACATATGCATACACTTTCTCAAATGATAGAGATTGAAAGGATCTACTGGATCTGACTAGACCAAGAAAAATGGAGATAGATTTGTGGAGTGGCCCCAGGAAGGAGAAAGAGGAGGGTAGCAAATCAGAATCAGCAGTATATGAACCCAGAGGTAATTACCAAAGGAGCACCCTAAAAAACAAGGCCTGGAAAATTTAGCAGTGACTTCTGTTCAGCCTTCCAGTGTGAGGTGACCAGCCATTCCTGTCAATGGCAGTAATGTGTCCAGTCTCTCCTCCAATATCTTTTAAATTATGTTTCATGAGTAGGAAATCCTACAGTCCACACCTGAAAGGTGGTCAGGGATAGGAAGGAAAAGAAATGATGGTGGCTATAAGAGTAAGTGGGGAGAAAGCAATGTGAGTGGGCAGCATAGCTTGGTCCCATTTAATTGTCTGAGAGCAGGTACCCAAGGACTTCTCTGCTTACTTATTTTCAGAGAAGAAGCCTGTAAAAAATTCCCAGTGGGGAAATAAAAACAAGACAATAGCCCTGTAGGGTTTCTAAGGAAATGGAAGCCCTTGAAAGATCCATTTTTTTACAAGGAGGAAAGAAAAGGTACTTTATGTGCATCTTTGCACAATTGCTAGGGCATTTTGACTCTCTCTTGAGAGAATTCCAGAGAGCATCCTGCCCTGTGTGAGATTGGAAGTGGTTTATAAATGGCATTGCTTTATGCCTTCTCAAATCCTGGGCTATGGATTTCTTTTGTATTCCTACAGATGGACCAACAACTCTTCAGCTATAACTTCTCCCCAGAAGTTGAGTTCCGGACACTGAGGTCACTTGTCCTAGGCAAAGTCACAGGTCTGTTTTTCTATTTTTATACTTTTCAATGAATGTTGTTAAACTTAATGAACTTGTCATCTCTGTTTCCGTATTCAGTGATTCATATATGAAGACTTCACTCCCCTCTGTATTTCTGATATAGGCTTTGAAACAGAATATATTAAGACATACACATGGCAGTGATGCAAAGTGCCATTCACATCTGCTTTATTGATTGGTTAACTCATGATTCATGGTTAGTTATTGACATAAGTATTTTGTTGGTAAATTGTTAGTAATCCATGGAGAAAGGTTATCAAGTGATAAAGCAAAATAACATTTTAATTTAAGTTTTATAATAATTATTATTTTTACATTGTCATCTTTTTACTGATATATTCTTAGTTTTAACCTAAGGGAATGAAGTAAGATGAACTTCAGAATTGAAAGCTCCATGAGAAGTGTGAATCTTCTTGTTTTTACACAGGCTTTGTGAATTTTCACTTTGTATTTGATAATATGTATTGCCTGTACAACAATGAACTTTTAATATTTTCCTGGAGAATTGGATATTTTAAATGACATCTGATCTTTAACAATGCCTCCTAGCTCCTAAATATATTTTGGCTACAAGTAATGTAGATATTATTCCTTTGCATTGGTCACAATTTATGCTACTTTTCTTATCCTTTTCTTTTAATATATTTTTTATTTTTTAAAACCTCCTTATGATCTTGTATAGAACACAGTTGAGTTTTATTTTACTTATTGCTCATGTGCACATGAGTATAATGTTTTGTGTGTGTACACATTCACATGTATGACCTTGGAGAAGTAGATGGCTTTGTATGCTTTTAGAGATCAGCAACTTTGGGTATTCATTGTTCTACCTGGTTTGAGATAGGATCTGTTGTTCTCTATTTTGTAGACCATGCTGTAAAAATGCCTGTAAAAATAGCTGTAAAAATACCTCTGGCTTTATATGAGTATGCAAAGTCAAATCTTCCAGCAGGGCATCTCCTTGGCTCCAGTTTTGGTTTTTTTTTTTTTTTTTTAATCTGTAATATCTGGGTAACTATGTTTTAGAAGTTAGCAAATTATAGGTCTTTTTTGTAGATTTTTAAACTATTTGTATATTTGGACATCTGACTGCTCTGTTATTTCCTACTTTAAAAAAAACTCATATTCTCTCATTCTGCTGGTTACAGTACAGTTTAGAAAACATTGACAATTTTGGAAACTTTAAGCAGGAATGCAGTTAATTCTGAGTCTTAATATCAGCTTTTGGAATATCTTCTCAGACAATCTGAGGGTATTCGCAGGCTACTTGGGGTGCTTTGGTCACCTACTAATCATTGACATGAGTGTAAAAGCTGCTCTGACTCATGTACTGAATATAGACTTGCAAGACAGAGGAAATAGTTTGCTGTAGAGAATGAGTTGTGCTAACAGTGTAGCAGCTTTGGTAGGACAAGAAATGACCAACTGTTTCTCTAGTCTTCTAGATTTATAAAGAATATGGCATTTCTAGAAAATAATGTGTGTATAAAATAAGTTGAGAAAATGTAAATTTAAGTTTTCTAAGTAACAGTCATGTTGGGAACAATATAAGGGGGGGGGGGCTGCGAGCCCTGGGGAAGAATGATAGGAAAAGATACCCACTACCCCGCTAGAGTTTCCCTATTCTCTGGTCAGTCAGGCGTGGGAAGGCTGCTACTTACCCTATCCACTCATCCCTGGATGGGCATTCCTCTATCCCACTTTTCAGGGGTGATCAAGAGGCAGCCATGCCTGGGAACGCCCCTGGAGCTACTTTGCTAAAGCCACCAGGGTTGTGGGAGAGAGGGAATAGGGGAAGAAGTTCCCAACATTAACCAGAGTGCACAGCAGAACTTAAAAAAGCAGAGACTGTCTATTCTTTAAGAGCTTTATTATAGAAATGCAGGGGAAAAAGAGAAGGTAGGAAAGAGAGAGAGAGAGAGAGAGAGAAAGAGAGAGAGAGAAAGAGGAAGAGAGGAGAGGAAAGAAGAAGACAAAGAGAAAGGGAAGAGGAGAGAGAAGTGAGAGGTAGAGGACAAAGGAGTAAGAGTAAGAGAGTGAAGTATAGGCTGAGCAGTCCTTTTTATGGTCTTCACTGTTGCTAGGTAACTGGGGAGAAGTTTTGCCTGAAGGTCAGAAGCTTGGGCCATTGCTTACATGACTACTGACCAAGCTTCTCTTGTGGGGTCTGTGGGAGGTTGTACCTTAGGCAGGGGCTGGATTTCCAGGAGCATGAGGGAATACCTACCGTGTCATGAAGGTGAATTATGACTATTAGGGTTCAGACCTCAGCTCGACTGGAGGCCAGCCTGCAATTCCCCACACAGTCAGATGAATCAATCAATATAAATGACTTCATGATGGGCTTATTACTCACCCTATCATATGTATAATAATAATAATAATAATAATAATAATAATAATAATAATAATAATAATAATAATGCTATTTCTGAAGCTGTTTGTTCTGGTTCACTAATGTGGCCCTGGTAAGTTTTTACTTCCTTTTCTCCATATCTTAGATCTTTCTGCTTTGTCCAAAATGTGATTTTCTCCTTCCTCAGAACACCAAATTTGATATATTACTTTTCTTTCTTAAAGTCTCTGAATTATAAAATTTTATCTGAAGGAATGCATTTATCTCATATTGACTCTAAGAAGATCATTTTGATCTTCAGAAAATAGCCATATTATATGTCAGATGGAGAGAAACAGAAGGGAGAGAGGAAAGCGAATAGAGACTGGGAATGGAAGAGGTAAGAGGGAGAGGGAAAGAGGAGAATGACAGAAATCACAAGTGCATTCTGAGTGGCAGGAGCACTGGCTTATGACTGCTTCCAGTGCACACTTCTCACAGCTCTGCATCCATGATGTTATCACTGGAGCTAGAAACTATATGAGGAGGGGTCACACTGAGAAAATCACTGATGTGCAAGCCAGTCACTGCCATTCTTTGAAATGCAGAAGTGCCCAGGAGAGCACATTCCTTCTCTGTTGTCTCCTTGTACTTGAGATCGCCTCAGCTGGTTCTACCTTCGAAAATTGTATCATACCACACACCCAGAACACACAGTTGATTTGAGTATATGTTCTTATGCATAAGGAACTTGGTGGTAGGGTGTATGTTGATGTTGTGCAATTTTATGTGTCTGGTTATAGATTTCTTTTTAAAGTTTGCTGCCTGATATTTTTTATACTTTCAGAGTCTATTCACTATTTCATAATATTTTTCTGTGTCGTCACATTTAGTATTCATCTTTATCCATTAATTCTCAGATTTTCAACATACCAAGTATTGATTCTTTCACATTCTATGTAGTCAACTCTGAGATCTGAGTCTGATCAATTTTAGACTGTAAAATTTTACTCTCACATATTTTCCACCCTTAAAGACTTTGATGTCAAAACAGTAAAATTTCTAGGTATAGACAACACTTTTATATTTTACTAGTTGTTTGTGTGTGTATGTGTATGTGTGTGTGTGTGTGTGTGTGTGTGTGTGTGTGTGATAGAGAGAAGTACAGAGAGACAAACACACACACACACACACACAGAGAGAGAGAGAGGGAGAGAGAGAGAGAGAGAGAAAGTAACATTTCACAAAGGGAAAGAGGAAAACATATTTAGGCAAGTCAATCATTTCAACAAATCCAACTCTTCCTGGAGATGCCTCAGGAAGTACCATTAGATATTCATCACCTAAGGTATTTCAAAGTCTTTGTTTTACTTGGTGCTCTCATAAGTTACAAAAAAAAAAAAAAATCCTAGAATTCCTGTGGCTTAAAGTTTCCAAAGACAAAGAAATCACAAACTCTCATAACAACTGCAACAGGAGACTTTCCTGGATGAAGACTGAACCTAAGTCCTCCATTTGATATGCCAGTAGTACCCTTATTTCTTAGCCTACTCCCAGGCCAAGGCTGTCCTAATCTATTCTTCCTGTAAGTCTGAATTAAAGGGTTATTATTATTGTTTTCCAATACGAATAGGCGATTTCTCCATGATGTACAGATTTAGGGGAAAAACACTTTTTAAAATATGGGAACATGTTAATATCAGATTGAAATAACCATAACAATATAATTCTAAATTGACACTAAGATGGCATTCATAGCATACTGATGGTTATTTGTTTGTACAGTTAGTATTTCTTCTGTTTGGTGATTTTTTTAGCTCAAAGCTCAAGCATATGAGAGATTATTTCTAAGGACAAAATGGGCTAAGCATTTGCTTAGGTATTTTCCCACATCCACTTGACCATAAAAAGCTACATATAAATGAACTAAACTCCATTTCACCCTGTAGGAAACTTAGAAATCACAGAGCAATGGGTGATCGAAATACTTTTGATCTTGTAAGCTGACACATGTTCTAAGGGTGTCTATTAAACAACAGGCTTGTTCAATTACAGGCGTTCTTCCATTTGTATTTTAAGTCTATGGTGTATTTGTCAGCTGCATTGCAAGCCTGAGAATCCTGATTGTTACCTGCGTCTTATAGTGGGTGACAGAGTAGGCTTTCACTAATAATGAAAAGTATATTTCTTGAAATACTCATTTTGAAAGACTCTAGTTTCATTTTTTACTGTATGCTCATTTGGGTTTTCTTATGATTCAGATCTGATATATTCAATATAAAACTGAAAAACAAAATTGCAAAGTGAATGGTGCTCTGCCTATCTATGTGCATACATATATCTCTTATTTATGTGAATACTACTGCATACATGCCTTGTCAGAGATCTGTGTGGAAGTCAGAGGATAATCGTGAATGTTGACCCTGGGCTTCTACATCCTTAGAGGAAGAGTCTCTTGTTCAGCACTCACTACAGCAGGCTAGCTGTTTGGAAACCTTCCAAAGATCTTCTTCTTTCTCTTTCCTATCTCAAAGGAAGAACACTGGAATTCTCCACTCAAGCTCACACCCACATCTAGCTTTTTATGTGTTCTAAGGATTATGCTTGCACTTTGACTGTTTTATCTAGTCAGCCTCCAACTGAACTGAGTTTTTGAGAGTTACAAATTATATAAATATTAAAGGGAACTGACTTTGAAATATACCTAGCAAGGTCACAGTAAATAGGACTTCCAAAGAGACAGGATTGTCTTCTTCATAAATGTGTGTCTCTCTGGTACATTGTGATGAGGGTGCAAGTCTCTATCTGTCAGTATCTTAAGGATATGTCACATCCAGGTCAATATAATGATAAGAGAAAATCTGAGTGTGAAGCCAATGTTCTGAATTCTACTGAATTTAGAAACACTAGTGCCATCATCATTTGACTTTCTGGACCTGTCTTGTTGTTTCTTTCTCCACATTACTCCACTCACCTTTTTGTGTTCATTCTGTCTTAGCCAGAATGGTAATAACAACAACAATGAAACCAGAAACACAACACTTTTAAACACTACAAGTTCATTGTGTCCTATCAAAGGAAAATCTCCTTTTTAAGAAAAACAAAGACAAACAAACAAACAAAAATCCTCTTGGAAAGTTATGGCATGAGTATTCCACCATTACTTTTTCAGCTGACACCACTGATAACAGTGCCTAGGTGGTGGGTAGCCAGTGAACACCACATTCTGATCATCTACAAGCTATGAATATGGAGGAGAAAGGCTAGCTTTGGTGCAAATTATGGTAGTGTACTGAATGAGTATAGGCTCATATATTTGGAAATTTTTGATTAACAATTAGTGGACTTTTTGTTGGAGGAGGTGTGCCAGTTGGGTCAATCTTTGAGATTTTAAAGGCCCATACTCTTCCCAGTTCTCATTCCCTACACCCCTCTCTCTCTGATTGATAGTTTTTTTCTCATCATTATGGCTCTTAGCTACTGCTCCAATACCATGGCTACCTGCCTGCCATAGTAATTCTTTCACTAAAATTGTTATGGATTCACCCTCTGACACTGAAAGCAAATCACCACATTGATTAATTTATTTTATAGGTTGCTTTGGCCATGGTGTCTCTTCACATGAATACAAAAGTAACTCAATCAACTCCAAATATTTAAGACAGGGAAGGCTATGGCTGAAAGGAAATTAAAATTCTCTTTTCGGGCAGCTATGAACTGTTTGCAGGAAAAATTAACCTTGATTCAAAAACATGACAGGAGAAATAGATTTCAGCTAAAGAAATAACAAGGAATTGTGGGTAATCAGCCCAGGGATGTACTTTACTTTGTCAATAGTCCAACTGAGAAAATGATTTTTGTAAGGCTTTTAATCTGTGGTTTTCTTTTCTTACATAACGTGTGTGTGTGGGGGGGGGGTTGTATGTAGGTGTATTTGTAAAGGCTGGAAGTTGACAACTGAAGTCTTTCTTGATTACGCTCTATCTTATTCATGTAGGCAAAGCTTCTCTGTCAAATCCAAAGCTCACCTATATTATTGCTAGACTAGCTAGCCAGCTTGCTCTAGGAATCTTGTCTCCATCTTCTGAATCTGGAATTAAAGGGGAGGTTGCTACATGTTTGCCTGTTTCAGATAGCCCTGGGGATAATTGTATTAGATAATAATTCCATTCTCTTGTGAACAAGGTTGGGAACAAGGAATGAGTCAGCACTCAGTTGATTTCCTATAAACCTTCTTCCCACCTTAATTTATAAATAAATGCTACAGCCGATGATTGAGCAGAGAAAGAGGGGGAGGTGGAGCTGAAGGTTTGGGAGAGAGAGAGAGAGAGAGAGAGAGAGAGAGAGAGAAGACAATGGATGAGAAGAAGAAGGAAAGTGGAGCAGAAACACCTGGCCTGGAGAAACCACAAGTTCTAAGAGGTCTCTTATATGGGGAAGATGATAGTGTGTAGTAGATCTGCCTAATCTAGGCACATAACATGTATTCATACTAATTGAGTTGTGTTTTCATTGCCAGGGCATATTTAGGTTGGAGATTTATTGCAACATTTACCCAGCATTTATGTGGGTCCGGAGATGCATAAGTCCTATTCTTACATTGGCATAGCAAGAGCTGTTAAATCTGAGGCATTTTTCCAGCCACAGTGAGCCTTGTTTTCTTTTATATAGCTGTGAGCTTTTATTTTAGAGCAAGTTTATAGCTTTCCAAGTGAACTAGTTACTTTTCTATTGCTCTGAAAAGACACCATGATCAAAGGCAACATGAGGAGGGAAGGGAAGGAACAATAGTCTATGAGAGAAGCCAAAGCAGGAACTCAAACAGCACAGGAGCTTGGAGGCAGGAGCTGATGCAGAGGCCATGGAGCAGTGCTGTTTACTGCCTTGCTCCTCATGGCTTGCTCAGCCTGCTTTTCTATAGCACTTAAAACCACCAGCCCAGGAATGGCACTACCAATAATAGGCTGGATCCTCCCATAACAATCATTAGGTAAGAAAATGCCCTGCAGGCATGAATGCATCATTATAGAGACATTTTCTCAAATGAGTTTTCCTCTACACAGATTACTCTAGCTTATGTCAATTTGAAATAAAGATGCGCTACCACAACTGATTCCATATAAACTTCATATAAACACAACACTTCTAAATTATAACTTATCCATTTTTGTTTAATTCTAAGATCACACATTAATACCAACAAGACAATATAAGATATTATATATTCTTCTTTTTTTTTTTTTTTTTTTTTGTTTTGTTTTTCGAGACAGGGTTTCTTTGTGTAGCTCTGGCTGTCATGGAACTCACTTTGTAGACAAGGCTGGCCTCGAACTAAAAAATCCACCTGCCTCTGCCTCCCGAGTGCTGGGATCAAAGGTGTGCGCCACCACTGCCCGGCTTATATCCTTAAATATTCTGCAGTGTCATAAATTTAAACACTTAAAAGTTCAACGTTTCTTTGAAATAATCTTAACCTCTCTAAAAGTCCGAAGTGTCTTTATATTTCAGTCTCTTAACTGTGGGATCCTGTAAAATAAAAAATAAGTTAAATATTTTCTTATTCCAAGAGGAAATAACGAGGGCATGATCAAAATTGGCTCAATGTACAAACAAACCCAACACTAAATGACTGTGTGTCCAAGGTCTGGGATCCGCTTATGATATTCTGATCTCCTCCAAAGGACTTGGATCCTCCCTCACCAACTTACACAACTTGTCTCCTGTGCTCAGGAGCACTGCATTCCATGGCTGCTGCTATCATAGAAGATATTTCTTATTTTAGGCACTATTAAAACACTGGGCTGCACTTTAACCAATAGCCTCTTCTGAGTCCTCTTTATGAATTCTTCCCTTGTCTTCCTATGCCAAGGCTCAGATGCTTTAAATGAGCTTAATGCCTTCAAAAGCAGTACCATCTAAAAGAGACTTATGCTACCTAGATACAAACTTGACTGAAACTGGAACACAGCATCTATGCACTGATCCTGAGGAAACACTATCCAAAAGACTTTTCCTTAATAATACTGGTTTTTACTTAATTATTGCTAAGGAATGGTTGTCCCTGCAAGGCAGAGGTTTTATTTAGTAGTATCCATATCTTGTTAATCCCACAGGGAATTCTTCAGCCCTACTTCATTACCCATAGATTTTTAATCTAAAACATGCAATGGCCTTCATAGACTTTAAGTCCCTCTCAAATTTCTCTTCGGAGTTTTGCAAGTCAGGCTTCTCACATTTGCATATCTCCCAACACTCTCTCTTCTATATTTCCACATAAAAACTCATCAAGCTTTGACCACTCAATGGTTTTTCTCATGCAAAATCCCAAAGTTCTTCCACAATCCTCCCCCAAAATCATGGTCTGATCTGTCACAGCAATACCCAACAATCTGGGTTTCTATTGTTATGATGGAATATTGTGAATAAAAGCAGGTTGAGGGGTGGGGCATATAAGACATAGTTCAATATAATACTTCATTATGTAGCAGAAGATGGCCTAGTCGGCCATCAATGGGAGGAAAGGCCCCTTGGTACTGCAAACTTTATATGCCCCAATACAGGGGAATGCCAGGGCCAAGAAGCTGGAGAGGGTGGGCAGGGGAGCAGGGAGGGGAGAGGGGGGAGGGGATTTTTGGGATAGCAGTTGAAATGTAAATTAAGAAAATATCTAATAAAAAAAGAAAAGAAAACAACAACAACAACAACAAAAACAAAAACAACTGTGAGGACAGCAAATCAAGGTAGAAATTTTGAGGCCAGACATGATGCAGAGGCCATGGGTGAATGTTGCTCTTGTTTCTCATGTCCAGACCTTGGACATTCTGCTTTCTTATAAAACCCAGAACCACAGGCCAGAAATAAAATTGAGCCACCAGTAGTGGGTTACATACTCCAGCATCAATAACTAATAAGGAAAATGGCCTAAAATTTTGCCTACAGCCTGATCTTCTGAAGGCATTTTCTCAGTTGAGACTTCCTCCCTTTAAATGACTTTCAGTTGTGTCAGGTTCATGTAAAATCTAGCCAACACACCATATTACTTACAATATTTCAGTGAAGATACACAGACTTTTAAAAGTTAATTTCAATTTGTGTTTATGCCTGTTAATTGAGGAAATAAATAATACATCCTGGGCTGTGATGTAGGTCATTGGTCTAGTGCTTGTCTGATATGACAGCTGGGCTTATCTGCAGCATTGCATGAAGTAACTGTAGTGGCGCATCCCAACATATGAGTTGTAGAAAAGTGATAGGAAATAAAGGTTATCTTTGATTACTGGGGGAATTTAAAAGTAATTTGGCTGCATGAGAACTTGTCTCAAGGAATAAAAAAAAAAAAAAAAAAAAAAAAAAACAGAACAATTTCTGAATCACAGAACCCTTCTGACTTTAATTACACTGTGTTTCTATGCTGTATCTACACAATAATTATGTTGTTTCTCTGAGCTAGGAAATATTGTAGACTCATTGATGCAATTTCAACTTATGCACCATTAAATGAAATTAAAAATCTGAAAAAAAATTCAATCCTTTCAACTTTTCAGGTACACACATCTTCTTTTTAATCCAAAAGTCTAAATGGTGGAAAGTGTAGAAGTGTTGTTTTTACTATTTTAAAAAAAAATGTACTCAATTCCTCTTCATGAAGAAACCCAATAGATAATTTAATTTTGTCTCATGTAACAGAAATGGACATTATAGCATAGGTATCAATGGCATGTTGTTTCCAAACACAAATTGTCCTCAAACTGGAACAACAGTTACTACTCAACTCCAAATAGAGAAATCCTTTCCAGAGTTGAATTAGGCTCGCATTCTTGTGGCTGGCTGATCAGAATGAGGGTAGCATGGCTATTATTAATAAAAATTTCAAGTCAGATATCTTCAAACAAAATTTATGCATCATGTATAAGACTCAAATAATGTGGGAGAACATGGAGACCAAGCACAAATAAACAATTATAATAGTGATTTGAAAAAAGATTTATTTGCTTCTAATTATGTGCACACTTGTTGATACATAGGCATCATCGTATGTGCTTGTTGATAATATATAGGAATCACCCTTGAAGCAAAAGTTGTAGGCAATCTCACAAAGATGCTAGCAACCAAACTCCAGTCTTCTGCAAGAGCAGTATATAGTCATAGTGACTGAAACATTTCTTTGGTGCCATATGTTCTGTTTAATCTAAAAATGTTTTCTTTCAGAGAAATGTCATCATGTGGAGATAGGGTTGAGGATATTAATGTTTTTCAATATGTTTAGTGCTTTTGTTGACTTTTTCTCCATAGATTTTCCTTCACTATACCCAAATAATAACTCTAATATAAATGGAATATATTAGAATACTAAGATTATAATAAACTACATTTTTGATTATCATCATTATTTGATAATGTATTACTTTGAGATAGGTACAAACTCATTTCTTAGAGTGACTCATAATTTTTCCCTCATCACAACACAGGGGAAGAAACACTATCATTATTTGGATTCTGAACATGAGGTTGGCTGTTGAGACATGACTCTGTGGATAATGTACCGATAATGCAAACATAAATAATGAGTTCAAGTGAAAAGAAGGACATGGCCAAAGACTTCTTAGACCCAGTGTTCTTGAGTCAAGGAGAGGTGGATCCTGTGTTAGCTGAAGGTTCACTGAGAGGCCTTGCATAAAAACATATTATAAATTGCTTGGTGGTAAAAAGCACTTGCTGCTATTTTCAGGAGAGCTGAGTTTGGTCCCCAGACCCTTGGAGCTTACAATGGTGTATAACTATGGCTCCATAGAATCTGGTGCCTCTTCTGATCTCCACAGCCAACAGTTTTCAGGCACACAGACAGAAACAAACAAGTAATTAGAAATAAAATTAACATTTTAAAAAATATGGTAGAGAAAGATTAAAGAAGATTCCTGCCATGGACATTTGTACTCCTCATATTTATTCACAGGCAATGCATCTATCTATCTATCTATCTATCTATCTATCTATCTATCTATCTATCTATCTATCTATCTATGTACACATATGCAACCACACACAGACATAGACACAAGCACACACACACACACACACACACACAGAGAGAGAGAGAGAGAGAGAGAGAGAGAGAGAGAGAGAGAGAGAGAGAAACATGGAGAGATCAGTAGGGAGGGAATGTGGGGAAGAGGGTAATAGAGGAGAAAAGAGGAACTGGGTCAGCTCAGAGCAGGACTTAGCCAATGTTACCACAGTAGTAGGTGGTAAAGCTAACATTTAAATGCAGAAATTTCAGTTTTCTAATCAACCCTGCTTAATTTCATTTGTTAAGGAATAATATACATGTCAATATTAGGTATATTGCAGTGGTCCACACACACTTTTCTGGCTGAGACCTTCTTCATCAGGATTGGTGAGGTGAATATCCCAGGTGGAATAGGGCTTTAATTATGGAACAAATTTCCTGTAAGTCATGTTTCGGGGTCAGCCTTGGGTTTCTGTCATCACTCCCTGTTGGATAATGTGATACAAATAGATGACCTGTTCTGTGAACTTAGGTGATCATGTACATGTTTGTTTGACTTATACTAGAAACTCAGCAAAAGTATCATAGCAGTAATAATGCAACCCACATGCAAATGCAAATCTACATACACACAGCCATACAGCCACACAGCCCCAGACACGCACACACACACACACACACACACACACACACACACACACTTGGAAAAGAAATTGAGAGTGTTCACCTAGCATCCAGGAAACACTGGCTTTGAGTCTCAGAAATTTATAAGTGGTATATGGAGATATAAATCTGTAATCACAACATGCAGGAAAGGGGAGTAAGTATATCAGAAATGCAAGGTCATCCTCAACTACAGAGACACTTCATGGCCTGTCTGGTCTTATATACATTGTATTAAACAAAGAAAAAGTTAAACCCAGATAATCACATTTGGGGTTATTTAAACTTCTACATTCTGTAGCAATGCTGTTACTAATAGATTCTAACAATGGGTATTTGGTCGGCTAGGCTAGTACTAAAACCATGGAATCTAATCTAATGTTTGAAGATTCCAGGTACAATTTTTCACTTTCTCAGCAGGCTATAATTATGAAGTTGCAAGTAGAGGACCTGAGGCATCACATACTGCTTTTTATTATTGTCAAAAATGTGTATGAATATGTGCATGCATGTGTACACAAATGTGTGAAATGTGTCTGCATTGCATGTTTGAATGGGTTCATAGGAATGTATGTGTGTGTGCATGACTGTGTGTGCAAATGTATGTATGCATGTGTGTTATAGGAACCTAAAAGCCAGTATATTCTGTATTAATTCACCCTAGTGCAGTGTGATGCTCTGCTGTCAGGACCGTAGATCTCTGGGACTAGCTATACATATCTTAATTCCTACAGTGTTTTATGACAGTCAGGAGGAAAGCAAATGGGGTTGAAATTAAATAGCTCTGGGTAACAAATTTGAAGGCCACTTGGCTAGATTTGTCACCAATAAAGTGACCCATGTAGTAAGGAATATTGATTATAAACTTGACAGTATATAGAATTGCCTAAATAGACAAACTTTAGTATATGATTTTGGGGAAGTTTATAGACAGGGGTTAATTGCAGTGGGAAGAATCACCCTGATTGTGCTTGTCAAGGTTCTATTATTGGGACCTTGGACTGAATAAAATGAAGAAAGAGAACTGAACACCAGCATTCAACTCACTTTACTTCCTCATGGTGGGTGCAATGAGCCCAGCTGCTTCACACTCTTCATCCATAGCTCCCCTGCCATGCTAGTTTGTATCTTCAAGATATAAACTCAAGTTAACCCTAACTTCCTTAAACTGGTTGGTCACATTAGCAAAGAAAGTAACCAATAGAACCTCTATGTGCCTCAGTTTCCTGATGTGTGATGCAGAGGTAGTAATAGTCACTTCCTGGATTTGGGTGATGATAGGTTATAAAACAGATGGTAGGTTTCATGACAGAAGTTGTTCCTAAACTCCTGCAAAGTTTCTGTCTTTGAGTTGTTCTTGCTGACATTTTCTTCCTGATCAGGGGCACTACTATTGACTTGTTTGCCCTTTGTATTGAGAGACTGATCTAGTATTGTAAATGTCAATGCTGACAAGGTAATGAATGGAAGAGAACTTTTGTAAGAGTAATAATAGTAAACTCTCTGCACAAATTTGGAGGGTCTCATCAAACTGTGTTGATTTAGGACACATATTACAACACATTATAAAGCTGCTCTGTTGCCTTTCCCCCTGAAGCTCTCCAATCCTCTTCTGCTGATCTACACAGGAAGACAGAAACAGATCAGCTTACCAGGAAGTAAGCCTGGGTTCGAACCTGCAGAGGTTATATTAGTTACTTATCTCACTGCTATGACACAATGCCTGACCTACCACATTTAAAGAAGGTAGGGCTTATTTTGGCTCACAGTTTAGCCATGCACACTGTCATGGGAGAGGACTCACAGTAGAAGGACTGGGAAGCAAATGGCCACAGTGCATGTTCAGTCAGGCAGAGAATAGATGCTGGGACTGAGCTCTCTTTCTCCATCCAAGACTCTGAGCCAGAGAATGGTACTGCCCACAGAAGGGATGAAGCTTCGCACCACAATTATCCCAATCTAAAAACTGCCTCACAAACATAGCCAAAGGCTTGTCTTTTGGTACTCATAGCTTGTCAATTGACTTTGAGTAAAGTAAGTTACAATGGTGATGGTCATACTGATTCATAGCTGCTAAGAAATGCCCACACTACCCAACCCCTACACAAAGCCTTGAATTCTCTCAGTATTCCTGTCTTGCATTTCTCATCTGCTTCTCCCCTTAGAGACTGTGGTCTTTCTGTAATCCTTCTTATCCACACTCGACTTGTTACCACCGAATGATGCACAGCCCTTTAAGTTCTGAATTGATTCTGTGCCTATCTTACACAATAATCTTTTTCATTATATACTACAGACCGATTACAGAAGGCAACGACCTGAAATCATTTCATTGAATTTTAAAATCCATACATTTCTTTTCAGCTCCTATGATAAAATACCACCACAAAAGTAACCCAGGAAAGATCTGATAGAGTCTGCCATCTATCATTGTTAACAGGCAAGGAACACATGGTGTTGGGAGCAGAAAGATGGTCAGTCATATTGACTCTGCACCCAGGAAGCAAAAGTAGAACAGGAAATGAAGTGAAGCTGTGACATTGGAACCTTGCTTCTAGTGAAATATTTCTACCTGAAAGCTCCACTTTCTAACATCCCATTACTTTCCCAAATAGCATCACTATCTGGTAATGGAATGATCACATACACAAGTCTCTGCGAAATATTTCACACTCAACACACCCATGGTCCCATTCTGGTATCTGTACATTGGCATATTTTTTTTAGTATGCAAGATGATGGGGGTCAAGACTGAAGTGGATTTATGCAAGGTAGGTCACCCCAAATCTTGCTCATGTTAGAAGTTTCCATAGTTGGATGTGAGTTTCAACTGAGCCATGAGTCTTCTGTTACTGTGCAGGAAGACGTGTTATGAGGTAAGTTAAGACACTAGAGAGGTGTGAAAATCAATCTATGAGAACATGGTGACTGACAGTTATTGAACCTCAGTCAGGTATAGTGGATCAGTAGTCTTCAAGGTTTGAGTTCATTTCTGCTCTTAAAAGTCCAGTTCAAGTAGAGAAATAAAATTACATGTAAGAATCTACTTACAGAGTAAGTGGTCTTAAAAGCATAAGAGGATATTGTCTCAAGAGAAAGGAAAGATCAAAACTGAGAACATAGTCACCTGGTTGCTACGCTTCTGACCCTGGGTAGAGGGATAGTACATTAGCAGAAAACTACCATGATGAAAGGATATGAACCTTTAAGAAAACAAAACAAAACAAAACAAAACAACCCCCCCTCCAAAAAAAACAAAACCAAAACAGTGTTATGATTAGGTCAATCTTGGGGCAAAAAAAAAATTTCCTAATGAAAAATTTGCTCTTAAATGGAAGGAAGAAGTGCTGAAATTTATGACAGGGAAGAGAGAGACATCCTGGTATACATGCTGTTGAAAAGTCTGTTAATTCAAAAATGTCCATGGGTGTCACTGGTCATGGCTGTTTATGTTTCCTATATATGCCCATCACACAAACACAGTTTCAGCACACTTTTTTTTTTCACCAAGAATTATGGATACTGCAGGGCAAGGAAATCTCACTGGGTCAAGCACTTGCCATACACCTCTTCAGACTAGAATCTGGACTCCTGAAACTCAGATAAATTCAGACAAGGTAGCATGCACCTGTATTCCCCATGTTCCTATGGCAAGATGGAGTCAGGAGATAGCTTCTGGGTATCTGTCTTCAGAACAACTATCTTGCGATAAATATTGGTGAGCGAGAGCCTATTTCAGACAAGGTAGATGTTGATGGCTAACACATGAAGTTATGTTTGATCTCCATGTGTGCACCATGAAATAAATGTACACTGCTTCTTTCAAACATCATACACACACACACATACACACACACATGCACACACACACACACACACACACACACACACACAAAGGAGAGGGAGAAAAAAGAATCTTTTCATCCTTGCCTGAAGCCTGTGTGCTGTTGCCTGGGAAAGAATGAAGGACTTTAGATAACAAACCTTCAACATCATCAAACTGGGATCAAACAGTAAGCATAACTAATCCTGATAATATGCTAATATTCATTGGTCAGAATTGGAGCCTGTGATTCTCTTAGCTGAATAAGATGTCTAAAATTTAAGGGCTGTACTAATGCAAAGTACAAGCTAAGCAAATAGTCATAAACAGGATTTGCTAACCAAAGGTTTCAAATGCTTTTCTCTTAAGGAACACTAAGAGCCACCCTGTTTTTTGTTTTTATTTTTTTTTTGTTTTAAATCTTTTGTTTATTAATTTATTTATTTATTTACACTCCAGATTTTATTCCCCTACTGGTCTACCCTCCAAATGTTCACATCCCATATCTCCTCCTCAAACCCCTGTCTCTATGAGGATTATCTCCCCATCACCCACCACCTACTTCACCAGACCTCTAAATTCCCTGGGGCCCCCAGTCCCTTGAGGGTTAGGTGCATCTTCTCTGACTAAACCCAGACCCTGCAGTCCTCTGTTGTATATGTGTTGGAGGCCTCATATCAGCTGGTCTATGCTGACTGGTTGGTGGTCCAGTATTTGAGAGGTCTCAGAGATCCAGGTTAATTGAGACTGCTGGTCCTCCTACAGAGTGGCCTTCCTTCATAGCTTCTTCAGGCTTTTCCCTAATTCAACCACTGGGGTCAGTAGCTTCTGTCCATTGGTTGGGTGCAAATATCTGCATCTGACTCTCTCAGCTGCTTCTTGGGTCTTTCAGAGGGCAGTCATGATAGGTCCCTTTCTGTGAGCGCTCCACAGCCTCAGTAATAGTGTCAAGCCTTGGGGCCTCCCCTTGAGCTAGATCCCACTTAGGGCCTATTGCTGGGCCTTTATTTCCTCAGGCATGGTATGTCCTCACCAATAAGTGGATATTATCCAAAAACAAACAAACAAACAAAACCAAACATATAGAATATCCAAGATACAGTTCACTTCACAGAACCCAAAAAGGCAAGCAGCTGAAGGCCCCAAGTTAGGATTGTAGGGAGAAGGCCCCAGTTCTACATTGTAGGGAGGAAAAAGCAATCTCAAAGGGATGAAGGGACCTAGGAAGGGAAGTGGACTGGGTGGGGGAAGAGAGGAACATGATCTGGTATTGGGTGTGGGAAAATGACTGAAGCTTTGAGGGCCAGAAAAAAGAATGAAAACAGGCAACCTCAGGAAGTAGGAGATGAGGGGAACCCTCCAGAATGTAACAGAGACCTGTGAGGTGAGAGACTTTCAGGACTCAAAGGGAGGGACCTTAGATGAAATGCCCTACAATGGGGAGAGGGAGTTTATAGAGCCTACCTCCAGAAGAAATTCAGGGCATCAAGTGAGGTATGGGGTTGCCATAACACAGTCAAAACTCTGACCTTTAATTGTTCCTGCCTGACAAAACTACAAGGATGAAAATAAAGAGAAGCCACTCTGTTTTTAAGGCTTGTTGACAATAGGTACCTCATACACTCTTTTATCTTGGGTTGAATTCATCTTTGCATAAAGTCAAATGACTATGGATTTCATTCACTTATAGTACCTGTGAGTAATGTTACATTGACTAAGTGGGAATGGTATGTTCCCCATATGACAAATGACATATTGATATTCCACTAATCCAAATTCTCTTCATTTATATTCTTTTACTCAAGGAAAATCCATATAACTTAAAATTATTTATTGTAAATACAACTATACTGACTTGTCCATTAAATGCATTGCAAAAGTGAGCTTGAATTATCAACCTGATGCAATCTATAATCACCTGGGGAGAGAGCTTCAGGCAGCAGGTCTGTGGAAAATTGTGCTAATTATGTTAAGTGATACAGGAAGACCCAACCCACTGTGGGAGTGAGCATTCCATAAGTAGGGGCCCTGGCATTTGTAAAAGCGGGGAAGTTAATCTGAGTATAAGCAAGCAAACAAGCATATATGTGTTCATTTCTTTTTGTTTTCACCTTTGAGTATGAGCTGTCTAGGTGAAGATCTTACCATGAATACTACATAATACTAGACTTTAACCTGAAATTGCAATGTAAAATAAGTTCCTTTCTCTCCTGAGTTACTTATTGTTAAAATATTTTACCACAATAACATAGATGAAACTAGAACACCCGATCTGCACCCACAAGCTGAGGTTGTTCATAGACTGCTGTGCAAGGGTTCCAGCAGGAGAGACCTGTTCTTCCAGGATTGTTTCCACTCCCAGGCTCAGAAGTAAGACAGCCACTTTTCTCCAATAACTGTGTGGAGTGGGGCTAGACAGGAGCACACAGGGCCCAAGATCAGTGGAGCAGCTGGAACAGGACCCTTCCGGGTGCCATCTGCACCCAGAGCTTGGGCTGTTCCAGAGTCCTCTGTATACTAGTTCTACCAGGAGAGAGCTGTTCTCCCAGGAGTGCTGACACAGGCTTACAGACCCACAGGAGGAACAAGCTCCATCCAGAGACAGCAAGAATATCTAACACCATATATAACCAGATGATAAAGCTTAACACAAGGATCTTTCCAACAGAAACCAAGACTACTTGGAACCATCAGAACTCAGTTGTCCTACCACAACAAGTCCTGGTTTCCCCAACACACCAGAAAAACAAGATGTGGATTTAAAATCATATCACATGTTGCTGATAAAAGATTTTTAAAAGGTTATATATAACACCCTTAAAGAAATACAGGAGAACAACACAGGTAAACGGGTAGAATCCCTTAAAGAGGAAACACCAAAAATTCCTTAAAGAATTACAGGAGAACACAGGTAAACAGGTAGAAGCCCTTAAAGAAGAAACACAAAAATCCCTTAAAGAATTACAGAAAAACACAACCAAACAGATGAACGAGTTGAACAAAACCATCCAAGCTCTTAAAATGAAAGTCGAAAGAATAAAGAAATCACAAACTAGACATCTCTGGAGATAGAAACCTAGGATAGAGATCAGGAGCCATAGATGCAAGTATCACCAGCAGAATACAAGAAATGGAAGAGAGAATCTTAGGTGCAGAAGATACTACAGAAAACATTGACACAAGAATGAAAGAAATGCAAAATGCAAAAAGATCCTAACCCAAAACATCCAAGCAATGAGGATTAATTAATTAATCCTAAGGATAATAGGTATAGAAGAGTGTGAAGATTTCCAATGTAAAGGGCCAGTAAATATCTTCAACAAAATTATAGAAGAAAACTTCCCTAGCTTAAAAAAAAAGATGCCCATGAGCATAAAAGAAGCCTACAGAACTCCAAATATTTTGAACCAGAAAAGAAATTCCACCTGTCACATAATAATCAAAACACCAAATGCACAAAGCCAAGAAAGAATATTAAAAGCAGTAAGGGAAAAGGGTCAAGTAAGATAGAAAGGCAGACCTATCAGAATTAAACTAGACTTCTTGGCAGAGTCTGAATGCCAGAAGATTCTGGGCAGATGTTATACAGAGTATGAGAGAACACTATTGCCAATCCAGGCTACTAAAGACAGCAAAACTCTCAATAACCATAGATGGAGAAACCAAAGTCTTCCATGACAAATACAAATTTAAACAATATCTCTCAACAAATCCAGCCCTTCAAAGGATAAAAAATGGAAAACTCCAACACAAGGAGGGAAACTATATCCTAGAAAAAGCAAGAAAATTATCTTCATTTAATAAACCAAAAAGAAGATAACAGAAAAAACATAATTACACCTCTAACAACAAAAATAATGGGAAGCAACAATCTTTTTTCGTTAATACCTCTAAATATTAATGGACTCAATACCTGAATAAAAAGACATAGACTAACAGACTGGATACATAAACAGGACCCAACATTAGGCTGCATACAGGAAACCCACCTTAGTGACAGAAACAGACACTACCTCAAAGTAAAAGGCTGGAAAACAATTCTCCAAGAAAATGGTCCCAAGAAACAAGCTGGAGTAGCCATTCTTATATAGAATAAAATTGACTTTCAACCTAAACTTATCAAAAAAGATAAGGAAGGACAGTTCATATTCATCAAAGGAAAAATCTACCAAGAAGAACTCTCTATTATGAATATCAATGTTCCTACTGCAAGGGTACCCACATTCATAAAAGAAAATTTACTAAAACTCAAAGCACACATTGCACAGTACACAATAGTGGGAGAGTTCCACTCCCTACTCTCAGCAATGGACAGATCCTGTGAAAAGATTCTGTGATCTAAACAGAGATATTGTGAAACTAACAGAAGTTATGATACAAATGGTTTTAACAGCTTTCTATAGAACATTTTATCCTAACACAAAAGGTTATACCTTCTTCTTAGGAGCTCATGATACCTTCTTCAAAACTGACTAGATAACCAGTCACAAAACAGGCATCATTAGATACAAGAAGATTGAAATAATCCTAAGCATCCTATCATATCATCACAGTTTAAGGCTGGTCTTCTATAACAACATAAACAATAGAAAGACCAAATACACTTGGAAGCTTAACAACATTCTTCTCAATGATAACTTGGTCAAGGAAGAAATAAAGAAATGAAAGACTTTTTAGAATTTAATGAAAATGAAGGTACAACATACCCAACCTTAAGGTATACAATGAAAGCAGTGCTAAGAGGAAAACTCATAGCTCTGAGTGCCTCACAAAAAAAAAAAAAAAAAAAAAAAAAAAAAAAAAAAAAAAAAAAAAAAAAGAAAGAAAGAAAGAAAGAAAGAAAGAAAAACTGGAGAGACCATAAACTAGCAGCTTGACAACACATCTGAAAATGCTAGAACAAGAAGCAAATTTATCCAGGAGGAGTAGATTGCCCAAAATAATCAAACTCAGCTCTGAAATCAACCAAGTGGAAACAAAAAAAGAATCAACAAAATCAGGAGCTGGTTCTTTGAGAAAATCAACAAAATACATAAACCTTTAGCCAGACTAGCTAGAGGGAACAGGGACAATATGCTAATTAATAAAATCAGAAATGAAAAGGGACACATAACAACAGAAACCAAGAAAATAAAAAAAAAAATCACATTCTACTACAAAAGCCTATACTCAACAAAACTGGAAATTCTGGGTGAAATGGGCCATTTTCTAGACAAATACAGGGTACCAAAGTTAAATCAAAATCAGATAAATGATCTAAACAATTCCATATACTCTAAAGAAATAGAAACAGTCATTAATAGTCTCTCAACCAAAAAAAAAAAAAAAATCAAAAAACAAAAAACAAAAACAAAAAAGCCCAGGACCAGATGAATTTAGTGCAGAGTCCTATCAGACCTTCAACGAATGCCTAATACCAATATTCCTCAAACTATTCCACAAAATAGAAATAGAAGGTACTCTACGCAATTTGTTCTATGAAGTCACAATTACTCTGATACCTAAACCACACAAAGACACAATAAAGAAGAAAACTTTAGACCAACTTCCCATATGAATATTCATGCAAAAATACATAATGAAATTCTTGCAAACAGAATCCAAGAACACATCAAAATGATCACCCATCATGAGCAAGTAGGCTTCATCCCAGGAATTTTGGGGTGGTTCAATATATGGAAATCCATAAATGCAATCCGCTATATAAACAAACTGAAAGAAAACAAAAAACACCATATGATTATCCCATTAGATACTGAGAAAACATTTGACAAAATCCAACACCCCTTCATGATAAATGTCTTGGAAAGGTCAGACATTGAAGGCCCATGCCCAAACATAGTAAAAGCAATATACAGCAAATCAGTAGACAACATCAAGCTAAATGGAAAGAAACTTGAAGCAATCCCAGTAAAATCACAAACTAGACAAAGCTGCCCACTCTCTCCCTACCTATTCAATATAGTACTTGAAGTCCTAGTCAGAGCAATTAGACAACAAAAGGAGATCAAAGGGATACAAATTGGAGAGGAAGAAGTCTTATCACTATTTGAAGATGATATGATAGTATACTTAAGTGACCCTAAACCTGGTAAAAAAAACTTCAAAAAGTAACTGGATATAAAATTATCCCAAACAAATTAGTGACCCTCCTCTACACAAAAGATAAACAGGGTGATAAGGAAATTAGGGAAATAACACCTTTCACAATAATCACAAATAATATACAATTCCTTGGTTTGACTCTAACTAAGCAAGTGAAAGATCTGTATGATAAGAACATCAATTGTCTGAAGAAAGAAGATCTCAGAAGATGGAAAGATCTCCTATGTTCATGGATTGGCAGGATTAATATAGTAAAAATGTCTATCTTGCCAAAAGCAATCTACAGATTCAATACAATCTCCATCAAAATTTCAACTCTTCGCAGAGTTAGAAAGAGCAATTTGAAAATTCTTCTGGATTAACAAAAAACTGAGGATAGTGAAAACTGTTCTCAACAATAAAAAAACTTGTGGGGGAATCACCATCCCAGATCTCAAGCTGTACTATAGAGCAATTGTCATAAAAACTGCATGGAGTTGGTACAGTGACAGGCAGGTAGATCAATGGAATAGAATTGAAGATCCAGAAATGAACCCACACACCTATGGTCACTTACTCTTTGACAAAGGAGCTAAAACTATCCAGTGGAAAGAAGACAGCATTTTCAACAAATGATGCTGGCTCACCTGGCATTTATAAGGTAGAAGAATGCAAATCAATCCATTCTTATCTTCTTGTACAAAGCTCAAGTCCAAGTGGATCAAGGACCTCCACATAAAATCAGATACACTGAAACTAATAGAAGAGAAAGTGGGGAAGATCCTCTAGCACATGGGCACAGGGCAAACTTTCCTGAAGAGAACAACAATAGCCTATGCTGTAAGACAAACGGGACCTCATAAAATGGCAAATCTTCTGTAAGGCAAAGAACACTGTCAGTAGGAAAAAAAAAAAAAAAGCAACCAACAGATTTGGAAAGATCTTTACCAATCCTACATCCAATAGAGGACTAATAGCCAATATATACACCTTTGTTCTTACTCAAGAAGTTAGACTCCAGAGAACAAGTAACCCTATTAAAAATGGAGTACAGAGCTAAAAAAATAAAATAAAATAAAATAAAATAAAATAAAATAAAATAAAATAAAATAAAATTCTCAACTGAGGAATCCCAAATGGCTGAAAAGCACCTATAGTAATGTTCAACATCCTTAGTCATCAGGAAATGCAATGACAACAACCCTGAGATTCCATCTCACACAGTCAGAATGGCTAAGATAAAAAATTCAGGTGACAGCAGATGCTGGCAAGGATGTGGAAAAAGAGGAACACTCCTCCATTGCTGGTGGGATTGCAAGCTGGCTCAACCACTCTGGATATCAGTTTTGCAGTTCTTCAGAAAATTGGACATAGTGCTACCTGATGACCCAGCTATTCGACCCACATAACCAGAACATGCTTGAACATGTTCATAGGACACATGCTCCACTATGTTCATAGCAGCCTTATTTATAATAGCTAGAAGATGGAAAGAGCCCAGATGTCCCTCAACAGAGGAATGGATATAGAAAATGTAGTACATTTACACAATAGAGTACTAATCAGCTATTAAAAAGTATGAATTTATGAAGTTTTTAGGCAAATGGATGAAACTAAAAAATACCATACAGAGAGAGGCAACTCAATCACAAAAGAACACACATGATATGCACTCACTGATAAGTGGATATTAGGCCAGAATCTCTGAATACCCAAGATACAATTCACAAACTACATGAAACTCAAGAGGAAGGAAGACCTAAGTGTAGATACATTGATCTTTCCTAGAAGGGGGAACAAAACATCCATGGAAGGAGTTACAGTGACAAAGTGTGGAGTGGAGACTTAAGGAATGACAATTCAGAGACTACTCTACCTGGTGATCTATCCCATATTCAACCACCAAGCCCAGACTTTTCTGGATTCCTACAAGTGTTTGCTGATAGAAACCTGTTATAGCTATCTCTGGAAAGTCTCCAATAGTGGTTAACAAATACAGAGGTTGATCCTCACAGCCTACCATTAGACTGAGCACAGGGTCCCCAATGAAGGAAAGAACCCAAGGAACTGAAGGGTTTAGCATCCCTATAGAAGGAACAACAATATGAGCTAACTAGTACCCCCAGATCTCCTAAGGACTAAATTACCATCCAAAGAATAAACATGATGGGACTAATGGGCCCAGCNGGAGGGAGGGGGGGAGGGAGGGAGGGAGGGAGGAAAGAAAGAAAGAAGGAAAGAAAGAAAGAAAGAAAGAAAGAAAGAAAGAAAGAAAGAAAGAAAGAAAGAACAACCATATTTGTAGTGTTATAAATAAACATGGTGTCCCAAATAAGAAATTAAAAATATTAATATAACTAAAATAAATGCAAAATATGTAAAAGCTGGTTTCTTTTATCTCAAAAATATTTTCCACTGCCCATTGTTCTGCCTGCACAGCCCTGATCAACATTTTATTTTCAAATATTTTTTGTTTTGTTTTGTTTTTTGTTGGTTTTTCTTGTTTTGTTTTGTTTTGTTTTGTTTTGTTTTGTTTTGTTTTGTTTCTAGACAGGGTTTCTCTGGATAGCCCTGGCTGTCCTGGAACTCATTCTGTAGACCAGGCTGGCCTCAAACTCAGAAATCCACCTGCCTCTGCCTCCCAAGTGCTGGGATTAAGTTATCTATACTGATAGACAAATTGAGTCACCTCGGAACACTTAGTAGACAAACTTTTGGCATATCTGTGAGAGATTTTTCTAGGCGGGGTTAACTGAGGTTGTAAGACACTAATTGTGTGTGGGTCTTCATTCAATTTTTTGGGTTGCTTTACTATATATAAAATACAAAGCTCACTGAGCTTCATACTTTATCTTTCCTTATTTTCTAGATGAGCAGGTAGTGTGACCAGGTTCTTCATGTTTCTGTCTCTATATCCTATGTACCACGACCAACTCTGCTCTTAAACTGAGCCACAATATCCCTCCCTTCCTTAAGTTCTTTTCTTGGGTATTTTATTGCAATAACAAAAGAATAAGCCATGCATTTCAAAGGTCAATCAGAAAAACTGTCACTGGGAATATGATGAGCCTGTCTAGTATAAGACAAAGGAATTTTAAACTTGGTTATATCAGCTACATTGTGGGGTTACAGAGTAGAGCAGCAGAAGAAATGCCCCCATGCTCACTAGTATACTATCTAACATTGAGTATCTACAGAAAACTCTTTCATGGAGCTAGAGAAAGTACCCAGGATGCTGAAGGGGTTTGCAGCTCCATAGGAGGAACAACAATATGAACTAACCAGTACCCCCAGAGCTCCCTGGGACTAAACAACCAATCAAAGAAAACACATTGTGGGACTTTAGCTGCATTGTGGGGCTTTAGCTGCATATGTAGCAGAGAATGGCATAGTCTGTCATCCATGGGAGAAGAGGCTCATGGTTCTGTGAAGGTTCTATGCCCCAGTATAGGATAATGCCAGCGCCAGGAACTGAGAGTGTGTGGGTTGGGGAACAGAGGGAGGGGGGAGGAGAAATTAGGAAAGGAGATAACATTTGAAATATAAATAAAGAAAATGCCTAATAATTAAAAAAAAGAAAGCTCTTTCATAGGAACTTACTGTCTTTCAAATTTGAGGGATATTTCACATTCTGTGAAATTATGATATATAAAAATTTGTGAATGTAGACCTGAATCATCTAATGACAAAGCACATCCTGAGTCTTTTATTTTATTAATAATCTATAAATAGTGAAATTAAGATTCCGGGCTCTTCAACAAAGAATTGTTTACTCATACAATATCACATGGAAGATCATTTAAGAAGCAAGTCCTGGAATATCCTATTTCTGTAAGCAGGAAGTGAAATGGAGAGTGGAAAGTACCCAGGGAGCTGAAGGGGTTTGCAGCTCCATAGGAGGAACAATAATATGAACTAACCAGTAACACCAGAGCACCCTGGGACTAAACCGCCAATCAAAGAAAACACACTGTGTCTTGGAAAGCCTGTGATGAAATCATGGCTCAAATGTAGACTGAGAGGCTGAGAGAGTTCTCTCATTTTCATGGAATTTCACCATGTAGGCCAGTCTGGATGGCTGGTTAGTTTCCAAGATGTGATGTGTCTAATACTCCCTAGAGCTGCTGTTACGAGTGTATACTACTACACACAGCCCTTTGTTTTGGGACAGATCTTAGGTACACACATATGCAAAGCAAGCGTTGTACATGTTGAACCATATTTACAGCCAAGGTTTTGTTGTTGTTTTGGGTTTTTGTTTGTTTGTTTTGTTTTGTTTTGTTTTCTAATTTAAATAGTCCAATTAGATTTATGTGGTAGTTTGAATGCTTGGTCATAGAGAATGTCACAATTAGGAGTGGTGGCCTTGCTGGAGAAAATGTGGCCTTGTTGGAGGAAGTTTGTTACTGTGTAGGTAGGCTTTGAGGTCTCCTGTGCTCATGCTCTGCCCAGTGCGGACGAGAACCTTCTTCTGGCTGCTGGCAAAGAGATTACCCCTTTGCTGCCTTTGGATAAAGATGTAGAATTCAAGACATTTTTAATATGAAAAGGAGGATACCATGCTTTACATCATGATGATATTGGATTAAACCTCTGAAACGGTAATCTAGCCTAATTAAATATTGTACTTTATAGGAGTTGCTTTGGTCATGGTTTCTCTTTAAAGCAATGAAAATCTTAACTAACACAGAAGTTAGTACCCGAAGTGGGGTATTGCTGTGTTGGGCCTGACCATGTTTTTGTTTGGAGGAATGTAGATTTTGTAACTTTGGATTTTGGAAACAGTAGAGTGGGGCATAATGGGCTATTATAGTAGGAATGGAAGACATTTATGCTAAGGATGACTTCAACTGTCAGGATCTGGCTCAAGAAGTTTCAGAGAAGAATTGTCTAGAGATCATTCTTGTGATATTTTGGTGAAGAATGTTGCTGCTTTTTACCCTTGTTTGAAGAGATTACCTGAGGCTAAGGTGAAGAGATACATATTAATTGCATTGAGAAAGGAAGTGTCAAATATGCCAGCATAGACTTTGTCCTTTAGTTTACTCTCATGAAGAGTGTTTTGATCAAGCATAGAAAGTTTTCAAAGGAAAATGCAAAATATATGGTTCAAGTCTTAAAGGGGTACCAGGAAGTGAAATGAAGTTAAATTCTTTGTTCAAAGATATTAAGTAGAATTAAGGAAGTGGTGAACTTGGTGCAAGATCTCACTCAGCTAAGCTTATTGTTTATGCTTTTTCAGTTGTACATGCAATAGTTATATCATGTTATGCATTATTATGACCTGGCAAGTGTTTTCATTTGGACATAAGGATAAATGATTAAGTGTCAGATTATCAGGGATGGATTATGATCACTATTCTTAGTTGATTCACTTGACTATATCAGGGATTAACTCAAAATCAGAATTTATAAAGATCTTGTAAAAAGATAAAGAAAAGCTTCAGTCCAGGTGTGGTGGTATACACCTATAATCTCAGCATTTAGGAGATAGAGGCATGCAGATCTCTGAGTTCAAGATCAGTTTACAGAGCATATAGTAGGACAGCCTAGTCTAGGCAATGAAGGATGTAATAGAACAAAGGGGCCAGGACCAGGACCAGGACCAGGAAGCATCAGAACTCAGAAGTTTCAGCCACATGACACTGTCTGTAGAGTCAACAATAGAAGGAGTTACTGGGACAATATATGCTGGTCAACTGGAGCTAAGAAATTAGCTGTGATTAAGAGACCAGCATCACTGAGGTAAACTCTTCTGGGAAGTATTTTTTGAGAGCACAAAGATGCTGTGTTCCAGATATAATCAAGTCTGTATCTCATATTGCAGATTGACTTGGTAATATATAAGAAATACCCAGGTGGTTCTGTTTTTGAAAGCATGAATGGTTCGTGGAGAGCAGCTGAGATGCCAGGAAAGGCTGTTGGTGAAGATGTAGCTTCCGTTGCTGTTGATAGCAAAGGACTGAAAGGGTTTTGCAAAGGTTGAGGGCTGGCACCAGGAAGAGTGCCTATTAGAGGTTATGGTAAAATCTAGGTGCAATTGAAGATCATAGTATGGTGGAAATGCCAGTTCCATGGGATGACCCTCAAGAATATCAGTAGCATCGGAGTAGAGTCAAACAGAACCTAGAATGCTACAGAGAGCAGAGCTAAAGAAGTGACTCAAGTCCTTTGGAGGAACCCAAAAGATGGTGTATGAATCCTCAACCTTGTAACAAGAAGCTGTGAAGTTGAGGTTTCCCTAGAGACCCCAAGATGTTAGAGATGCTAGAGCCATGGAATACCAGCCAAAGAAAGCTGCTAACATGGAATGGTATGCGTCTAAGAGAATTAATTGTGTTGCAGTCAAATCTGAAAGCAATTGGACATCAGATATGGGGATACAGAGTTTTGAGTTAGCTCATTTAGACCAGGTTTTCAGTCTCATCTTTGTCCAATATTTCCTTACTATGACATTTTGGAATGGTAATGTATATCCTTTCCTTGATATAATAGATGCACATGATCTGTTTTTTTATTTTAATTTCATAGAGGATTACAGTCAGGTCAGTTAAAAGATTGAATGTATCTCAGAAGAGACTTTAAATTTTGAAATTTTAACAATGCTGAGACTGTTATAGACTTTTTATTTTAGACTAAATGTATTTTGCTTTATGCTATAGTCATGCATGTCTCCCATAGACTTGTGTTGTTTTACAAGCCTATGAGCTCCAGGAGTGTGAGGTGGTGGAATGCTTGTCTAGGAGGTGTGGCATTGTTGGAGAAAAATGTGGTGTTGTCGGAGAACTGTGTGTTACTTTGTAGGTGGGCTTTGTTTTGTGTTTTTGTGTAAATTGCCCAGTATGCAACAGCTATGCAATTTCTAAGTAGTAATTGGATATGTTTAAATATGAATGAGTTGATAATCAAAATAAGGCAATTTCTTTAGTCTTCAGTCTGGAAAGAAAACTTGGCAAACAAGCAAGTTCCATTGTTCCTAGATTTCAGTCTTTTTTTAACACGGGCTTTCCAGGTAACTTCAGGCTTATACACCTAAACTGCAGGAAATATGCAGCAGCTGTGTGAAGACAAAGATAGCCTAGCACATCCAGATCCCAGCCAGCTAGGACTTCTTGTGGGAGTTTACCTTGAGGCAGGATAGGAAGGCAGGGTAAATCTTCTAGGCATGAGAAGAGAGGAACTCTTCAGCCAGGAATCAAATGAAGCCTAGTATCAGCAGGGAAAGAAAATCCCCATCCATCCCAGTTAATAGACATGGGGATCTTCCCTCTTGTTCCTATAAAGAAGCAGTTTTACAGGAATCTCAGTGGAAACTTGATTTACAGGGGAAGGACATTCCAATCCCCGGTGCAATCTGAGTAGCATCCTTTCCAGCTTATCCTATTGTAATTCCAAATAAATCACCTACAAAGCCATCTTACTTACCTCACTTACCAAAGGAGCTAAAAAGTAGAGAATTAAAAAGTGTTTCTTAGCAACCTTCTCAATGTAACTTGAGAGCTACCAAAATGTCATAGTATATATGGTAAATGCTAAGACAATTGTTCTTTTCTTGAGAGGAGCCCATCCCTGTTGTGGTGATTTGAATATGCTTGGCTGAGGGAGTGGCACTGTTAGGAAGTGTGACCTTGCTGGAATAGGTGTGGTCTTTTAATACTGTGGACTTTTAACGTTGTTGAGACTGATATAGATTTTGGGGACTTTTGAATTTGGACTAAATGTATTTTGCATTAAGCTATGGCTATTTATGGCCCTCATAGACTTATTTGTTTGAAGGAGCCTATGGCTCCAGGGAGTAGAATATAGTGCTTTGAATATGCTTAGCCCCGGGAGTGGCACTATTAGGAGGTAAGGACTTATTGGAGTGGCTATAGCCGTGTTAGAGGAAGTGTGTCATTCTGGGTGTGGGCTTTAGGGCCTTCCTCCTAGCTGTCTGGAAGACAGTCTTCTGTTTGCTTTTGGAAAAAATATGTAAAACTCAGCTCCTCCAGAGCCATGCCTGCCTGGATGCTGACATGCTTTGCAACATGATGATAATGGACTGAAGCTCTGAACCCGTGAGCTAGCCCCAATTAGAGTTGCCTTGGTCATGGAAACCCTAATAAGCCACCCAAACAAGGCAATTTCTTTAATCTTCAGTCTAGAAAGAAAACTTGGCAAACAAGCAACTTCCATTGTTTCTAGATTTCAGTCTTTTTTTTTTTTTTCTCTGTTCAAGGCCCCAAAGTTTACTGAGAGTCTGTGCTTATAAAGAGGGTAGGCCCATCCCCTGCCAGTCCATTCTTCCTGCCTGGAGCCAGCCCATAGTCGATCTGCAAGGTGTGTCTCTGGAATGTCTCAAGGACTCTGCTTCCTCTCAGGAGGTAGCAGAGTCTTGGAGAAGAGCAGTAGTTGACATCACATTTAGAGCCATCTAGGTCAGAAGGCTCCACCCTAGGCAATCTCATTTTTTTTTTCACTTTTTAAAAAATTTATTATTAGAGAGTTTCTTCATTTACATTTCAAGTGTTATCCAAAAGTCCCCTATATCCTGCCCCCGCCCTGCTCCCCTACCCTCCCTCTCCCTCTACTTGGCCCTGGCATTCCCCTGTACTGGGGCCTATAAACATTGCTAGAGGGACTTTATACATCTTTATACATCTAAACTCTGTAAGATCCATCCAGAAATACCCCTATTTCAAACACGGGTTGTTCGTGCACCCCACGAATCACGAGACCTATCTTGATGCAAAAAGCATGAGGATTTTTAATCGGAGCTCCCACGCAGGGGACAGGGGGGTCGACCTCGTGGCTCGAAAATCAGGAGCTTTTATAACAATGGGGTAGGGGGGTTGGGGAATTGGCGCGGTTTCACATGATTGGCTAGTTTAAACATCAGCAAGATACCCAGGTAGGAGGCAAGGGGGGGTGGAAAGGGGGAGGCAATCTACCTAACAATTAAGTCATGTGCTACCTTNTTCCAACTGGTCCTTGTTGCCCCCCCCCCCCCCAGTCTAAGAGCTGCTGCTGGGAGCCTGGTGGACTGAGGACCCATCACCCACCAAAAATCCCACCCTCCCGATTACCACTGTCCTTCCTTCCCTCCCTTCCACACCTGGACCTTGCTGCTGGGGTAGACTCCTAGTTGGTAGTGTCCCACCTTCCATATTTCTAGATCCTGGCTTGTTTCTTGTACGCTTTCTCCACAAAAGCATCTCTGTTGGAAAGAATTTTTAGTTTGTGTGTATGTGTGTGTGTGTGTGTGTGTGTGTGTGTGTGTGTGCGCCTGTGTGTATTTGTCAGCATACCTGAGTGCAGATGGGCATGTATGTCTGTGCAGAGGCCAAAAGTTGGCATTGAGTGTTTTCCTTAATTGCTCTCCACTTCCACTCATGTAGTTGGGGGTCTCTTGGTTTTAATCCACAGCTCACAAATCATCTAGTCTAGTTAACTAGATTGCCTTCAGTATCTCCTAAGTGTGACTTTCAAAGACTGGGATTATATGCCACATTTTTTCCTGCCTTACTTTCTTATGGGTTCTGGGATCTGATTCATTCTGGTTTTCAAGCTATCAGAACAAGAGCTTCATCCACTGAACAATCTTATAAACCCTAACACATTAACCACTTACCTTTGTTGCTGCTTTCTTCTTTAGCTGCTAATCTATTCAGTAATTAGGTGAGTTGGAAAGCAAATCTAGACTGTCTTCACTCCAAAGATCATCTATACTTCACTATACTATTCAATATACAAGAAAAAGCCTCTGTGGCATCAGCCTAATTCTACAGAATGTTCAATCATAGCCAGACATTAAATGATTACACAAATATATAACTAGTCATGGAAAAGCTGTGACAGAATAAAATATGGACATGCACTTTTGTGTTGCTGAGCAACTGCTGCATTGGATGCGGTCTCCTACCACAGTTTAGCTATGCAGTTTGACAATATGATATTAAATATTGAGTGTTTGCTTTGTGCCTGGAAGTGAGCTATAGGAATTCGGCCTTCAATACAACATTTAACATTCAGCACAATATTATTCAATACAATATTATTAACACTGTTAATAAATAGGAAAACTGCCTGTTCAACCCAGGATTCTGATTTATTAATGACAAAACCCTGTGTCTGAAGGAATAATATATAAATGTTTAATTGAAAGAAAAGATGAAAAGTAATATTTTCAGGGAGTGGTTATTAAGCTGTCAGGAATTATTATTTCTTTTTAAATAGAGCACTGTGACATTTCTCAGTTTGTTGGCTTCATGTTATTTTTAAACGATGAGAGTTCCTAGATTTTAAAACTTGGCACACTTACTAGCTTCCAATAAATTAAGAATGCCCATGTGCCCTTGTTTGAATGATGATAGACTGACTATAAGCAGATGTCCTAGTATTTTCCAGAAGGCCTGATATATCAAGTATGTACATCTTTACTGTTGTTATGCCTGGAGTGAGGTAACAGCTAGAGCCTCTAACATCATTTTAGATGGAGAGAAATAAATGCTAAAATTTGTGAAAAATGGAGCAAAAATCAAGAAAAAGAAAACAATCTGCATGTATGGTAATATATGCAGCCACAATGAGGTACTAGGTCTGTACTGCCTAGTGTTAAGTGTTCTTACTAGTTGGGCAGTGTTGGCACATGTCTTTAATGCCAGCACTTGGGAGGCAGAGGCAGGTATATTTCTGGGTTCGAGGCTAGGCTGGTCTACAGAGTGAGTTCCAGGACAGCCAGGATCACACTGAGAAACCATGTCTAGAAAAACCAAAATAAATAGATAAATAAACAAACAAACAAACAATTAAGAGTTCTTGCTCAGTTGAGCTAAAAGTAGCTTTGATTTTGGACAATTTTAATGTTTTTCCTGATGCATCTGTTACATCAGGTATAACAATAAATAGATAATATGTGGTTTTTGTGACCTATTGAATGAAATGAAAAATGAGGAAAGGTGGTGTTCCCATTAAAAAAAAAAATCTCCATGCTCTAAGTTAAATGTGTGTGATAAAAATAACAAGCAATGTAATTGGAGGCCAGGGGTCATCCTTTGTCAGTCACTGGTCTTGCTGAGAAATCAAAGGACACACTGGCTTGCTTCCTTCTGGGACATAAAAGTCTGGAGGTCCCTCACTGTGAATGAAGTTTAGCTATAGCTACAACAAGAGTAATCCAGTGTGGTGGGAAACTGGAAACCCAGAAGAGATCTGTAGCTGCAGATGATGCAGTCTCCAGACTGGGGAGAGGGAGTGGACTGGCTAGTCAGGCAATCCGAATGGTTAATGCTATGCTGTATGCACGTCTCCTAAATGCTCAGCCTCAGACTCTGTTCAGATAGCACAACCAAGGCTCTGTGCTTGTGTTATCCTCAATTAGCAATCCCTTACCAAATAATTCTAGACACTTTACAATGAAATATTCAAAATATACCTCCATCGTACCAGGACACTTTCAGATAATCATTTAAAAACCTATGTAAACATCTAGGGAGATAGCTCAGTTTTTACAGTGACTACCATGCAGGAATGAGGACCTGAGTTCAAATGTGCAGCATGCCTATGCGTATAAAACCTAGTACTAGGGGGAGGGTGGTTATGCACAAAGTAGTTTTTCCAGAGGCTGTTTCTTCTAACATTACCAGGCTAGCTCATCGGACATATTACTGCAAGTCCTTGCTTTAAATGGTCCCGATTTTATAATCTGAAATAAACACTACTACATTTGAAAATATATGTAGATATCTAAAATTTACATGGCATTTCAAATTCATAAAAGTCTTGTAGCCAGAATGTTTATAAATTCCTAAATTAAGAAAATATCCATACCATATCGGGCGTGGCGGGACACACCTTTAATCCCAGCACTTGGGAGGCAGAGGCAGGCGGATTTCTGAGTTCCAGGTTAGACTGGTCTACAGAGTGAGTTCCAGGACAGCCAGGGCTATATAGAGAAACCCTGTCTCAAAAAAACAAACAAACAAAAAATAAAACAAACAAACAAACAAAAACAAAAAAGAAAATGGCCCATTTTCAATGTCATGGATGAACTTAGAATTAAAAGTGGCAGTCTAGGTATTCAGAGGAAGTCTGCATAGACCCTAATCATAAAGTACGATCTTCCAGTTTTGAATAGGTATATGGGATGAGGAAGACTCTACTACTTTGCTTGAACTTTTGTATACACATATACATGTGTATGTGTGGGTTCCTACATGTGGAGCCAAAAGGAAGGTGTCTTTGTTGATCTCTCTGCCTTATCTTTTGAGACAGGGATTTCCACTGTCTTTGGCTAGATTGTCTTGTGATCAAATCCCAGTGACCCTCCTGCTTTCACCTCTGAACTGCTGACTGGTGCATTTGGCTATATTCAGGTTTTACATAGTTCTGGGGATAAAATATTTGGTCCTTGCATTTGAGTAATGATCCATTTACTGATTAACACATCTCATCAGCTCCTCTTTTATTTCTCTATTTAATTCTTGAGATGCTTGAGACTACACCCAAGGCTAAGACTAAGATGACTTTAGGGGGGTCACACTGAAGATCTGTGGTCAGACCACCCCGTGGATGTAGGCACATTATGATGTGAAAGAATTAATCACTATTATTTATATATTATACATTGAGTATTTTTACATGATGTATAAAACATTCGAATAGATGAAATATTTATGACTCCAATTCTAAGAAAGGGAAGAGCTCCAAATCACTGAAGGGGCCTATATGATTTTCCCTTTAGTGAATCCTTAAGTCTCTGTGGTGAAGTCCCACTTCAGGGCAGTTACTAAATTTCTGTAGCTCATTTGAGCACTGTCTAAAGAGTGGTTATTGGCACAAGAAATAGCCTAATTTTGCTCATTACTTCTATAAAGTTAGAAACAGAAATAAATATGTTCATGGCCCTTACTCAGCTCTGACCTTATGTTAAATCAATGAAAACGTACCTTCAGTGGTGGCACTCCTTTTGTATCTTTAGTTCAAAGGTATGAATTCTACAGATGCTTTTAAATAGTAGCATAAACCCTCAAAAGTAATTTTTCTGTGGAAAAATGTATTTAATGCAGAATATGTCCTGGGAGTATTATACCTAAAATTTTAAACTTTAGTCAGGTTGTTACTATCTTTGTAGTTCAGCATTCACTGTCTTATATCCATAAAGGTGCCATTGTAAGATGTTTGTTTCTAGGCAACAAATTAACATGGGATTAACTGTTCAGCCAGTGAATTGTTAAGCTGAAGTAATGGGTTTTCAAATGTTATACTTAAAAAATTTTTTTATTATAATTTCATATTTGCTCCATTCTCTTTCTTCTCTCCAATCTCTCCTTAACACCTCTCCTTTGTCTTTCAAATTCATAGCTTTTAAAAAATATATTGTTGTTACATACATTTACGTGTGCATATGTATATTCCTGGATGAGTAAACAAACCTTAGTCAGCACAATGTTCCTTGTATGGGTGGCTGTACAGGTGGCTTTAGATAATTAGTTGGTATGCTCTTCCTTGGAAAAAGAATATTTCTCCTGGTCTCAGCACTTCTTAGTTCCCTGTAGTTAATTATGTTGGGTTGAAGTGTTTTGGCTTTTCCCCTATTGTGGTGGCTTGAATATGTTTGGCCCAGGGTGTGTCCTTGTTAGGGAAGACTTGGCCCAAAATTGTCAAAAGATACATTGTCAAAGGTCAATATTTAGTACATTTACTCATTGTTGCCATTTCTCTGCAGGCTTTCTTCATTGGAACTGGGGTCTACTTCATTTTGGTTCACTGTAATGAGGAATATCAGAACAAGTAGTATTGTTTTGTACCACTACTGAAGCCCTAGCAGTCTGACCCCATCACTACTGTTAAAGCAGCACTGAAAATACCAGCATACTGGAAAGGGTAAATGGGTTTTCAGAGCTGTACAGGTGGTTTTAGATAATTAGTTGGTATGCTCTTCCTTGGAAAAGAGTATTTCTCCTGGTCTCAGCACTCCTTAGCTCCCTGACATGGTAGTACTAGCCTGCAGGTAGTTTTGATCTTGCAGAACAAATGAAAACTTCTATGAGACCCACTAGCCTAAGGAACTTACTGCATGCCTTATTACAAGACAGCTAACATTTGGAGGGGTTGCCACCAGAGGGCACAGAGGACTGGCACTGTAAACCAATGAAGTCACAACATCCAAAGGAAAAAGTGATGGCAGCCCATTAAATATAGAGATCTTTGTTTCTTTTCTTCCCTCATCATTCCACAATGCAGTCTGAGTGAATGCCTGCTCTTTAGGCACTCTTCAAAGGGTTTGGGAAACACCAGTGAAAGATGGATGGATCTGTTCCTGAGCCTGATATGCTACAGACTGAAAAAGGAACTGGGTATACTTCAGAACTAGTCCAGGCTACTACAAATCACCTAAGCCTTGAGCCTGGGCATGAAGAGGAAATGAGATAGAGATCAAAGTTAAGACTGATTTTTTTTTTCTATCTGAACTGGACTCCTAAAGAATCAAAAGTGACCAGAAAGTTATAGAATCTGCTCAAAATGTTATTAAGAAACCAGGAATAGCAATAAGACAGAGCACAGTTGGGAGCAGGGATTCAAGCTAAATAAAAGACTTTCATGTTCCTCTCAAAAAATAAAAATAAAATAAAATGACCAAAGAGAAGATGTAGCCTTGTTAGAGTAAGTGCAACTGTGGGTGTGGGCTTAAAGAGCCTCATTCTAGCTGCCTGGAAGCTAGTCTTCTCCTGTTTGCCTTCAGAACAAGGTATTGAAATGTTACCTCTACTCCTTTGCCATGTCTGCCTGTGTACTGTCATGCTCCCACCTTGATGATAATGGACTAAACCTCTGAACCTGTATGCCAACCACAATTAAATGTTGTCCTTAAAAGAGTTGCCTTAGTCATGGTGTCTGTTCACAGCTGTCAATTCTTAACTAAAGCAGCACATCCACTTTAGCCTGTCTATTGCTGTCCTCATCAAGCTCTTGTTTAGACAGTCATGCTCTGGGACTTTATGGTAGACAATTGGTATCTAAATTAACTTGCTGTCATGTGCATCTTGGAAGTTTTTTTAAATTCCTGGGAATTTGAAGTATTTTGCTTCCTGTGCCTTATGAGTTTTATTTATGTCCTGAGATTCAAGGAGCATCCAATAAGAAAAACAACTTTCAAATAGGAAAGAGCTGTACCACACCAGTGCTTCTGAAACTGTGAGCCATGAGCCATCTATACCACGATTACCTAATAATATATTTTAAAATCTATTTCTTTTNAAATTCCTGGGAATTTGAAGTATTTTGCTTCCTGTGCCTTATGAGTTTTATTTATGTCCTGAGATTCAAGGAGCATCCAATAAGAAAAACAACTTTCAAATAGGAAAGAGCTGTACCACACCAGTGCTTCTGAAACTGTGAGCCATGAGCCATCTATACCACGATTACCTAATAATATATTTTAAAATCTATTTCTTTTCTTATTTTTACTTTTCATGGATTCTTTAGCTTTATATAGCATGATCTTTACTATTCATGCATTTTATTATAATCAAGGGAGAACTTAGATTTGTATATTATATTTTTCCCTATCCTAGAGAATTTCATATTTGTATATAATGAAATATGATCTTATCTCCAAAGTTATGTTCTTAAATTTGCCTCATCCCCACAACACATATCCTCCTATCTTTATGTGGGAAAGAGTGATGTTCATTGGTAGGTTTCTCTGTTCCAGTGGCTGACCTAAGAACCTAGAGCTTTTCACTTGACCTACTGCTTGCACAAATATTCTGAGTTTACTCATTTTTCTGTGAAGCTTTCATATTGTTTTCTACTCCCTGTCCTAGATGTGTTAATATCTCTTTCTGTCCTCTTACACCAGTAATCAATATCTCTCTCTCTGTCTATCTCTCTCTCTCTTTCTCTCTTTTTTCTCTGTGCCTCTCTTTGTGTCTCTGTTCTCTGTGCTCTCTGTCTGTCTCTCTCTCTGTCTCTGTCTCAGTCTCTCTCTATCTCTCTCCTGTAAGATGTACCATCACTATAGATGAAATGCCTCTTACCTCCAGGACCTCTGGAGGGTCTCCCCATCTCCTACCTCCTAAGGTTGCCTGTAATAAGATGCCTGTAATCATTACTTATTAGAAAATTGGGGAGCACATGCAGAGACTAGCTCTCGTCCAAGCCTTCTTTTCTACCACTTTCTGCAACTTATTTTATTGAGATAGGGTTTCTCAAAGAACGTAAAGCAAGCCATCAGCAAGCAAGTCCCAGAAATTCTCCTATCTTCTCCTGCACCCCACCTCTATTCCAGAGATGGAGTTATAGGTGTCTATGCCTTTCTCTAATTTTTATGTGAATACTGGGGATTTGATTTCAGATAGGGCTGAGCTATCTCCCCAGTTCTAATGCTGGACATTTCATCTAGTTAACTATTCAGTTTATTTTAGCTCCAGTACACTTGACAGCTAAACTCACTTTGCTTGTATTTTCTGCTCATATCTTCATTTACAACAGTTCCCCTTATTTATATTTTATCCTGATACAATATTTTACTTTTACAAGCCAGGGTCATGTGGCCCTGCCTGGCTTGCTTTGTGACACTTAAGGGATTCAAATATCATAAGTGACTTTTGACATATAGTATATGTCATGATACATTTTATAACTGTTTTGAGCAAGTTTCTGACCTCTTCTTATATCTTTTTAATAATATAACTCTCCACTAAATCTACTTGAACAGCTCATGTTCCTCTTTCCATGTCAAAACTTGTAACTATACTGACCATTGTGCATTCAGTCTAAGATTGGCTTCATGTTTTTTTCTCTGGCTTTACAAATCCTACAGAATGTTGGAAAATTAACGTGGAAAATTAACATGGAAAATTAATGTGGAAAATCAGGTTCAAAACAGCTGAAGAAGGAGCTGGAGAAAGTGCTCAGTGCTTAGAACATGTTCCTCTTCCAGTTTGACTGGTTCCAGGTTCCAAACTGAACTCCCAGTTCAGTCTTTAACATTCATGTTTTATGATCCACAATTTTTGTAATGGTACTGTTGTCTTATTCTTGCCTCTGAGAATACATTCAAAAACATGTTGATATTGATTCAGAACACACACACACAGCACAAATAAAAATAATAATCATAAACTCTTTAAAAATGACTGAGGAAGTGAGTCTTTATTGAGGTATCAACTGAATCATTCAAAGATTGTATAATATTTATTTAATGACAAATAATTATGGTGTTAAAATTTCCAGTACATATATCGACTCTTGTATTTAAATTTTTCAATTTATTGAAAGAACATTGACATTAGGCAAAGGAGTTTGGAACTAACCAATAATAGGAGCACTAAAGATAATAGCATGTCTCACACCACACCATTAATACCATGTACTTACTGTGAGTAGATGATAATCAAAACTTACAATTTTTGTGATGGGGATTAATTTCCAGAATTCTATTGTATATTATAGTGATAACAATTAATTAAAATAGTGTCTCTCAAAGAACATAAAGCAATCTGTCAGCAATCAAGTCCAGGAATTCTCCTATGTTCACCTGCACCACACCCTCATGGCCAATGTTTGTCATCTCAACATAGTATATGTATATATACTATGGAAAGTGTGGCAAGACAATTTTGTTTCAAGCTATTCTAAAGTGTCTACTGATATACTGCCTCAAAATAAACAAACAGATGAATAAACAGGCCCACATGGAGAATGTACTATTCATTTGAAAGAATTAAAAGCATATATTTTAGGTGTTATTATCATCAGATAAAGGAGAGAATGTGAGCGATATGAATATCATCATACATATTGTGTATATGCACTCAACCAGGCATATGGAGGCTAGAGAAGAGTATCAGATTTCTACCCTTTATATTTCTCCATTTCTTCCCCTTGAGATTGTCTCTCTCTGAACCAAAGGCTTGACATTTTTGCTGCACTGTGTGGCACTGGAACTCTCAGGCTCTGCTCACATAAACTTCCACATTCTGGTATTACAGGCACAGGTTGTCAAGTCCAGCTTTGTATGCTTTGGGAATTAAAATGCAAATCTTCAATAATGTCTAATAGACACTCATATTTTCAAAGTCACTTCCACAACCATAATGAAGATGTTAAATAGCTTGGTTTGGCCACTCCATAACATGTGACTATATTATGTTGGACAACATAAATGTATATAAGAACATATAAGCAATTATAATATTCACCAAAATGTATTTTGTATTTATGGACACCCTGCTAAGATTTAGGGGTTGTGATTTTATTTTCCAAGTCATTTTATGGCAAGCACAATGGCCTTGATTAACAGGGAGCAAAATAAATGCTTGGAAATAAGGAATGATGCAAAATGCATCTGCTCAGGTCCTCCCAGTGTCCTTCCTGTGCTGGATCAATTGCTTCCCCATTAGCATTTCAGTGGATGGAGCAGAACCTGAGGGGAATAAGAAACTGTTATTTGTTAGTATTTAAAGTGTGTCCAATGGCCTTTCCTCCCATTGATGAACAACTAGCCATCCTCAGCTACATATGCAGATAGAGGAGAGGCCCTGGGTCTAGTGAAGGTTCTATGCCCCAGTATAGGGGAACGCCAGGGTAAGCAGAAGACGGGGGGGGGGGGGGGGGGGGGGGGGGGGGGGGGGGGGGGGGGGGGGGGGGGGGGGGGGGGGGGGGGGGGGGATTGGGGCTTTTTGAGTGGAAACTAGGAAAGGGGATAACATTTGAAATGTAAATAAAGAAAATATCTAATAAAATTATTTCCTAAAACAACAACAACAACAAAAAAAACTCTTCCAAGAAGTATTTTAGATACTTGTATCTAAGATACAAGAAGTATATTAGCTTCCTATTAAAATATGATTAAACTAGAAAAAAAAGAAGTTTGACTAGAGACATAAATTCAGTCTGTTCCCAGTAAGGCAGTTAGAAATGGAATTTTTTCTTTGTAGATTTCGGTGGTTCGCAAAGTAGTACATGTGTTGTGAAAAGAAACTCTATGGTTCTCCTTGTTTGAACAGAAGTCATGTATATGAGAAAATATTGGGATCAGAGCATGAAAATTGTATATTTTCATGGCAAGTTTTAGATCCCCAGGCTGCATGCTTATGAGGAAACACTTTATTTGTTAAATTTCCTTTGCCTCTCATTTTGCTTCTCTACTTCAGTACATGTAATAGTTTCATTCCCTAACTACTTCTGAGCCTAGTTCAGTGATAATCTAACGAATCGAATAAATATATTACAAAATAAATCATACCTTTAATACAGAGTTCAGTGAGTTGTGAAATATTTTAACAAATATTTGAGCTTTTCTTGGTTTTTAATATTATTTACATATGTTATATAAAATTATTTCATAAAGCTTCTGTAGATCTGATAGCATCATCCAACTTCTGTAGTCACTGCACCTATCTCTACTCACAAGCACACATATACACAGAATTTAAAATGAAAATAAAATCTTTTAAAGGTAAATAACATTGTGTAGTGACTGTACAGTGTTGAAAATATGTATCCTTTCACTTATTTTGAAGAAGTAATTATTCTTTACTATTTGCAAGTTCATAACAAAATAAGACATAAAAATTTTTTAAAACTGTCCTTTAAGGTTTCTGTTGTTTGTTTGTTTTTGTTTTATCGTTTCATTTTTGGAATTCTCAGGTGAATAATTATATGGGTCCTTAAACAAAATATGAATGACTTCACTTATTATTTATACATTTACTTTCCTTTTAACTCACTATTATTGGTATGTATGCATGTGTGTGTGTGTGTGTGTGTGTGTGTGTGTGTGTGTGCATACAGGTTTGGTTCTTTTTGTCCATTTTGTGGTTTACAGATGGTATTCAAGTCATCATACAGGATAAGCATTTTTAACTCACTGATCCCTATCACAAACCTCTAAGTCTACATAACAATTCTTCTATGTATTTATTTTCTGAAAGCTCTAATTGTCTGTAGTCTTAATATATGTCTAGTATAAATACTTGCTCAGAAATAAGATTATTTTACATAAATAAAGAAATAATGTCTCATTCTAGCATGCTACCCAGTTTTTCTATCTGCCTATATTTATATGAAGAGCTTCAGTTTATGACACACTTATAGTGGTTTCCTCCTTGGATCAGTGAAGTCTTCCTTCCAGTGAGCACTGAGAAAGAGAAGTAGCACTCTTGATTTGGACCCTGAAGGCATCGTTCAATCACTCATCACTTTCTACTGCTTTGAAATCTGTCAACACAAAAATGTCACTGCAGTTTATTCTTTCCTTCTGCTGACTTTTGCTTCTCTTGCATTTCTGAGATATAAGTCTGCTCTTTACTCACTACCAATCAGTGTCTGCAGTCCCTACAAATCCATGGCTACATACATGATGTGACAACCATTTTAATGGGTTGAGACATCTCTTCAATCCACAGTCTTTTAAATGATTGCAATGAAACTATTGTAACCACAAAGGTCTTTAAGAGTAGAATAAGGATATAAAGAAGGAAATCATACATTGAAGTGAGCAGGAAAAAGGCACAGGGAATTGCAACAGTATTGCTTAACATGAAGACAGACAAAGAAGGCTAGGACATACAGTGAAGGCTATAGGAGCTGGACATGAAGTAACAAACATAATTTCCCTCAAAGGATCCATAGCCTGGACATACCAGCTTTTTGATTTCCAGATCACGAGTGCTGAGAAACTTCCAGCCTAGAGAAATGAAAGATAATGAATTCATAATTTAAGTTTTTTTTTAATTTACAGCAATGTGTTGTGTTGGCCACATGAAATTATATGTATTGTTATTGGTCTTGCATGTAAGGAAAGACAAATGAGAAGCTGTTTTTTATTGTGGATGTTGGGTGGGGGTAGGAGTAAGATGAGGGAAAAAAATTAATCAGTCTGGAGAGATGGTTCCATGGTTAAGAGCATTTGCTACTAAAAACAATGACATAATGAAAGAGTACATTATTTTGGTTCCTAGTAGCCACAAAGGTAATTTTTGCATCAGGAAATCTGACAACTTCGTTTGTCCTCTACAGACACCCACACACAAACACATGGTATTTTTCAGATGCAGAAACACACACACACATATATTAAACAGACACACTCAGAAGGGGAGGGATGAGAGTAATTTTTTAAGAATTGGAGAATAAATCGGAAGACAAGGATTACTAAGACTATTAACATCTCATATTCTACTTACTCTCTTTATATTTTCCTTAATATTATTTCCTTGCCCTGAATATATAACAATATATGCTTAGGTTTCAAGAAATTCACTATATAACCATTTATTAATTAAAATAAAATTATAATGTATGTTGGTAGATAGGAAAATTCCTTTACTTCTTCCAAAAACTGAAAGGCTTTTCATAATAAAATGATCAGCTGAGCCATCTAGTTATGTTTAAACTATTATACGCTAAGAAAAATATGGTTCATTAAGCACTGTAGTTTATGTACTGGCACCATAGCAATTTGTTCAAATGACCCCTTTTAAGTAAAGGAATGAAATGTCTTGAAGAAAATGAGACATTTGATCTTTCTGTGAAGCCCGAATGATTGCATTTCCATCTCTTTTTAAAATTCCTATCCTTTTGTAATTATTTTATTTATTTATTTATTTTACATCACAATATCAGCTTTAGCAACTTCTCTCCTTCCAGACTGCTCAAAGCAATCATACCCTGATTACCCCTCCCTTTCTCATTGGAGAAAGGAAACTGTCCTCTAGGAAAGACCCTGTCTTAGTCAAGGTTTCAATTCCTGCACAAACATCATGACCAAGAAGCAGTTGGGGAGGAAAGGGTTTATTCAGCTTATATTTCCATACAGCTGTTCATCACCAAAGGAAGTCAGGTCTGGAACTCAAGCAGGTCAGAAAGCAGGAGCTGATGCAGAAGCCATGGAGGGATGTTCTTTACTGGCTTGCTTCCCCTGGCTTGCTCAGCCTGCTTTCTTATAGAACCCAAGACTCCCAGCCCAGAGATAGTACCACCCACAAGGCAGCCCAGAGATGGTCCTACCCACAAGGGGCCCTCCCCCTTGATCACTAGTTGAGAAAATGCCCCACAGCTAGATCTCATGGAGGCACTTCCCCAACTGAAGCTCCTTTCTTTGTGATAACTCCAGCCTGTGTCAAGTTGACATTCAAAACCAGACCCCAACCCCTCCCATTCCTCCAATCCTCCCACCCACTCCATTCCCCCACATCAAGTCACTACAATATCTAGGCATATCCTCTACTACTGAGGCCAGACCAGGGAGCACAGTTTGGAAAATAGAATCCACAGGCAGGCAACAGAGTCAGGAATAGCCCCCACCCCATTTATCGGGGAAATTTCATAAAGACAAAACTGCACATCAGCAAATTTGTGCAAAGACCTAGTCCAGTCTATCTTCACTCTTTACCTGGTGGTTCAGTCTCTGAGAGATCCCAAGGGCCCAGGTTAGTTGACAATCCTTCCCCTAACTCTTCCATAAGACTCCCTGAAGCTCCATCTAATGTTTCAAGGTGGGTCTCTGCATCTGTTTTGATTTGCTGCTGGGTGGAGCCTCTCATAAAAGAGTTGTGTTAGGCTCCTATCTGCAAGCATATGAAGTTTAATGATACTCAGAGATAGTAATAGTATCAGGGATTGGTTCTTGCCCATGGGATGGGTCTCAATTGGGGCCATTCATTAATTGGCCATTCCTCCTTTCTCTGTTCTCTTTGTCCTTGCTAACTCTTGTAGGCAGGACACATTTTTCATTGAGGATTTTGTGAGTAGGTTGTTGTTCCCTCCACTGGGAGTCCTATCTAGATACAGGAAGTAGCCACTTCAGCATTCATATGCCCCATTGTTAGGGTCTCAGAAGGAGTCACCCTCATAGACATAATAGTGTCTACCCCAGGACCCAGATCTCTGGCATGTCCTAGAAATGACCCTCCCACAGCCAGTCTCCATTTACTCTCCCCTGCTTTCCTTACTCCTGAGCCCCAACCCTCACCCAGCTTCCCTCCTCTCCCCATTTTCTCTCCCACCTAGCTCCCCTAACTCCCACCTCCTAAATCTATTTTTTTCCCCTTCTGAGAAAGATTCAACCATCCCCTTCAGGACCTCCTTGTTATTTGGCTTCTTTGGGTCTCTGGATAACCAGCATGGTTATCCTGGACTTTATGGCTAATATCCATTTATAAGTGAGTATACCAATGCATATTCTTTTGGGTCTGGTTTACATCATTTAGGATGAAATTTTCTTTTCTTTTCCTTTTTTTTTATTTTAATTGGGATTTGTCATAGGTAAGAGCTTACTCAAGGAGGAGCATAATTAAGGTATTCCCCCTCCCACTCAGGATGATATTTTCTAGTTTTATCCATTTGCCTGAAATTTTCATTATGTTCTTGTTTTTAATAGCTGAATAGTATTCTGTTGTGTAAACACTACTATTGGCTATATCTGTTCTTCATTTAAGGTTCATGTAGGTTTGTTCCAGTTTCTGGCTATTATAAATAGAACTGCTATCGACTTAGTTGAGCAAGAGTCCTTGGGGGATGGTGCAGCATTTTTGGCTATTTGCTCAGGAGTGATATAGCTGGGTCTTGAGGTAGAACTATTACCAATATTTTGTGAAACCATCAAATTGATTTCCAGAGTGAGTTTACAAGTTGGTACTCCAAATACCAGCTGAGAAATGTCCACAACCTCACCAGCATGTGGTGTCCTTTGAGTTTTTGATCTTAACCATTCTGCTGAGAATAAGGTCAACCCTCAGATCATTTAATAGTTTTTCCTAGTTCTATATATTTAATATTTTGATTAATATGTGCAGGAAAACAATTCTTATTTTTGGTCCAGTCTATCTAATATTCGGTCAGTTTCCTGTATATGTATATGGATCTCTTCCTTTAGATCAGGGAAATTTTCTTTTATGATTTATTGAAGATATTTTCTGGGCCATTGAGTTGGGACTCTTCTCTTTGTCTATCCTATTATTCTTATCGTGTTTTCATAGTATTCCAAATTTTCTGGATTTTTTTTTTGTTAGAAACTTAGCTTTATCATGTTCTTTGACAAATTTATCAGTTTCTTCTATGGTATCTTCAATGCCTGAGTTTCTCTCTTCCCATTCTGGTATTCATTATGTGATGCCTGTGTCTGTAGTTCATGTTCTCTTTCCTAGGTTCTCCCTATCCAAGATTGGCTGAGTTTGTATTTTCTTTATTGCTTCTATTTCCATTTTTCATGCCTTGAAAATCTGTATTTATTTATTTCACCTGTTTTATTGCATTCTCCTGTGTTTCTTTTATTTATTTATTTATTTATTTATAGCCCCTTAAAGTTACTCCACCTGGTTGTATTTTCCTGTATATATTTAAGAGATTTATTTATTTCCTCTTTAGTGAGCTCTATCATCCTCATAAAATTAGATTTTAGGTTATTTTGGGGGGATTCAGGTGTGTTAGAATATTCAGGACTTAGTGTAGTAGGGTAGTTGGGTTCTCTGATAGTATGATATAGCCCTGGCTTTTGGTGATTGTGTTCTTATGCTGGCCTTTAACCATCTGCATGTCCCTAGATTTGTTAGGCCTGGTAGTCCTTGTTGTGAGAAAGCCTCTGGTACTGTAGATAGAGTTGGCAGTCCATGGTGAATAGGGAAATAGGCAGTGCTTGTAGACACTGATTGCTTTAGGCTGCCGGTTGTTCAGGGTGGGGAACAGGCTTCTAGAGGTGCACATAGAGGTGGTAGACCCTGAAAGTTGCAGGTATTGGTTTGTGCTGGGCAGCTACAGGCCTCCAGGGATGTAGAGGGACTTGTAGCCTAGGAAATAGTGTTCAAGGGGTCAGGGTAGAACTTACTGCTCTTGGGTTTGCCAAGGGAGATTGGCAGGCAGGAAATTGGGGAAGAGGGTGAGACCTGGTGGTTGCTCATTGCTGTAAGTTTCTGGGATTGTGGTTAAAGATATTGACCAGAAGATGAGATGAAGTTTGGGGCTTGAGGAACTCACCTGGTTGTTTCAGGCAGCAGTAGTCTTTCAGGGATTCAGGCAGAACTGTGCCCAGAGAAATGGAGTACAGAAGGGGCAGGTTGAAGATTGCTGCTATTTGGTTTGCCCAGAGGGGCTGACAGGCAGCAAATTGGGGTAAGCATCTCAAGTGTTGGTTTGTGATGGCTGTGGATATATGGGATTATTGTTAGAGGTTCAGACAAGGAGATCGAGCACAAAGCAGGACAGGGCAGACCTCAAGGCTTCAGGGCAGCTGGGCTTGCAGAGAAGCCAGCAGGCAGGAGTTTGGGACTTGGAGAAATTGCCTGGCTATCAATGGTAGCAGCAGGTCTCTAAGGATTAATACAGAGCTTTGGCCAAGAAAATAAAGTGCAGGGGAGAAGGGCATTGCCATCTCTTATAAATACTCAAAAATACTCTAGGAATTTGAATAAGTTCCTGTACATAAAACATCTCCCCAGTTAGTACCCAATCAATACAATAAAGACAGGTAATGCAGGAAGAAATATTTATTCACTCAGGAGCCTTGAGTCAACAAACATGATACATCTCTGCTTTCATTCCTAATCCTATTATTTCTTCATTATCATTTCCTTTCTTATAATTGTGAATTAAATGTTATGATGAGCATTATGATTTTCTTGTGTTAATCTCCTGCATCCATAGATAAATCATGATGGAAAGAGAGATATAAAGTTTTTCAAATATCTAGAGTTTGGTTAGAGTATGATAGAGCTATACTATTATTCTTTCTATAATTTATGAAATACAGGAATGAAAAAATTTTAGCTTGAAACATTATTGTTTTAAAGCAGAGATTGTCATAGATCATTTCTATGAGATATAGTTGAATGATGTATTGACACCTGCAGTAAATATGTAGTTGAGAAGAAGAGGAAGTTTCCATATTCAAAAAATAACAAGGGTGTTTCAGCTATTTTGGTTAATAGTCAAGAAAAACACATGGACAGTTTGGAGAAACTAAGACCTGTGTTTCTTTTTATTCTTTGCAGAACCTCTTGATTTAGATCCGGAAGTTGCTCGAGCAAACACCTTGGGTTTTGTTGGATGTCTTTCTTCAGTCCAATACAATCACATAGCACCATTGAAGGCAGCCCTCCGCCATGCCAATATTGCACCTGTGACTGTCCAAAAGACCTTGACAGAATCCAGCTGTGGCTCCATGGTGGACTCTGATGTGAATGCAGTGACCACCGTGCATTCTTTGTCAGGTACATCCCAAAGGATGCTCTTTTGAGTTTCCATCACTAACTTCTGCGGTCTTATAGAGCTAACGCATTGACCAACTCTTCATCTCTTTGCCTTGTTTGATTATGAATTGTAACTGGCTTCTTAGGGCTCATTTCTATCTTTACAAAACACACTGAAATAAGTGAATTAAGAAAGAAATAATTTATTCTGCTTCACAGTTCAAGTGTCCAGTACATCACAAATGATAGGCGTTTGAAGTAGCAGGTCACATACAAGGGAATGCCAGGGCCAAGAAGTGGTAGTGGGTGTATAAGGGAGCAGGATGTGGGAAGGGTATATGGAACTTTCAGGATAGCATTTGAAATGTAAATAAAGAAAATATCTAATAAAATAAAATAAAATTAAAATTAAAATAAAAAAGTTAATGCCACAAACTTTCTCAGAGCCAGTCTCCTAGGGGATTCTAGTTTCTTTCAAATTGACTACTAACACTGATCATCAGACAAAAAATGCTGAACAAAAATAGACAAAGATATGAGTACAAGAATAGAAATTACATTAATTAATAAAACATTTTATGTATGAAATTTAGGAATATTTACATACTGTGCAAGTAGCTGATTTAAAATTAATAATTAACAAGTTAACAGTAAAATTAACTACACACACACACACACCACATACACACATGTAGTTAATTTCTAGTTTCAGTTGATAAGCAGTTATAATGACTGTGTTGTTCCAGGTAGTACATATCATGCATGGAGGCATAACATTTATATTGTACATTAGTGCATCACTATTGTTTAAGAGAAAACTGATATAAGGATCTAATTGTTTTCAGGGCAAGAAAAGATCATAGTGGGCACTTAAATAATATTAACTTCAATATTACTATGTAGATTTTTAGAGAAAGTATTAAAAATTTTTATAGACATGTAAGGTGTAAATTTGATGCTTTGTATGTATTATATAATGATTGTTTTCATTAAATTAGTTGGAAGGTGATAGAGGAAGGACTTAGAAGCTAGAATACTTATTATACAATCATGAGGACCCAAGTTACAATTTCTGGAACCTACATAAAAAGCTATATCTAATGAAGAAATCATATATATATATATATATATATATATATATATATATATATATATATATATATATATATATATATATATAAAGCTAGGTGTGCCAGTGATCACTTGTAACATGTAACATGGTGCTTGACTAAAGACCTGGGAGTCTCCCACCAGCCACCCGCTCTGAATTAGTGATGCAGTCAGAAATCTAGTCTTCAAAAGCATCATGAAAAATGATTAAAGAAAATACAAAAATAAATCTCTGACCTCTACATTGGCCTTCATGCATAACATAACTTCCTACAGACATGCATCACTTTTTCACACATACACATAAATATGTAAGGAAACAAATAATTTCATAAATGCAAATTCTGCACATAAATCATTTTATCTGTTTACACTGTGTGTGTTTATTTGTCTTAAGTGGACACATGATCATAAAAGTGTATTTGTTCATTTTATGACTTTAGTCATTATAAAGTTCACCTTCTTCAACTAACAAAAAAAGCTACTGTCAAGAATCATTGTGTTTTGTTATTAGGTTTTGTTTCTCTCTTTCTTTTTCAGATTCTTAATATTAGTGAAGCCATACATTCCTTTTCTTTATCATGGTTGACTTATTCTACTTGATATAATATTGGTTTCTTTTTAAATGAACAGATCAAAATTTTGAGGTTGAGTAATATTACACTATATGCTGGCATGTTCATGTATGTGTATGTGTATTTGTATATGTCTGAGAAGCACAATTTATTTATTAACTCATCCGTTGATTCTTAATTTGATTCCATATCTTAGCTATTGTGAATAACACTAAAATGGTCATGAAATTATAGACATCCATAGGCATTACAGTCCCTGGTATCACATTATATTGGAAACATGTAATAATCAAAATTATAGAATATTGTTGTAGAAACAGATATATAAACAAAGGCAATGGGTTAGAGAGACCATAAGTAGACCTAGGAATGTGTGATCAGATCATATTTGGCAAGCACTAGAGGAAAGAATACTTCCTTCATAAGTGCCATGCAGTAAGCAAGCTATAAGCAAATCATGTCATTTCATCATTGTCTTACTCTAGGAAAATATGCTTGATATGGAACTCCTTAATTTTGTCACCAGTCTTGAAACCATAAAACTTGCAAAAATACTATAAAATATCATTAATATTAGTCATAAACTAAAATTTTATTGATACAACAAAAATGCAAGTAGTGAATTTTTTTTAAAAAAGTGACTGAGTGGAATTAGGTCTAAGTAGAATGGGCTCTGCACAGCAAATGGAATGATCTGCAACAGGAAAAGTAAAATCTGTGTGGTTTGAGCATAGATTGTAGACTGTATTTCTTGGTAGTCAAGTTTCAAGATATAGTAATGGATTTAACTCAATAGCACCCAAAAATAATTTTATGGGTGACATAAACATAAAACTGCCACATGAAAAGTGTGACTACATAAAAAGTGCTAATGCTATCTATGATCAGGGATGGCAAAACCTGTGACAATGAAATGCTTCTATATCACCCTCAGGATAGCTGTAAAGCAAAGGGTGGAACTCAGAAAAAAGATTCAAGACTGTGTGTGTATGTGTGTGTGTGTTCTGTTCGTGTTCTTATTAATGCATATATATATATATATATATATATATATATATATATATATATATAATCTATCTATATATATATTTATCTATCATTTATCAGATTTTATATAAACAAATATGAAGGTTAGTCAGCAACAGAAAGTGTTAGGAGAAAATAGGGCTTAAGGATTTGATCATGTCCTTTAGGTGAGGCAAGCCAAGCTTGAGCCTTTTAGGATTGGATCTGTTGAGGAACTTTGACCACACCTGTGCTATGTAGATTACTGCTAGTGACCTATAGTGGTCTCTATGGTGTTTAGGGCAGAGGATACATTGTCTTGGGTAGTGTAGGTTAAATAGAAAGCTGGATGAGGATAAAGTCTGAGAGCTGTGTATGAAAGCTAACAGTCACTAATAGTCTTTATGAATTAATTAGCATAGTGACACTATTCCTGAGAAGACGTGAAGAAACATCTACTTGGATCATAGATCTGTTGACACCAAAGATAGAATACTACCAAATTGCAATATGATGAACCAATGAGTTTTGCTGTGGCTATTTATAGGACCATGGGTGATAGATTACTCACAAGAACAGAAATTACTTGAAGACAGATGCATATCCAAAGCCTACTTCAGTGTTGGTGATGGCATATAAAGACTGCAAACACTTGAACTCACTACAAAACATGTAGGCAGCTCACAAGGTCAGACAGACCCATTCTTCCTGGCATCTTTGCTAATTGCTGCCACTTCCAGACAGCTCCAATGGTCAGAGAACTTTCCTGACAACTTAACTGACACGAGAACATCACCAATCAATCATTGCTGCCTATATAAGCTTGGAGAAGGAAAGAACTACTGCATCTTGTCAGTTTTGGTGACCTACTGGTGTTACTGAGTTGTTTACTTCCTGAGTCTGAAGGAACCCCCCTTTAGAACATCCTGAGTGTTAAAAATCTTCCCTTCAGTTTGAATGTGTCTACTCCACAAACATTGTTTCATAGCTGGGAAAGATATCCACCCCTTGGCCAACAAATCTCCAAATGAGTCAGAAAATACAGGGACATTTTTAAATTATTACTTTGCTGCATTAACTTTGATAGATCACTCTTTAGGTATAGACTGATATCATATATAGAAAAAAGTAAAGATAGTGTCTTGATTCAAATTAGGTTTGGCATTCACAGGAAATGTGTAAATACTGTTATATATTTCTGGTGAGATCAAACATACTTTGGTGTAAAAACTCACCCTGGCTTAGTCAGAAAGTATAGAAAGTATTATCTACTTAATAATGTGAATATATATATATATATATATATATATATATATATATATCCTAAGGCATTTATTTTTGGAGGATGGAAAGTTAAAGCTAAGATCTGATTTTAAAATATAATATTAAATGGAGATCAGCTGTGAACAGTAAATGCATGCTCTGGAAATGTATCATCTTCTGTCTCCTGTGGCAATTTCAAAGTCACCCTTCACTTCATACCCAAAGTCCAGTCTGAGATATATGAGATGCTTTCTCAAAAGAAAATAAACTGGACAAGAGCTGAACTCCGTGGTTAAGAGTATACACCTGACAGCTGTTTTCCTGGTGAGGGCTGATCTGAGGTGCTAATTCTTCTAGTGTTTTAAGTTGTCTAGTCAGTAGACTCAGGTCCTCATACAGTCAAAGAGTAAATTGAGGCAAAGACGAAAGTGTATTGAAGTAAATGATAGATGCCAATCCTAAAAATTATCCTGCAAAGCAAAAGGCTAAGAGGGTGACTGAAGGGACATGGGCCAGGCACCATTCTCACCCAGGTTAAGGTTATCTCACAACTTACTTATAAGCTATTGCAGTCATAAATTATGGGTTATAAGCATTACATTTTATTCATCTTTATATATTTACAAAGTATAGGTATGTGCATATCACAAAACATGTGGCAGTGAGAGGACAAGGATTTGGGAATCAGGTCTCTCCTTTCTGTTGCTTCAGAGGCAAAATCTCCCTTGTGTCTATATGTGATCTAGATATATCACCAGCTATTCTCTCACTGGGATTACAAATTGGAGCCCCATAATTCAGCTTTTAATTCAAGTTCTGGGACTGAATTCAGGTCATCATTTTTTAAATGCCATTTATTTGGGTTTCTTTCAAATGCTAGTTCATCTCTCACTGAAGCAATCTTGTTACACTTCATAGATATACGTTACATATTCTCTCCCTGTGGTTGACTGATTGATGAAGTGTAATTTTTATATCTTTTTCTAGATTCCTTTGGAAAGACAGATGACCATGAACCACTCCAGAATGCAGTCCGAAGTGACTCAGCACTCATTGGAGGTAACCTGTCTTCATTACTGAAGGAGGGAAAGATATCTATGACTTTTTTTTTTTTTTCTGTAGAAAGTTACCTGAAGTGATCCTTACCCATGATCATGCAGCACCGAGAATCAGGCAGTCTCTGTTCAGTACTTTGGCTCTTCATGCATGTTTAAGACTAGTGGCAGACCCTCTTCCTGCACCAGAAGCTCTGTGGCTTCATTCTGCCTCAAATTCCATAGGCAGCTGTGCTCTGAACCAACAGCTGGAACATTTACTCACAGGCTGGCAGCCTGCATCTTGTTCATTGCATCCAGTTGTCACTTCTAAAGCACAAACAAAATAAACCAATACAATTATGTGTAGAAAGAAGTCACATGTGGCAGACAGATGGACAGAATGACGGCCATTTTCAGTTTTCCTTGACTAAGTGACTTGGGTTAGGTTTAATGAGCAGGGTGAACCCTACATGACTAAAGCTCCAAATCTAGCAGGCCATCTGGTTGTGGATATAGAGCTTGCCTGTTTATAGTTCATTCTCGACCACCTTCTCTTCCTTCACTGTTTATAAGCTGACTGTAGTCTCACCCTACCCCACTCTTCATTCTGTCTCAGCTTGTCTAATGCTTGCAATAGTTTGATGTTCCCATCTGGGTCTTGCGATATATACTGTCTTCCAAGTTTGGTTTGATGTAAGACACCTGAGAAATGAAAAGCCAGGTGTCTCACCCCTGCATTCTGGCAGCTTGGATGAATGAATGAATTCACGCCAGATGGAGTTCTTTCCAAGTCAGCAGGAGTCACTCATTTCACTCCCATTTAATTATCTCCAGCTCTGAATCAGACCCGTACCAAGTATAGAGTTACAGGAGGAGAGATACGGTTACTGCCTTCCTATAATGAGTGCACTAGGAAGTATGTAAGAAGTAGGCGGTGGTAGCAGCATGCAAAGGGTTCCATAAAAGAATGGGAATGGAAGGACTCCACAACAGAAGCACACTAAAGAAGAAGCATGACCTTTCCTTAGGGAAGTCCTTAAGACATCTATGTGAGCTGAGTGCCTTCTCCGGGGATTAGGATTGAACCTGGTACTTCTTTGAAATCAGTAAATGTCATATAGAACTTTATACTTCTTTTTGTTCCTGTAAGTTTTTGTTTGATAAAGACAGGGTTTGGCCTTCATCACTCATTGACTAGCTTCATTGAGTCTCTCTGAGAGTGGGAAGATTACCAAAGCCCCAGGGGAAGTTCTGTGAATCTTGCCCCGGAGTAAGCATGCAGCAACCCCTTAACACCAGTAGCAGAAATGAGGCTACATCTCTCACATTGAAAGCCAACAGTTCATGCTTCAGAGTAAGTTGTTGCCACCCAGATTAGAGTGTCAGCTTTGAGATTTTATTTTGCTGTGCTTTAAAAATTTTGGGAAATGGGTTACAAAATGAGTTTAAGTTATTTAACAAACATAACTGGTCTTAGTTATTGTCACAGCTGTTAAAAATTGGTGGAAAATAGATCTATGTATTTAACTGTCTGTATAAATAGTGTCATTTAGACCAAGGGATTTTTGTCAAACTGAAAAATCACCAGCAATAAAATAGGTACTTTTTTCACTAGTTAGACAACTTAGAACATATTAAATATACAAATGTGTATACTTCACTAGACATGAAATTATTTTGATGACTAAATCTTCAGTGCTTTTTTTTTTTTCTTTTCTTTTTTCTGAGACAGTGTTTTTCTGTGTAGCCCTAGCTATCCTGAAACTCAGTCTGTAGACCAGGCTGGCCTCGAACTGAGAAGTCTGCCTGCCTCTGTCTCCCAACTGCTGGGATTAAAGGCCTGTGCCAAACTGCCTGGCTCAAATATTCAGTGTTTTGTTGCTACTTATTATGAATTTGTGTACACAATGTTTGTTGCTGACTGGGCTGATTATTTTTATTTATTTATTTTGAAATAAAGTCTGTCTATGTAGTCCAGGGTGGTGAAATGTCAGAGATAGCAAGAGAGACCATGTCTCAAAACAAAGTAGAAGGCAAGACTACACTTCTGAAAAGTTGTCTTTTGTCATAAACACAAATCCTATGGCATCCATGTACCTACACACACACACACACACCCAAGAGTCAGAGACAGAGACAGAAAAACAGAGGCAGAGACAGAGCGACAGAGAGAAACAGAGAGAGAAGCAGAGGCAGAGAGACAGAGAGAAAGAAAGGGGGTGGCATTTGTACCAAGTAATTCTTAGCAAGACTTGAGGTATTTAAAATGTGTGACATCTGTGTGTGATCCCTAGCAACAAAAACAATACATAACTTTCAAACTACACAATTCCTTTGTTGTTCTAACTCCATATTTCTTCTTCGGATATCAACATATCCTTCTAGAAAAAAACAAACTTTCCCCCTCAGTACTGTCCTTCCAGGTGGTTTTCAGGTAGAAACTGAGAATAAAGAGCTTCTGTGCAGGCTCTTACGTAGGGGTACAGAGTAGATTTGTGCTTGTGTATTGGCCTTATCTTTTTGTTTTTCCCCCTTTCAAATTATGTCCTTGTTGAGACTGCATTTTCTCAGTGACAACTTTCTTCTCTTTTTTCACTTTTTCCCCTACAGGCGTCATAGCAGTGGTGACATTTATTACTTTTTGTGTCATTGGAATCATGACCCGCTTCCTCTATCAACATAAGCAGTCACACCGCACCAATCAGATGAAGAAGGAATACCCAGAGAACTTGGACAGTTCCTTTAGAAATGAAATTGACTTGCAAAACACAGCCACCGAATGCAAACGGGAATATTTCATCTGAGCCACTGCAGGGACACATGGTCCTCTTTTTTGTGGAGTTTCCCCTCTCTTTTTCTCTCTATTTTTTGTTTTTGTTTTTGTTTTTGTTTTTGTTTTCTGTTTAAACATTCTCTTTCTCTCACTTACCATTGATTTTTCTGAACACACATGCATCCAAAAAGAGCACTGATCTCCTTGACCTAGCTCACGAGATCATATAGCTGTGGCTACTGTAATCCACTGACATACGTGTCATTGTGAAAATGACCACTGGAGGCACTTCACGATTGTAAACAAGGAAGAGACACATGTGCACATATGCACATTCTATGTTTGTAATCCAGTTCAAAACTTCACTCCATAGATTCTCAGGCACTTGATTTTGGTATCTTCCCTTAGACTTGAGCTCCGTGGTGTTTGCCTGTAACAACTGTTCCTACCCAATACAATATTGTTAGGTATTACATCTTTAGAGGAGAAAAGGGTGTGTGTGTGTGTGTGTGTGTGTGTGTGTGTGTGTGTGTGTGTGTCTGTGTGACAGAGAAAGATAGTGTCAGATCATTTTTTAAAGCGATGAGTTTATCAGGCAGCCCTATAGAGTAGGAGGGAATGAAGGAAACTGAATCTACCCAGGAAAAGCAACATTTGTCTCCTACCCTGTGAGAGAGAAGGGAGCTTAGGAGGCTTTAAAAGCTAATAGACAGTGTGTGTGTGTGTGTGTGTGTGTGTGTGTGTGTGTGTGTGTGTGTGTGTAAGTCAGTTACTTTAAAAGTAAAAGCATCCAGGACACTCTCTCCTAAGGCATGGCTAGAAGAGCAATGAGCCTAGTTTGTATGTGACCCTCTGACAAGGCAGTAATCATTTGTTCAACCTGTAGCCTTTCTCCATTTAGGACTGAAATATCTGGAGACATATCTGACTCCATGAAGAGGAGGGAAAATTGTGTTCCTTGAGAGCTGAGTTGAGAAAAGCTACATGTCTACAAGGAACATAGGAAGGTGGTCCTTCATAATATCTGTGAGAAAAAACAGACTATACTTGGAGGGCCAAGGTTCTAAGAACAACCTGCTGGGGGTGGGGGTGGGGGGGCCCAAGTCAGGGGAGACCTTTCTGGCCTGCTAGTTTTAATGACATTTGATGAGTAACCAGAGAAGTTTATTTATATTAGTTTAATGTCCATACCACAAGTAGCCCCTGATTCCATTCATCATCCTTTCCACAGAGTCTCAGTACTTTCCAATATAGAGTGACTGAATACGGAGGAACTTCTTTGCTCCTATTTTGCCTTGCTGTTTTTAGGCATGGATATAGTGGCCTGATACCAGGAGGCTTTAAGAAAGCTGTGAGGAAGTAGCTGCTCCTCTAACTTGCCACCTGTCTTTTCTACTCTACTAGAACAAGCTAGTTATATTATTCCTAAAATTACTCTACTGAAGTAAAGAAATATATATACACATGTGTGTATTGTCTGTAGTCAGCATAAACAGAATTCAAATAAAAGTCTGAATTGGTTTAATGAAAAGGCTTAGACTATTTTAACTGAGCTTGTAGGAAAATTGAAAAAAAAAGAAAGAAAAACATGATAAATGAGAAATATCAAATAAGATTTTTCCCCAGTTCATCCAATCAATAAAGGTCCAGGAAAGGATGAATATAGAGATTAGTAAGATTCACATTCTAGAACACAGATAATGAGTTCATATCTCAACTGAGATATTTCCCAAGAGGCAACGGATTGGCTGTTTTGTGGACCAGCGGGGTCACATCTAGATGAGAAGATTTTATGGGAGAGTATACGACACACTTTACATTTTCCACTCTGTACCTGCACCCATGTACACAAAGGTGCTGCTTGCACTTGACTTATGTGCCTAAATAAAGTAGTAAAGCATCTCATGCTTTGAGTTCTTTTGGCAACAAACCTTATAATTCATTTGAAGAGGCATCTTGAATTTGTGGATGGTGGGCAATCTTCGTTATTTATGGTAACAATATTCTTAATTCTTTTATTTCCCTTGGACCACCTCCAAGAAAAGACAAGGGATAAACCATCCAAACACTTCAATCCTTAGTGAATGCTAGAAGAAAGATTTTTGAAAGGCAAAGTACTGGCCAATTCCCATTGCAAGACAGACCTGATTTGCAAAGCAGGTACTTAACAGTTGACAGGTGATACCTCTTCTTAGGAAGTATTCTACCTCTGACTGTCCATCACTGCCCTGGACAAGGAGGTTCATAGCAAAGTCCTCACTAGCATCATCCAGTTGCCCATGTGTAGTTTTTCTTCCCTTACAAAGCTACAGAGGAAAGGACGGAGTATAGAATATACCACAACCTTGAAACATTGTCCTGAATATATGTTCTTTCCTTAATATTTTCTGCAAATTTTGACATACTTTCTTTCTCTTTTAGAATATTTTTACCTTTTGCTAGTGAATTTATTTTAAGCTAAGTCTAGCAAACACACCCTGTTTAAATTTTTCTCTTTTTAATAAGGAGAATGGTCATCTAATAAAAGGAGAGACTTTGAGCCTCTATTGCCTTCACATTCTCCTTGTCTGCTGTGCAGTTTCTCCTTTTGAATTTTATGACTCAATAAAAGGATGTATTAATCACCCCTTTCATTGGTTGCATATTCTCCTGTTACCAGAAATGAAAGTCATGCTGATGTTTAACCCTAAGCACATCTAACAGTGACAGGTAAAGAAAGGGTATTCACACTGGAATATTTTCTTACTCGAGTCTTTCAAACAAATCACCATATTTTGTTGACATGATATGATGGACAGAAATGGAGTTACATGCCAACTCAGAGTGTACAGATTCTTCAACCACTAATATGCATTTATGTATAATCATATAGGGAAATGCATGAAGCCAATCTCTGCTCTCTGCATAGCACACATACTACTGGTGTCCTCCCTAGATGTACAGGATATGCAGAATAAAGCCCTGAGCATATGGACAAGGTGTTTGATAAATGCCAAGTTGGAATACTCTTGTAATTAGTCTCAGGGCTCAATCAGAATTTCCTCATAACCTCACAACACACACCAGGTGAAAAATCTAGTAATCCACACTCTCCTACACTGAATGCTATCACAGCTAGAAGCAAAATCCAGTGTTAAGGTGGTGACAAGATCTACTTGGTATATGTACTTACTCAATTTTGTTATAAAAACAGAAGTCTGCTCACAGCACTGGGGAGCAGAGGGCAAGGACTATGCACACTTAATTTGCAAAACCATTTCCAGAGGCTTCTAGAAGCTAAAATGTTTGTAGAGTAATTCTTAGAATTTTGTGTCTTATTAATTAATTCCACGAGAGATGATTGCTTTGTTTCTTTTCCTCAAACTAGGTAACTGCCCCACTCAGACAAAGTTCTGTATAAGATTGTAAATGGACTCTTTGGAAAGAGAAAGAACAAATGGTACCTGTGTCACATAATTTCTGTAGACAGGGTTTACTAGGTAACCGTGGCTGCTTGACTCCATTATAAATCAGACTGGCCTTAAAATTCAGAGAAAAATACCTGACTCTGCCAAGGTCTGGACCATCATCTCTGCCTATATCTGATACATTTGAAAGGATGCTAAATTTTCTATGTTCTTATTAAAGCTTTCCAAGTATATGCTTCTGCATGTAGCAGAACCATGTAAAGACTATAGACAGAAAATAACAGTCTATAATTCTATTCTTTTCTTTTTTTTTTGCTTCTATGGTGGATATTTACTTATGCCACATCTCTTTTACATCTGCCTTAAGTTGGTTGATAGTCTAACATTTTTCAACTCTCCCCACTCAGCCCTAAAAATCCATTTGACTCTGTTTAGACAAGTGTCTGAGAACTAGAAATTTTATGTTGAATGAGCAATTATTTATGTGCTGACTATCTAAGGGAGGCCATGCTTATATGTCCTATATGGTTCTTTTCAGACCTGGATGTCATGTATATTCTCTTGCCATATGATCACATCTCAATTAGAAGACTCACACTGGGGTATATCCATAACATCCCCATAGTATCCGTGGACATGGGCACTAATCAGTGGAACTGATTATTATAAAACTATGTTTTAGTTTTTTTTTGTCTACCAACTGCTTTACTTCCTTTGAGTTCCCTAGAGATGCAAGCTATCAAATCTATTACAACAGCAGTTTGGTAAGAGATACATGGGTGCCTATAGAGTCCTACCTTTCATTGTTCCTGAAACTATTGCTTGGGTATGCTTGTTCCTCAAAGGTCCTATTAGGACATGTTTTAATTAAATAAATAAACATGCAGTGGTGTACCTGCAACCATCAAAGGAAGATAATGGAAGGCTGGTACAAGGAAATGCCACCATGTTTCATTTTTTGAAGGATAATGGAGCGCTGTTTCCTGTCTCTCTCACAGATTGGAAATGTGTTCTTTAAAAGACTCACAGTTTATCTGAATTTGTTCTCTATACAAGTTCTTGCTACTTTCTCAACCCCTCTCTGTCTTTACCCCCAGCCTTTCTCATGTAACCTAAAAATGTTTGCTGTTCTTTCTAATATGCGTTCCCAAATTTAAAATAGTTGTTCCATCTAAAAGGAGAGAAAGAGAGAGAGAGAGAGAAAGAGAGAGAGAGAGAGAGAGAGAGAGAGAGAATTAACAAAGCTGTTCCTCAAATGTTATCCAGGAATCTATATCCATACCTACTTTCTATGGAGAGAAATGTTACCACTTTGTGTTAGAAACTCTTTAAATGCCTCAGACAGGGTTCTACTGATTGTTTTTGCTAATTTTTAGTGATTTCCCCCTCTCATTTTGCACTAAGGTACTCTGTGGAAGAGTAAGACAAGCACATTTTGTAGTGAAACAGTGAAGTGTGTGTGCTAGTCCTCTGTTGTTTGTAATGTTTATAGTCTACAAATGATTAGGTGAACATGAGCAAGGTTTAAGTATCTATGGGCTTTTGTATTAGAGTTGCTTTACTGGGTTCTTGCCAAGGAGGAAAGGAGTATTCAAGGAGCAAGGAACAGCTGCTGGAGCTGAAGAGAGCCAAAGCTTCCACCATGAAGTGAGGATGGTTCTTCTCCATAGTTCCCTGGCTCCTAACTCAGGAGTCTCCTTCATGCATTTGTCTTACACCTTAGGCAATAGGCAATATTAGTGGCCCTGCATGGAAAATAGTTTATTCAATTTCACATGGCATTTCACCCTACCTTCGTAATTTTCAAGCTTTATGTTTTACTAGTATAGTCCATGGATGCTTCAGAATTATCACCACAGTGATTTTTATCTGCTCAGTATGAGCACTCTACTGTCAGCTTTAAGTAAAATAAACTATGATCAATACCCTTACGTCCGTTTACATTAACCAAATGCTCCAGGGATAGAAGTGATGAAACACTGGATTCAGTCAAGTGGTCCTCTTCTCCCCTTCCTTGGTCATGCCATCTTGGCATGTATAACAATAGAATAGTAGATCACTTTCCATCCTCTACAATGTGTACTTCAGACAGCAACCACCTGACACTCTGTGAGAAGTCTTCCTTTGATTCTCCTCAGTACCCAAGTAAAGCCTGCATCTGATAGCAGATTACAATTAGGAGGCTAGTCCCAAATTATAAAGCTAATGTGTGCTGTGATTATGGCTGAGTCATAATTTCATTAACATTATATTGTGCCATGCTTCAGATCCCAGCAGTAAATCTCAGAAGTCATGAAAAAAAGCACTGGGTAAGCAGAGCGGGACTCTGTCACCCTAAAGCCTCCTTGAATGACCACTCCAGATGGAGCCATTTTCATTGCTACACTATAGGATGAAATGAATGGGCCTCTGACTAGTTATACTTTCACATGATAGTCAGCCATATCCCAAAGACATATCTGAAATACTAGCTTAATCTCTTCTCTTTGTATGCAGTATCAACAAGAATAATCTTGCCCTACCTTGCATACTCTTACCAAAAAAAAAAAATGAGTAAATAATCATGCTTTGCTAAAAGTAGTGTTGTAGTATCATAAGAAGGACTTCATATTTGGTGAGGGTCACTGCCAGTAATTTTTTTCCCCAAACTTGACACCAGAAGGACTTCCCAATAGCTTATATTCAATCTCTTTAACATGCACTTTCCACTGCCAGAGCATGAGGCAGGAAAGTAGAACATAAGAAAGTGAAGACAGATAACACAGTCTAATTATGCCTAATAAAGTAAACAGCAGTTCATATTTGGTTCAGGAAATTACCAAATCCCTAAGACAATGAATCGCCATGTTGATTTCAAATGAGAAACTAGAGGCTTTCTGGCATAGTCAGGATTTTCTTTAGAAAAATGAGAGGTCAAGGAGATTACTTTTAGAAAGTAAATAATAAAGTATAAAAGGACCTTTCTCAAATATAAATCAGGCTTTCTTTTTTTAAAAAAACACAGCAGAGGCAAAACAGACCATTGGGATTAGCTGGAGACTCCTTGTTTCTTTGGATATTATGTTGGTTTTTTTTTTTTTTTTTTCTTATACCAAAATCCTCAGTCCCATCTGATGTTGCCATATTGCAAGTCTGTTTTGTAGACCATGTAATATGTTTTAATACAATGTATGGAGAAAGTAAAAGTTAGCTTTCAATTTCTTTATTTTCTATGGTTTTTTTTTTCTGGCTGTACAATAGCAAGACTTACCTGTAAATATTGTATATTTAATAAAGAGAGAATTTTGTATCTTTTTGTGTAGAATACAAATATGCCTTGCTGTGTTATTCTTTGTCTAATGAGGAGTCAAGTAATTAATCCCTCAGTGCCCACTTTCATTTCTTAGATCATTATCCTCTAGCTAACACAATCCATGAAAAGAAAAAAAAACACAAGATGTCTACTCTCTGGGTTTATGATTTCAGTGCAGCTCAAAGTACTATCTAGGGCTCTCTCATGATTCACTGACTTATTTCAAAGTTCGTGTTAAGAACAAAAGTGCAAGCGGCCAGGCTCACTAACTTGGTTAAAAGGTTTTTGAATCATCCTGACTTCAGCATCTTATAGATACTGATAGCCTTGTTGACCCCATATTAGTTTTCACTCTCGGCACCCATACTTTGCACCTTATTTTGCCTACACTCCCATCTTCTGGAAGACTGTTATGTTACAATAGCTCTATGTTTGAAAAAGCAGGCATACATTGCTTCAGAGTAGATTTGTCATCCTATAGTGTTTATATAGATTTGTGTTTATCCATTATCTGCTAGACACAGACTTACTAATGTGATTTAATGGACTGTGAATGTAAATCAGTTCTGAAAGGGCTTTATAACACACATAAAAGCCCCGGATTTGATCCTCAGCCTCAAATAAACGGCATGATGACACACACATACAATTCTAATATTCCTTAGAAAGGGAAGGCAAGAGAATCAAAGTTACAAGGTGTTATGTTTCATAAAATAGAAAAAAAAAAAAAAAAAGAACCAGAATATGTTTGGTAGAGCCAGGTATGGAGAGGTGGAAGGGAGTGCTTCTGTAGGCCCATGCTGAGACATCCCTTTGCCCTAAGGTACTATTCATACAAAAATAAAGTATGGAATAGAGTTAATTCAGGGCATGAGAAAGGGAATTGAGGAGGGAGTAGAGATAGAGAAAGGCAGAGAGAGAGAGAGAGAAAGAGAGAGAAAGAGAGAGAGAGAGAGAGAGAGCAAGAGCGAGCCAAGGCCAGCAAGGAACACATGGAGAGAGAGGTAGGAGGAGAAAGTGAAGAGAAGGCACAGAGAGGTTAAGAGAGTAAGAGGAAAAGAGAGTAAGAGGATAAGAGAGTGAGGAGGATTCCCTTTTACAGTGAGTCAGGCATACCTGGCTGTTGTCAGATAACTGTGGGGCAAAGCCTAAAAGGAATGCTAACACAAGGTCATATTGAAATTAAGTCCTGACTGAGCTACGTAAGACTCTCATACATACAAACAAACAAACAAATAAAAAAACTCCCTATAGTAGAATGAATATGTCAGACAGGACATTTAGGAAATCCTAATCTGCTTAGTCCAGAATGAATTACAGAACAGGAAGGAAAGAGGAAGAAAGAGGAGCTAAAACTTGTAAAGAATCCAGCACTGGTACAACAGAAGTTGGGGAGTTTCCAAGTGCATCTGAGTCCAGAGGGAGTCAGTGAGATTTGCTCATGGAGTGGAGGAGAATATGAGAAAACAAAAAACAAAAACAACAACAACAAAAAAACAGGATCCAAAGATTGAAGATTTGATTGACACAGCAAATGGGTAGGAAAAGAATTTTTGTTGTATTTGTAGTGCAGAGAATAGAGGTTTATTTGAGGGAAATGTGCTACATGAAACTCATTTGATTTAAAATACTGAGGATTTTTATTAGAACCATAACAAAGAAAATGGCAAAGAAAAAGTTTGGCTAGGCGGTGGTGGCGCACACTTTTAATCCCAGCACTTGGGAGGCAGAGGCACGTGGATTTCTGAGTTCGAGGCCAGCGTGGTCTACAAAGTAAGTTTCAGGACAGCCAGGCCTATACAGAGAAACCCTGTCTCGAAAACCAAAAAGAAAAAAGAAAAAGGTTGGAAGTCAGCTCAGAGACTGAGTGTAAGGATTCTGTCTAAGATCCACCCAACAGTGGCAACAGCCAGGTAGGCCTGGCTCACTATAAGAGGAGCTGATTGCCCCCCCCCCCCTCTCTTACTCTCTTACTCTTGCTTCTCTTTTGCCCTCTTGGGCTCTTCCCTTCCCTCTTCCATTCCCCCCTCTCTCCACATGGCCATGGCCAGTCTCTACCTCTCTACTCTCTCCCTTTCTCTGCATCTACTACCTCTTAACGCCCCTTCCCATGCCCTGCATAAACTCTATTCTATACTATACCACTGTGTGACTGGTCCCTCATGGGGAAGAGATGCCTTGGCATGGGCATGCTGAGGCAACCCCTTCCCCCAAAGCTCACCACACCCCCCATGGAACATATTCTTATACCTCTTTATCTTTTCATAAACACTTGGCTGAGGACTACAAAGCTTCATGGATCAAGGCTTAAAGCTACAGCTTTTAAGAGTTCTATGGGTACAAAAGCCAGAGAAACTCATCCTTTTTATGCAATCTATTAATATCCTGACACCTAGTTTTGTGACTCTGAATCAAACAAGCACATAAATCCCTAGTTTTGCTAATAAAAATTCAAAAACAAATCCTAATCTTCACAGATCCTGAAGACCAGATTAAATAAATCTTGAAGACCTCTTAGCTAAATGTATACTCAGTTCTCCTACTTGACATTTACCCTGTGTGTGTGTGTGTGTGTGTGTGTGTGTGTGTGTGTGTGTGTGCATGCATGTAGAGGTCAATGTCTCACATGATGTACTCTTCACATTATGTTTTTAAGACACAATCTGTCACTGAACCCAGGGAGCTTAAAGTTGAGTAGACTGACTGCCCAGAGAGCTCTAGACACCTGCCAACCTCTGTCTCTCTCTTCCCAGAATGAATTGCAGACAGCCTAGCTTTTTGGCTTTGGTGCTTGGGAGAGAACATAGCTCCTTATACTTGTACTAGAAGAATGTCCCAACTGAGTCACCTCTGCAGCCCATTGTTATTTTATAATTTGTAGAAAGCAAGTGATATGTGCCACAGAGAACAGAATGCATGTGGAAGACACCCCTACTCAGCCACTGTTTTTAAGTGGAAACATCATCTGTACTCTGGTTCTGCTTACCATAATTGAACTTAGTTATAGTGAAGAAATGCAATTTACACATCATCTTTAGCAATGCTTTGAGATGTCCTGCTTAAAAGAGATGACATGTTTCTGAATAATTAGAAAAATAATATTAAAAATATTCATGGTAGCTTTAAGCATCTATTAACTTGACCTCAAGGTTTTGGCAGGCATGTTTTCAGATTTCAAACTTTCTAGGTAGCTGAAACACAGTAAACAAATACATTTCTTCTCACATTGAGTTGATTTCCTCATTACAAAAAGGATTTTAAAATAATCTTCATGCATTCATACAAAGGTGTTTCTTTCCTATATTTTTTTTTGGGGGGGGGGGCTTGGTCTTGGTCTCTTAAAAGGTAAGTTAGTAAAAGAAATGTGTTAAACACTTTTACTCATTGATCTGTATTTGTTTGTTTTAAGAGTACTGAATGAATAAGAATAAGAAAGGTGTGTGTTTTGAGTCTGAGCGTGAGATGTGCTACTTCCTAAGTGTAAGTTTTCTGCTGTTGTGAATCATAATGTAAATTCTTGATAAAGGATATTTTAAATGCTACTACCAAAGGGTCAGGACCCACAGGTTGAGAACCACTGCTTTAAAAGGAACAGAAATGTAGGGGAGCCACAATGTTCAGTTTCAAATTCCAAAATAATGTAACGAGTTCTGATGGTTTGTATATTCTTGCACCAGGGGGTGGCACCACTTGGAGGTGTGGCCTTATTAGAATAGGTGTAACCTGGTTGGAGTAGGTGTGTCACTATGGGTGTGGGATTAATTCTCTCACCCTAGGTGCCTAGAAGTCAGTTTTCCACTAGCAGCCTTTGGATGAAGACATAGAACTCTCAGCTCTGCCTGTGCCATGTCTGCCTGGATACTGCCATGCTCCCACCTTGATGATACTGGACTGAACCTCTGAACCTGTAAGCCAGCCCCAATTAAATGTTGTTTTTTTATAAGACTTGCCTTGGCCATGGTGTCTGTTCACAGCAGTAAAACCCTAACAAAGACATGAGTTTTCAGAAACTGACTAACCTTTTTGTCCTGACTGGTTTATCAATCACAAAAGTTTTGTCATTACTGTTGTTGTTTTAATTTTCTTTCACAGTTCTGGATTCTGGCAGTCCAAGAGGAGGATGACAGGATGAACAGACTTTTATCAAACTACTAAGAAAGAGCCTTTGCCTAGCATGCAGTACACAAAGCTCTGGGTTAGTTCTTTATCACATTTAAAAAAAAATAGACATGGTGTTATACACCTGTAGTCCTAGCCTTCAGAAGGTAGATACAGGAGTATCAGAAGTTGAGAGTCACCCTTGGCTACATAGCAAGTTCAAGTCCAGCCTTACTATATGAGACCCCATTTTAAAGATGAAATAAATAAAAAATTAAAGACATGATCATGTCTTGCTCTTATATGGCAAAAAGAGGAGGGACATTTTTTATAACTTTCATTTTCTTTCTTCTCTTTTATGTTTTGTTTTGTTTTGTTTTCTTTCTTGTTTTTATTTTTATTTCTTTGAGACAAAGTTTCTTTGTGTAACCCTAGATGTCCTGGAACTCACTCTATAGACCAGGCTGGTCTCAAACTTACAGAGATCTGCTTACCTCTGTCACCTCAGTGCTGGGAATAAACACATGCACCATTACTTCTATAGAGAATTCATTTTCTAATGGAATTCTATGGTTATCATTTCATTGCAAAGATTTGTGGAGAATACAATCTTTTAGTCCCTTCCTAACCAGGTATTATGATAGATTTTATGGCATGTCATGAAGAAGATATTTCCTGTACCAAATATTGATCAAGTACCTGCTACCACAGCACAACTCCACTGAGCCAATGACCAGGTTGTAAACTTCCTAGAGCAGCAGTCCTGGATCAGCTCTCTGACATTTCAGTGTCATGCTTCAGAGAGCCAGATCTCTCTTTGCATGTAGAATCCATCTCAGAGGATGGAACATGAGCACTCATGACAGTGCTGTCCAGTCAGAAAAGTAAATCTCACTCACCTGTGGTTTTGCAGGAACACTGAGTGCTTAGAGGGACCTTTGAAAGTTCAAGCCTGTTTGAGGGTCTTTCACAAGAGGAGAGTGGAAACACCTTTGACAAAGAGTGGAGAAGTGTAGCTCTTCATAGAAAGCAAAGCAGCCTTATTTCCTTACTGTTTGGGTTAGAGAATAACACCTTGTGCCTGTCTTCCATAGTTTATGGTTGTTTGTAAAACTTGTTAAGCAGACTCATCCTACTTGTGTGACATAGGTAGTCAAAGTCACTGAGACAGAGAGTACAAGGGCAATTGCTTGAAGCCGCATGGAAAGGAGGGTGGAGATTTATCATCTATTTGATAGGCACAGATGTTCAGTTTTGAAAGAAGGAAAAACATTCCAGAGTCAGGAGGTGGCTATAGAACAATGCTATATATCTCTGAACAGAACACATGAAACAATGAACTTTATCTTGTAAATTTTAGCATTGCAAAACATGAAGGTAAAGAGTTCTGAAATGAGTCAAATATTGTCACTTATGGGCTCTAATGGTTTACTAGAAGTCTGGGGAGAGGACTGAGCCTGTAAAGTACCTGCTACATAAACATGAGCACCTGTGTTCAGTCCCTGTATTAAAAAAAGTCCAGGCAGAGTGGCATGCTCTTATAATCCAAGTACCATGTAGTCAGTGACAACTAGATTTGTATGGTCAGATGCTCAGTCTGTCTAGTCTAGTGAGAGACCTGATCTCAAAAAGCAAGGTGTATATGGCTTCTGAGGAATGACATTAAATGTTCAAAGTTCAACTTGAAGCTTGTTTATTCGTAGTTATATACATAGACACAGGCATAGGCATAGGCATAGGCATAGGCATAGGCATAGGCATAGGCATAGGCATAGACATAGACATAGACATAGACATAGACATAGACATAGACATAGACATAGACTAGACATAGACTAGATATAGACATATGCAGGTTTTGAGGCCATTGTAAAATACTAATGCATAGATGGAATGCTAAGTTCTAGGGAAAATATTAAGGCCTAGGTAATAGTTACATGGCTAGCCTGCTGTTATAAGGAAACTTTCCCACATGTTTCTATGGTTACAAGAAACTTTCTCATGTCCAGTTGATGACATTCTGTTCCATTAGAATCTAGTCACAATAGAAGCCAATATAACTTCTTTGTATAGTTAGTTACCTGAGTGTGGACCCAATAAAACCACCCAGCATCCCTCCCTGGGCTTATTTATAAAAAATTATGGTATTTGCTTTTATAAGCTGACCCTGGGATGGACCCTAACATGAGAGATATAAGAAACTACTAAAATAAGACTTCCAATTTGAGTAAAATTTAAGTTCCCAAGACCTCCTTAATATCCATGTAGGAACTAATATCCTATGTGGCAGAAAGACACATTTACATTGGTAACTTGTGTCCTGGTTGGCAAGTTAAGACATGAATGTTAGATAAGACAAGTCCCATCCTAGTAGACAAGTTAAGACTTCAATATGAGAGAAGGCAAGTCCCCTGCCACAGTTGAATACCCCATCCAATGGGAAAGCAAAGACTGTACAACAAAGACAACCCTGGTTAAACCCACCCTTTTCCTAAATCCTGATTGGTGGAATTACTTGGTAAAGTTATTTGTAGATCTCAGTTAAAAAGCCCTATAGGACCTTAACTCATGGCCATGACTCCATTCCTAACTCTGGACTGTGGCCCTGGTTGATTAGTCCTGGGGCATATACTCAATAAACTATCCCTCTCTGGCTGAGACCTGTGTTTGTGTGGTTTGTGAGGTGATTCCTGGACCCCAACTGAAGGATTTTCCCAATCTATGATTCAGTTCATCATTTTGAAAACATGAGTATGAATGCCCCTAGAAAATCTTATGGTGGAGGAGTCTAGACCCACACTTAGCTCTTCAAGTTGTTACAGCTAATTCAAATAAAGCAAGTCTGCTCTGGGGCAAATGTTCTTTGACCAGCTTCTTCTAATAGTGGAATTTGTGTCAGAACATCCCCTTAAAAGATAAACAGGGAACAAAGTAAATTGTCAAAGGTTGTTAATGCTCATGTAAGACCTCCTCAGATCAAATGTTTTAGGACTGTATGGAAGCTGGGAGAGTAGACCATGAGTCTGCCAGAAATACTTTGTTTCCCTAGAAAACTTCCTGCGATAGGCTCATGTAAGATATTGGCAAATTATCATGTATAGTTTTGCTTGCTGAAAGTGCACTCTTGGAATGACAAAACCATTTCTAGTCTTAAACTCCATAGATACTCAAATTTCTACTTTGATTTCTCTTTTTAAATTCTGAGCAGCAGGCAGCCACATCAATCACAGTGGCTAAAGACAAGTAGACAGAGGTCAGTACCATGCACTTGTGTGTACAAATTCTTCATCACTTTATTTACACGAAAAGACATCTTTTTGTTTTGTCATTTTTTAGGATCTATAACATGACTTTATAATATGACTACAGGTTAAATATTTCTAGCTCTGTTTTAGGGTTTTACTGCTGTAAGCAGACACCATGACCAAGGAAACTCTTATAAATGACAGCATTTAATTCAGGCTGGTTTCTAGGTTTATTTTAATCCATTATCATATAGATGGGAATATGGCAGAGTCCAGACTGGTATGGCACAGGAGGAGCTGAGAGCTCTATATTTTTTCAAAAGAAGCCAGGAGGACTGTTCTCAAACAGCTGGGAGAAGCCTCTCAAAGCACATCCTCACAGTGACACACTTTTTACACCAAGGCTGCTATACCCACTCCAGTAGTGACTCAAGTGACAGACCTAGAAACTTGGACACAGTCCCAAGGTGAAAAGTTCACGGAAACTTAGTCTCCTAGAACCGTGGCATCCTGGTTAACAAATGCTCCAAACCTGTCCTTGCGAATGGATCTGTGTGCTTTCTTTCAGTATTGGTTTATTGTAGGTGCCTCCAAGCAATGACTTTCCAAATACCTAAGCAAAATTGAACTTTGCTTCCTGGCCTTCACCATTGCCCTAGGTAGTCCTTGAGCCAACACTGGGCTTGGAACTCAGTAAGAATGTTACCTATTCAGTCACATTCAGAATTGCCTCTAGTATTCTAAGAGAGATAGTGAAAGAAATCAGGCATTACTATCTACTACATAGAGTTAGAAATCTTAGGGCAAGCTTAGCAAAGTAAGTTTAGAATTCTTATTATGTTATGTATGGCAAACTGCATTACTTATTAGTAGAAAGTCCCCCCACACAAGAACTCCCATATACAGGAAATTACAGTGGTTTAGGAAGTAGATCCGGCTGTGGTTTAAGGAGGAACTAGAGTATTACATTATTCATGAGAAGGTTAGCTAGAGTGGAAGTCCCTAATTAGAACTATGACTTGGGTGTGAAAGCCCTTGCCCTGAGCATGTAAAGACCTCACACCTGGCTTCTAAGAATATAGCTTCTAAGAATACAGCTTAGATAGAGCTGACTTTGTCTCAGTTGTTTTATTGCCCAGTTCCTACCAGTCTTTATGTTTACATTCCTCTGTTTTGTGTAAGAGTCATTAAGCATCCAGTAACCTCATTGTACTTTGCTGATGTGTCACCTAACTTCCCTATTTTCTTCTGTATTAAACATCTGATGCTTGATTTGAGAAATTACATTCAGATACCACATTCCCTTGTGTCCATGTCTGTTTGTCACCCTTTTCACCAACTCTTGCCCACCTGTAACTGGAACCCTGATTTCTCCCATGGATTGAGGGGAGCCGACTGAGGCCAGTCCACAGCACAAGGCCACCCCTCCTAATAATGCCACTTTCTGGACAACCATATTCAAACCACCACATGCTCCAAAATTCAATATTTTCATGGTTTTAAATAATAACTTTTGATCAAACTGTCTACAGAAGTTCAGTTTCATGCAAGTATACAATGTACATTCCCCAACCCCTCTGACCTACCCTTTCTTATACTTCACCCTCCAGGTAATTCCCTTTACCCTTTGTTTCATTTGTACTTTAATCATATGTGCACTCATGCAATCCAGAATCCAAAAATGTGAGAAAACATGCAATCTTTATTTTTTTCTCAGACTGATATAATTAATTTAACATAATTGTTTTCAGTTGCATCCATTTCTTTAAAAATGGTTGAAATTCATCTTTATTTATGAATGAAGAAAGTTCTATTGCTCCTTATATTTTTACCCTTTCCTGAATGTACAGACTCATATGTTGGTTTTGTAACCTGATTGTTATGCAAATATGTCTCCAGTATGCTGACTTAGATATGTTGGTGTAAACTCTCAGGAGTGGTATAATTGGGCCATATTTCTTGGCTTTTGAGGAACCCCTGTAGTTATTATTCAAAACTTTTTGAGCAGCTATATTATGTTAAAATGGAAAGTAAATTCTATACTAGGCCATCAGTACACCAGAGTAAGTTTCAGACCTGGGAAAGGTGGCTTAGGTACCTATTCAATATATCAAAGTGGAATTGGTCTCCAGGTCCAGGTTATTGCTGGCATATGCAGACCTATTTCCTGAACTCTTTAACTCAGGGACTAAGCTGCCCTTTGCCCAGAGGCTCGTTTCTATAAAATCCAGATATTGTTCTCGTTCTAGTTGTTCTGGCTGTTGTTACTTATGTTCTCTGCTACTTTATGGTTGCTCTTTGGCTGTCCTCTCTTCTTTCCCCTCTCCCAACTTAGTTCAGGTTCATGACCACTCTGGCCTCTCCCAAATGTTTCTGTGTCTGGAAATGTTTCTCCCATATCTATAAGAAACTTTATCCTCCACCATATATAGGAGCAGTCATGTTCTCTACTTTTCTTTTTATTTCATTTTTTTTTTCATTCAAACCTCACTGCTGTACACAATCACCTGCAGAGTCTGTATATTAGTCAGGTCAGGTTCATACTTTCTGCATAATAACGAAAATGTTTCATGCTAAATATAAAAATATTCTGAAATACAGAAAATACTTCTGAATGCCTGTGATCCCTGAGTTTTCCATTAAAGGATGTTACTCCTGTATTATATATACCTATAATTATATTATCGTGAGAACTATGAATTTCCTTTCCTATTCATTTACACATTGAATAGTAGCCAACCCTTTGCCATAGACTTTAAGGCAATTGGTATCATCACTTAAGATACAGCATCTGCATACAAGAAAGCATTGCTTAGTTGAATATTGGTGGATGAAAGGAGCCATAGATAATGGTCCTGAGATATACTCACCATATTCAAGGTGGTACCTAGCTGATGATATTATTTCACTTCTATCTACAAGATATATGGCTGAGAATAATCGAAGGCTCTGTAGAAAAGTTGCACTTGAGAGAGAGGAAACAGCCTCTGAAAGGAAGCATAGGGCAAGAGCATGTATGATGATTCCCTGAATTGAGAACATAATGAAACTTAGAATGAAATTGCAGAGTTGCTGTTTTAAAATGACAGGTATGAGTGCTGGGATGTAGGAGTAACTGTGTATATCAGTTGCTGCTGCATTGGGACAGTAAATCAAAGGCAACAGAGAACATGTAAAAGGGCTGTTACCAGGGAAACAAGAGGGTCCATTTTATGGTTCTTAGTTTTGTTATTGAAAATAATTTTTAAAAAGATTCAATAGCCCAATTTTATTAGAGATTAAGAGAAAAAAAACAGTGGGCAGGCAAGTTCTAAATCTCTGCAGCTGTGTGAATGAGAAGGTTGACAAAAGAGAAAACAATGTCCTTTTAAGTCAGCATTCTAGAGAACCAGCAGATTCAGCAATGGCAGTGGGGGTGGGGTAGAGATAAGTTTAAGAAAAAAGAACACACATAAAAGAAGGTCTAAACTTTGTCCACAGAAATGAAAAACAAAGCAAAAAGGAAACTTATGCTTTGTTAGAAATCAGAAAGTTTGGCCCGTTTGTAGGAAGCCCAGCTATAAGATATCCTCTGCAAGGGTATGCTAGTCTGCAGGAAGGAGGGGCTTTTTGGAAGGAAGTAATTTTATTTCATTAGGTAAATAATTATTGTTTTGCCTTCCCAGAATATTGTCATGAGAATTAGATTTCCTAAAGGTGAGGGGAATGTATTCAGTGTCACGTGATTGATACGTTTTGCTAGGTTAACTCTTTAAATCAAGACACAATACTATGCAATGGTTTTAGTATCCCAGAATGTTAGGTCTATCCAAAGGTAGAACCAAAATTTGAGTTCTAGTCCCTTGATTCAAACCCAGGAGCTTTCTGTTGGAGGGCTTATACAACAGCTTGATATACTCTTTCATATAGTAACTTAAAATCAAAAGAAGCAGGTCCTTTTTTCCAGTAACCAAGGGAAAAGAGAGGTAGCATCCAAAATTCATGAGGGATTTCTCTGTCTCTGTTGTATAGCAGATTTTCCTGACATTAAAATCTACAGGAAAGGTTAAAGAAAGCTTAATATATCAGATATTAAAGGGATGTGAAAAACAGGATGTTAAAGGAACACGAAAACAGGATGTTCTATAGGGGAAATTTGTTAATTCTCATCATGTTAAAAGAGAAACAAAAGACTGAGATATTATTTTTCTTATTCACTTTTTAAAAGTTCTTCTCTCATGACGACAATCACTCACGTCAAATAGCTTTGACTGTAGCAGGAAATCTGTATCCAAAAATCGTGCCTACAATTCATTCCTTGGCACAGCAGAACTGTCAACTCTTAGCTTATCTACTATGAAGGTAAAATCTTTTGATAATATGAGGGACATTGAAGTACAGCCTTATTACAATGAACTCCAATGTCCAAAAACTGTTCTTATTTTGTGTTTATACCACAGTAAGAGCCAAGATTCCAAGCTCTACTAAAAGCAAAACAAACAGAAGACTATCTATTTATGTTCATTAAAAAAACTAATAGTGATATATTACTTTAAAATTATGTGTTTTCAGTATGGCTGTAGACAAACATCTACATAAGACTGTTCAATTGTTGTTTTATACCAAACAACTTTTATAATACTCAATGTTATTGTTACAATATTTTTTAAATTTAAAAAAACTATGGTAAAAAATTCTTCTCTCATATATTACATCCCAACTGCAACTTTCCTTCCTTTTCCTCCCTCAGTCTCTTGTCTCAGCCTATTTTTTCTCCTAGATCCTTCCTCTGTGTACTTCCCCTCAGAAAAGAGCAGGCCCCCCAGGACATCAATTAAACACACCTTAACAGGCTATCAAGGCTGCACAAGGCAATCTAGTAGGAGGAGAAGAAACCCATAAGCAGAAAAAGAGTCAGAGATAACCTCCACCCTTTCTGTTAAGAATCCAATAAGAAGCTGGGTGTGGTGGCACACGCCTTTAATACCAGCACTGGGGTGGCAGAGGCAGGCAGATTTCTGAGTTCGAGGCCAGCCTGGTCTACAAAGTGAGTTCCAGGACAGCCAGGGCTATACAGAGAAACCCTGTCTCTAAAAACCAAAAAAAAAAAAAAAAAAAAAAAAAAAGAAAAGAATCCAATAAGAACACCACCCAAGCTACTCAACCATAACATAAACACAGGACCTGGATCAGACCTCTGTAGTCTTTAATCTCTTCAAGTTCCCATGAATCACTGTCAGTTTATTCTATGGGCCATGGCCTTGTGGTGTCACCTAACTCATAGCTTACTTTAGTACCTCTAGTATCTCAGAATCTTACCCCCTCTTCTGCATAACTCCATTAGTTGTGCCAAGCATTTGGCTGTGTGACTTGTCATCTGCTCTCATCTTTTGTTGGATGAAATCTCCATGGTCACTTTGATGACAATTCTGCTATTCTCCAGTACCAGAACCAGGCAAGCAGAATAAACTATAGATAAGAGGGTTATTTTTTGCCTGGCTTGGTGTCCCAATTCCTACACTTGAGTCCTTGCCTGGTTACAGAAGATAGCCAGTTCTGCAATTACTAGGAGATTTTGCTCAGACTTCTCTCATAGATTCACTGGAATATACATTGCATTAGGTTTCCATATTGCTTCCCAAAGAGCCCCAATTTCAGTAATTTCTCTCAATATTTTCTCTCCTGCAACCTACATGATCTCTTCTATTTCTAACCCACTGACATTCATTCAAACAGGAAAGTCTATTCTATTTCTGCTTCCCAGAGAGACCCCCCTTAATCTCTCCATATTAACTAGTCTTTCAGAATCTGTGGACTGCAGCATGACTGTCTTGATTTTAGACTAAAATCCACTTATAAGTGAGTATGTACCATGTTTACCTTTTTTAAAATTTCAATACATTTGCCTGCATATTTTGCAATGCCATTGTTTTGAACAGCTCAATATTCTCCATTGTATAAATGCAACACTTTTTAAATGCAATTTCCAGTTGATGGACAGATAGGTTGTTTCCAATTTCTGGCTATTATGTAAAAAGCTACTATGAACGTAGTTGAGCATGTTTCCTTGTGATGGGATGGAGCAGGCTTTGAATATATGCCCAGGGGTTGTATAGTTGGGTCTTGAGGAAGATCAATTCATGATTTTCTGAGAAAACTCCATGTTGATTTCCATAGTGGCTATAGCAGTTTGCATTTCCACCAGCAGTGAAAGAATGTTCCTCCTGTTCCATATCCTCACCAGCATGTGCTGTAATTTTGTTCTTAATTTTAACCATTATTACAGGCATATGATGGAATATCAAAGTCATTTTGATTTGCATTTCCCTGATTATTAAGCATGTTGAATATTTCTTTTTGGCAATTAGAATTTCCTTTCTTGAAAAGTCTTGTTTTAGGTCTGTACTGATGTTTTAAATTAGGATATTTGATTTTTTGATATCTTGTTTCTTGAGTTTTTAATATATTTTAGAACCCTCTTGACTTAGTGAAAAGTTGTACCATTCTGGGGGCTTCCATTTTGTACTGGTGATAGTGTCCTTTGACTTACAGAAGCTTTACAGTTTCATGAGGTCCCATTTATTTGTTGCTGTTCTCACTGCCTGTGTGATTGGTTGGCTTAGTTAGGGTTTTTGTTCCTGCACAAAACATCATGACCAAGAAGAAAGTTGTGGAAAAAAGGGTTTATTTAGATTACACTTCTATATTGCTGTTCATCACTAAAGCAAGTCATGACAGGAACTCAAACAGGGCAGGAAACTGGAAGCTGGAGCTGATGCAGAGGTCATGGAAGATTGCTGCTTACTAGCTTGCTTTCTTATAGAACCCAGGACTACCAGCCCAGAGATGTTATCTCCCACAAAGTGCCTTCCCACCCTTAATCACTAATTGAGGAATTCCTTTACAGCTGGATCTCATGGAAGCATTTACTCAAGGGAGGCTCCTTTCTCTGTGATAACTCCAGCCTGTGTCTAGTTGACACACAAAACCAGCCAGCTCATTGCTGTTTTGTTTATAAGTTCTCTCTTGTGCCAATGTGTTGAAGGCCATTCTGCTTTTTCTGTTCTATCAGGTTCATTTAATCTGATTTTGTGTTGAGGTTTTTTATTCACTCAGACTTGAATTCTATCTAGGGTGAGAGATATGCATATATTTGCATTCCCTTACATATCTGCATCCAGTTAAACCAGCAACATTTGTTCAAGATGCTTCCTTTCATATGTATATATATATATATATATATATATATATATATATATATATATATATATATATGAAATCAGGCTAAATTAGGTATTCATAAGTATGTAGATTTGTCTGTGTCTACTACTCAATTTCATAGATTAGTCTGTGTGATTTTTTTAAATACCATGCAGTTTTTATTACTACAGCTCTGTAGTACAGCTTAGAATCAGGGATGTTGATGCTTCTGAACATTTTTTTTTTTTAATTATACAGGATTGTTTTAGATATCCTAGGTTTTTTGTTTTTCCCTATGAAGTTGAGTATTGTTCTTTCAAAGTCTGTAGAGTATTGTGTTGACATTTTGGTGGGGCTTGCATTGAGTCTGTAGATTGCTTCTTGTAGGATGATCATATTTATTATTAAACTTACCAATCTAGGAGCGGGACGAATAGATCTTTCCATTTCCTGATGTCTTCTATTTCCTTCTTCAAAGACTTGAAGTTTTTATCATATGGGTCTTTCAGTTGCTTGGTTAGAGTGACCCCAAGATATATTATACTATTTGTTGCTATTGTAAAGGATGTTGTTTTTCTTATTTCTTTAGCCCATTTGACATTTGTGTATAGGAAGGCTATTGATTAGTTTTTGTTCTTTTGTTTTTTAGCTAATTTTGTATCCAGCCACTTAGGTGAAGATATTTATCAGCTGTATGAGTTCTGTCATAGAATTTTTAGGCTTCCTTATGTTCCATTATATCATAAGCAAATAGCAATACTTTGACTTTTTTCTTTCCAATTTTATTCTTGCCTGTACCTGGGCAGCAGTTCTTCTGACTTGCATTATGTGTTACTCAGCAGCAGAAGCCAGCCTGAATTGGGGTCCAGCCTGAATTGGGGTCCAGGTTCTTAGAAGCAGGAGAGGATGCTGTTGTATTATGTGAATTTCATGGACCAGCCAGTACTTTAAATAAAGACACAGAGACTCTTGTTTATTTTAAAGGTTAGGCCCTGAACTCTGGTTCCCTCTCAACCACTCTAAACTAATTCTGCCCTACCTCCTGCCCCTTGGCCAGGTCCATCCACCTCCACATCCACTGGATGACTCTCCCACTGTTCAGTTCTTCTCCCACAATCTTTATTTCTTCCTGGAAGTTCTACCTAGCTTTCTGTCTCAGGTGTTGGCCATCAGATCTTTATTCAAGCCTATCAGAGAGTGCCTCAGGCAGGAAAGGAAGAAAGAAATATTCATATAGGCTGCTGCACCTAACAATGTGGCACAACAATTAATAACTGAGAACATAGGGACATACATTCATGTCACTCAATACAATAATTATGGTGGTAGGTTACCCTATCAGTGATTGGCTGGGATTAGATCTGGCAATGAAATGTTTTTTTTCAGAACTGAAACTTGGAAGTGGGGTCATTCTGAGCAGATGAGAGCAGGGCATGGTAGACTGGTTAGCAGTGAGGAAGGGGGCAGTTTTATGAGACTTTGAAAACAAAATCTAGAGAGTTTGGGAACTAAATCTAGGGATTGGGTCAGTTCAATGCAGGCAGGGCACTCACGTGTTCTAACTGGAATGTCCTGGGAAAGAGGACCTTAAATGAGGGTAAGCACAGAAGAGTGGGAGAGAAGAGTGGTAGGGCAGGATGTGAGGAGGCAATGTATTAGATCTTTGGGGAGGAAATCTATGGAGTGGAGCAGTTCCACAGGCTGGAAAGCCACAGGCTGGAAAGTCACTCAACTGTTCTTCTGATTAGTCTGGTCTGCTCCTGTTAGGGTCAGTGGCCTGGCTGCAGGGTAGGCAGTGGGCGTGATCAAGGGGCTCGGTGGTGGAATGGATCTTTGGGAATAGAATATAAGATTTAGGGTGTGGGAGAAGCATGGATCACTTACCTGTTGTTCTTCTGAGTGGCATATTCTACATTTTGGCAATAGAAATCTATCAGAGTTGGACCTGGGATACATCAATGGAAAGGGATAGTGAGACAGGATAGGTAGGGGCGCAGAAAACTCTAGAGTAGTGGTGAGATATTGTTGTAAGAGGAGGCAACTATTAATCCTGTTGGAAGCCTTAAGCTCAGGAGATAAATATCTAGGGATTACTGACAGACCCTCAGTTAAACTGAATGGACACCCTTGAGCCATTATAAACCTGCAGGTTGTGCTATGTGTTCTAAGATTCCAGCTTTTGACAGCTGTCACTTAGGCAGGAATTATTTTTTTTTGGTAATGCAGCTACTTTTGAGTGATTTCTGTTCACCTATATTCCTCCTCAATAATATCATTTTTCCATGGACTTTGGCAGTATCAATACTACGGTCTGACTTTGGTTTCATATCTAGAATATTTAGACATTTTTCATGTTGTATCAGTAACAGTGTCACAATACCCAAAAGCCTCCAAACCCACTAATATCCTAACAATACAATGTGCCATCATGCATGTGACAACCCCTTTTGAAATTCTCTAGGAAGACAAGATCAATAAATCACACAGATGAATTAAAGAGTGATGAATCTGTCCACTAAGGACTTGATAGGGGTAGAATGACATGGTTCTGGACCCTGGGACAGCATTAGCAGACATGGAGCTCCACATGTGTCGATGGCAGCTATGGGGGTAAGACTTGTTTATACAATAAGGTACATATTTTTACTCTCCTTTGAGGAATATCCATCCTGTTAATATTAGTGGCTCCAGGTTAATCAGACACAGCAGAAGCCTGGGAGGTGAATATATGGATAATGTCTCAGCAAAATAGTAAATGCTGGGTCCTTCAGGCCAGCCCTGAAGGCTATGGAAAATTACTCTAATAATATGAGTTTGGAAATACATAATTTCTCAACTATGCAAAAAGTAAGGATGCAATATGAATTATATGAGGGGATTTACAAATCTAAAGGGACAAAGGCAGCTGTATTAATGAGCCAACTGGTCAGAAAGATACAAAGCCAGATTCATTCCCAAGTTCAAGGTCAGCCTGAGACAGTTCACCCAGTCATGGTGGAAATGAAAAATTTGGAGTTAGGTCCCACCTGGCTTGTTTATTGTCTGTGCTTAACAAAAGCAGAAATATCTCTGAATTCTTTTGTAATGTGAAAAAAAAATAAACGTATTCTTGGTCTCTTCTAAGAATCAAATTGCTAGAGTCATGGAATACTGATTCATAGGATAATCAAAAGGGAACCTGGATTGATATGTAAAATAAAAGGCTAGGCTTATTATCTCCAATATATGATCTATTGAGAAAATGTTTTAGAATTGCAAGAGAATTATCTTGAGCAGAAAATATAGAGAGAGTTGTTTGAAGATCTCCAGAGAAAGCATAACAGAGAGAAAATAGTCTGACAAATCTGTCTCAAGTAGAATATAGGCTGCCAGCTTGGATCCAGGATTTGACTTAGAGTCATTTGTTTTTGCTGCTCCAAGATACCCATTCTTTCAGAACCCTTCTCCAATTTGAGGCTGGTCCTTGGCCAAAGATCACTTACTAGGAACATAATTTTAAACACTGGCAGCTGAGACATTTCCAGGTTGGTTCAAGTCCAAGTGATGAGATGCTACAATCTTGGCTTATTTCAAGTTCAAAAGCCTTGGAATGTGGAAAGTTGGTGTGGTTAAGTTAAAGGACTTAGAATCCAGGAGCTACTTGGGTGTGCTGTAACCTGGATCTCTGGTGATTAGATGTCCATTCTATATGTAACATTCACAGAAGAGACTGGCTCTTTGTCTAAGCCAGTTGTAGACACATATAGACTAGTATACAAACCTTGTACACTTAGCCTACTCAAATTCACATGCTGATGTAATTTGTATAACAGACAGAAACTACTGGCATACTGCTTTTCCAGTTTCCAGTGACTTTTTACTCCAGTCAGCAGACACCTCAAATCAATCACACACACACACACACACACACACACACACACACATACACACACACAATATTTGGTGTTAGAAAACTTCTACTGCCCTCTTGTGCACTGGGGGCGTCTAAGTGAAATGTGTGTGAAGTGGTATTTGACTGAGTTGTTATGAGTAATTAATAAGGTGGGAAGTCTTGAGAAAATTTTTGTATACTATAAAGCAATAAAAACATTATTTACCAAGATTGCTCCTGATAGTTGTTAGGAGGTGGTAAAAATATCCTTCAACTACAGTATAGATTGGAAAAAAGGTAAATAGTAAATATTCTTACTTAAAGTGTTTAGTCTCTGCTTATACTACATAATTAGTGATTAGGTAAATAGCTAGTGAGTGGTGTAAACAGACCCAGATGTGACAGAAGTAAATCTGCGTTTGTTTTTTTCATTAGTACTTCATGCATGAAAGTGAATATAAATTTCTTATAAGATGCACATGCAGACTAGAAAGATGGCTCAGTGAATCATATTCCTGCTACAGGAGGGAGGATGAAACTGAGCTCTCTAGAGCCCGCATGAAAGCCAAGCATGTGTGGTAGCCAGCTGTAGTCCCAAGCACTTGCAGTTCAGAGAAGAAGGATCCAGAGGATCAGCTTGCTGCCCGGGATTGGTAGAACTGGTGAACTCTGAAATCAGAGAGAGTATCTTTCTCAGCAAATAAAATGGTTGTCTACTGAGGAAGGCACCAAATTTGGGCCTCCAAATGAATATCCTCATAACTCCATGAACACCACACAAACTTATAAGTGTATAGAGATGCACTTATACACTCTGTTAAAAAAAAGCAGTGTTCATAAAATAAAAGTATCATATTTTAATCACAGCACTTTGAATGCAGATGCAGACATATGTCTGTGAGTTTGAAGACAGCCTGGGTTATACAGTGAGATGCTGTGAAGAAAGAGATATATAGAGAGACAGAGATAGATACAGAGGCAGAGAGAAACAGAAATAATGAAAGAAAAGGAGAGGGGGGAAGAAAGAGAAAGTTCAAAATAACGTTAGCTTACTCCATTAATAAAACAAGCAATTGGCTGGGTTTCCCTTGTCAATGGAGATTTTTTTTTTAATCTCAGACAATAACTCACTGATTTTCGTCTGATCTTTATAAGTATGGGAAGTAAAGATAGAAAGTCTACATGTGCTCTTTGCTTCAGGAAGTAAGAACATGAAACCCACAGCTTAGAAAAGAAGGAAAATTCTGAGAGCTGGCTTCCTGAGAGGTGTGGGAATCACATAAGACTAAGACCATGCCAGAGACAGAGATTTAAAGCTGCAGGAGTTACTGGAGCTACAACTAGCATGGGCTAGGTGATCTGGCATCTTGTTTACCTCTTAGTTACCATAGAAATAAAAAACAAAATAGGTTGTGAGTAGAAAATTTCTTCTTACCATGAAACATAGTTAGCTGAGTTGTGATCAAAATAAACTTTCTTGTCTTGATTTGGAAACAGAAGTGATGTTTAAACTTTTGCACTTTAAGTCTTAGGATGTTAATTATGCCATAGGAATAGGAGAGTAAACGTGAGTCACTTTAGGAGAAAGGCAGCTTTGTTACTTCAGCGTAGATGAATGTATTAGTTATTTTTCTGTTGCCTTGATAAAACACCATCACCAAAAGCAGCTAACAGAATATGAAGTTTATTTTCATTTATAGTTCCTTGTGAATAAGTGTTTATCATGACCAGGATACATGGCAGCAAGCACCTGGCATGATGGCAGGACCAGAAAGGTGAGAGCTCATATTAAACCACAAGCACAAAACAGAGGTAAAAGAAACCTGGATGAGGGAGAGCTTTTGAATCTCAAAGCTCACCACCAGTGATGCACTTTCTATAGCAAGACCCTATTCTCTTTACCTCCATAAATAGTACCTATATCAGAGGAACCAAGGCTGTTAGGGCATATTTCTCTTTCAAACCAGTACATTGACACTCATGTGTATAGGCAGGGAACTTTTATTCATGAGGACTTTATACACTGAATAACAGGCCTGCAGGAAGATACTGATTCTTCTAAAACATTACAAAGAAATGGCCTGAACTGGGGAACTGAACAATCCTGTCCTCAGTTTCAGAAATGACAGTTTTTATAAAACACAAATTTTGTGAATGATGACCAAAGTCCCTATACCCAGCTCTGCATTTTGGAAACAGAATTAAGACTACAAAATGAAAAGCTAATCAGAGAGAATAAAGAAATGCAAGGTACGTAAGGACAAAGTGAGGGAGAGGACAGCAGCCTAGACTGCAGTTCTTGCCTTACCAAAGGACATAGCATCTTCAGGTTCCATATCCGTAATGTAGTAAGTCACATCTAAGATCACCCTGATTAATTCTTATCTAAAGTCTCTGTCTTGTCTTGGAGATGTACCTCCTCAAACATTTCAGTTGCAGATTTCCCTTCATTTTCATGGCCATCTAGCCATCTGACCTGCCCTTCCTCACACCTGGGCATATAGCCAAAAGGTGTTCCAACATCCCACAAAGACACTTTCTCAACTATGTTCATAGCAGCTTTACTCATAATAGCCAGAAACTGAAAATAACCTAGATGTCCCTTAACTGAAGAATGGGTAAAGAAAAGAAATTCCATCTACATAATGGAATGCTATTCATCGATTAAAAACAAAAACATCATGAAGTTTGCAAACATCATGGATGGAAATTGATAATATCATCTTGACTGAGGTAACCCAGGCCCATAAGGACATCCATGGCATTTTTTTCTCTTATAAATGAATACTAGTCATAAAATTCACATACCATGCTACATCCATAGACCTAAAGTAGCTAAACAAGAAGGAAAGCACAAGAGGGGATGCTTGAATCTAACTTAGAAGCAGGAATAAAATAGTCATAAGAGGAAGATGGAGGGAGAGAACTGGGAGGGAGCAGGTAGGGATGCAAATGGGAGTGTTCCGGATCAAGGATGGGCTTCCTGAGTCAATGCCAGGGATCATGGCCAATCCTGCTGCAGCACAGAAGGTGTAGCTTCCTTTCTTTGCTTGGTTTTGGTCCAGGTTCTGCCTTATTTTTCCACATTTGCACCTGGCCTTTCACAAAAGTAAAGTTCTTCAACTTAAAAAATTCATATCCACCTTCTTAAAATGAAGAAGTAAAATGTCACACGGATTCTCTAGAACGTGTTGCTTTTCCTTCAAGCTTTCCTTTTCCTTTTGACTTTTGACCTGATTTAAGACTGTAGTGTTTCATCTTATTTCCATTGCTAAATATTGTCTAGCTAAGAGATAAGTATATTTATTTCAAGGTGATTTGAGCTTCTTGAAAATAGTGACAAAAGTCAGTTACTTCTGTATACACATCAAACACATCCTCTTTCACCCTTTTCATGAGTGTTGAACTGTCAGACTGAATATCAAGATGGCTTTCATGCAAGAATGCTACAAGAGAGGACTGTGCTTAGAAATAAAACATAGCACATTAAGATATGCTCACACAAATATGTGGAATCTGATAGAAATTTGTAGTGTAGCTCAAATCTGTGTACATGTGAATAATTTATGCATAACGAAAACTTAGTTATTATCCCTAGATTCAACTCATTTAATATTTATGGATTTTTCTTGTTTTGGTTCTAAAAATTTTATTTTGCACTAAGATATGTTAATGCAAGTATTAAAGAACCCTTAACTATGTTTTTGTTGTGCTTTCCCCTTAAATCATCAAGCATCAATACAAAGACCCACAGCTGGATAATGTTCAGAGTGAGAAACTTTAGAACACTCAGTCCTAAATAAAATGATTTTTTTTAATCAAACTCCATTCCCAAAGATATATGAATTTATATGAAAGAGGAAGCAGAAAGATTTTCATAACTGGAAGTAATGGGTGACTACAATGAAACCATTTTTTTCAGACACATGGACTGTGAGAGTACACATGAAACCTGTATAGGTTCAAACCAGGCAAAGTCCCACCACTGATAAGGCAAAGACACAAATTACCATACCCATCAAAGAGCCTATCTGGGACTGACATCTGCTGGGAAGGGGAAGGTCAGTCTTCTGCAGTGGAGTGTCATTGGGTAATCAACCACATTCATGGTTGGTGTATGCCCAGGAGAGTTGACCAGCACAAAACAGACTAATTGTTTTTAAACATTTTGCTTTGATTTGGTATCTTTTTGTCTAATTATTAATATTTTTAGTTTTAGTTTGTCAGTTTTGTTGGTCGTTCATAAGTGAGAAAGGAATGATTTGGGTTGGAAGGGAGATGAGTAGGGTATGAAAGGGTTAGGGAATTGCAAAGAATAAGAAAAAATATATTTGTTCTAGTCAGTGTTCTATTGCTGTGAAGAGACATCATGACCACAGAAACTCTTATAAAGAGAAAGCATTTGACTAGGGATAGCTGACAGTTTCATAGATTTACTCCATTGTCATCATGGAGACACGTTTGGCAGTAAGTAGTCAGACACAGTAATGGAAGTAAGTGAGAGTTTGTCTGGATCCACAGGTAGCATGAAGAGATAGACTCTGGGATGCCTGGAATGTGCTTGAGATGGAATGCTTCAAACCTCAATGCCCAACCCTAATGAAACACTTTTTCCAACAAAGCTACACCTCTTAATTCCTTCAAAAAGTTCCACCCACTTGGTGACCATGTGTTCTAATCTATGAGCCTCTGGTGGCTATCATTATTATTCAAATCAACACCATATTTTATAAAAATGTAAAGGAAAAATATGAAATTCTTTTTATTATTATTTTTTTATTAAGGGAATCTTTGTTCTATGTAGGTATAGCTATTGGGTCAATAGCTCACTGCCCTGGGTTCTCTGCTTTGTAATATAAAACAGGAAGTACTGTCACAGCAGCATTAAGGAAAAACTATATTCTCTGGTTGAGAGAGTGAAATCCGTAGCTTGGGGAGAAATGGAACGTTGAAATAGCAAGAGACTACCCAGGAAGAAAGCCTCACCCTGAGCCATTATAAAGATCCATGGAATAACTGTGCATTTACTCAGATACTACTTCCTCTGCAGAATTTCCTCCCTAGACAAGTCCTAAAAACCATCAGAGATGCATCTGGATCTACCCATGTCTCTAACTTTGAAAGCTATAACATTTGTTTTTGTTACTTGTTCTGTTTTTCTTTGGACTGTCTCTTTCTTTTGGGTTCTGGCCAGAGTTAAAGAATGCCTTTTCTTGTACTTTTGAGCTTCCTTAGCCCTGCCTTAAAGCTTTTCTATGTGGCTTCTGGCTGCTGTGTTCCTGACTTCATGCTGGCCTAACCAAATGCTATGATGCTTTCCCTCTTGTCTTTGTTCTTTCCTCTTTTCTGGACAGCTTCCACCTACTCACAACTTGTCTGCCTTTGAGCATTTTGCCTTTAAATGCTAATAAACTTGCCCTCCAACTTCTGTCTAAAAATTGCTTTCAAATTAATTTATTAATAAGAACACAAACTCCAAGAAGGAACCCCAATTTCCCTTATATCATACTGCATTCACAAAAGGAACCACCAGCCTATGGGAATCAGTACTGTTAACAACCTCACACAGCATCTATCTGTATTTCAATGCTGCATGACTTTCCCTGGGGAATTATGAGTAATGTCTAAACATGCCACATGGGTGACAGACAAAAGAAGTGATTCCATCCAAGTCTAGTTGATGGATTTTTTGAAGCTACTTATAGAATGTGGGCAACTCAGAGACAGCTGCATTAGTGACAACTGCCCAGCATGGCTGACAGCTTGTGACACTGCAGCTTTTGAGCTTCCTGCCTAACTTCTAAGGGTAGTTGCACTGGAGTTGCTCCCTCCGTGCTAATTCCTAATGCTTCCATGACCTTGGCATGTGTTTTGTAACTCACCAGGTAAGATTTCGGACCTTTGTGTGACCCTCTTAAGTTCCCTAAGCTTTGTGGGTCTTATGAGCTTCTCTGTTCTCTCTGGGAAGGAATATTTTATTTTGCAGGAAACAGCTGTCTTGGAAAGATGCTCAGTGGCCTGAGAAATATTTGAATACCATGAAGTGACTGGAATATCAGTATAGATGAGGTTATCTGCATGGGTACTAGCCCAAAGCCATGTAAAGACTGGTCTGGATGAAGGCTTCTACATTCCTCTAAGCCTGCCCTTTTATTCTGAGTTCTAACTTGAGAGGTATAGCTTTACATTTTCTTCTTCACATTTTGTATAATTTTATTTGCTAATACTTGTGTAAATAGCTCATTTTGTAGATATGTTACTATCCTTCAGGAGTGGAGATATGTGAAATAAACACTTATGCCCTTACATTTAGCTATCAGTCTCTTGAAACAATGGATACCAAGATCTTGGATTTCTCCAGGAACACCAGGCTGAAGGAAGGAAAAAGAAACTTAGTGTTAGAAAGGAAACCTCTCCCTAGGGAAAGGATTTCACACAGTTCTGTAAACTTATCTGGTTGGATCTGGGTCAGCAGACAATCATATTGTGCAGGAGCACATCTTGATCAGGACTGTTTACTTTGCATGTTCTTTCTCCTCTATTTAATAAACATAAACCTCATGTCAAATAAAAAACAAATGGGGTAAGGGGGTCGTCATTACACCACTTTTTTCTCCTCCCTGTGTGATTATATTAAATTAAGCTATTATTTTTGTTTTTGTTTTTGTTTTTGTTTTTTTCTATTTTCAGTTTAACTGGCTTATTAAAAACTGGTAGATAAGTCTTCCTTGTTATGTCTGTCAGACCTTCAAAAACTCAGGTTTGTATCTTATGGAGACATATTTTCTATTGTTTATATAAAAATTGTTACTTTTATTGTTTAAGGATACATGGCTCTCTTTAGAGTTTTGAGATGAAAACCAACTATTTTTCTTGGTTTCATATCAACAAAACCAGCAGCATCTTCCTTATCATAACCTCAGTGACTGTACACAGCCCTTCCTTAAGCAGGACTGAGACCCCATTTTACAGAACACAAGCAAAAGATTCATGCCTGAATTTAAACACATGGAAGCTGAAGATAAGCAAGTAGATGTTGAATGTGTGGAGTGTACAGGGATATGCAGAAAAACCCAGGAGTTCCTCTGGAGGTGGCTCAGGTTTCACTTCCATCTCTTAGACTTCTCCAAGTTCTTCTCCTTTCTCTCCAAGCCTCCAGGCAAGGAAGGGCCCTAGCATTTGAAATGTAAATTAAGAAAATATCTAATAAAAAATTGGGAAAAAAAAGCCTAAACAGAAAGCCCAAGGTTTCAGCTTCTTCTGGCTTCTGTCCTGTAGAATTTTGAGTCACGCCGTAACCTAAGACAATGCTCTGACTTGGTTGATAACCATACCCTTTTCCTGGGAAGCATGGAATTTAAATAAACAACAGAATCCCCCAGCCAGGATGCTCACTCTGGACTGAAGGCAAGGAAGTCTGAGGAGATGGTTGTTCTGCAATCCAGACCCAAGAGAGGAGATGAGAACAACTGGTATAAGTTAGAGTAAAATAAAAAAAGAGCCCAATAAATACAGAGACATTTACAGTTTTTAGAAATTTGACTCTTAAATCCACAAGTCCATGAGCTAGACTGCCAGAGGAGTTATAGAGACAAATTTTGGAGCTTAGACAAAAGGATGGACAATCCAGAGACTATCCCACCTGGGGATCCATCCCATAATCAGTCACCAAATGCAGACACTATTGCATAGGACAGCATGAGTTTGCTGAAGGGACCCTGATATAATTGTCTCATATGAGGCTATCCCAGTGCCTGGCAAATACAGAAGTGGATGCTCACAGTTATATATATGATGGAACACAGGGCCCCCAATGGAGAAGCTAGAGAAAGTACACAGGAGCTGAAGGGGTCTGCAAGCCTATAAGAGGAACAACAATATGAACTAACCAGATCCCCCAGAGCTCGTGTCTCTTGCTGCATATGTAACAGAAGATGGCCAAGTCAGCCTTCATTGGGAAGAGAGGCCCCTTGGTATTGCAAACTTTATATGCCCCAATACAGGGGAACGCCAGGGCCAAGAAGTGGGAGTGGGTGGGTAGGGGAGCAGGGTAGGGGGAAGGAAGAGGGAACTTTTGGGATAGCATTTGAAATGTAAATTAAGAAAATATCTCATAAAAAAACTATTAAAAGCAAAAATATGAATTAATGTCTGTCTCTCTGTATCTTTCTCTCTATGTGTGTTTGTATAAACATGTGCATATGCATGTGCATCTGAGTGTGTGTATGTTTGTGGGGTGTGTGTGTGTGTGTGTGTGTGTAATTGAACATGTTTATAGAAATCAAAGGACAACTTACAGGAGTCCGTTTTCTCCATCTACTAAAAAGGACTCAGAAATCAAATTCAGATCATCAAGCATGACAGCCATCTTGCCAATTGTACACTGTTATTTTCTGAATAGCTGCAAAGAAACTAGGACAGAACCCAAGATAAAAAAAAAAAAAAACCTGCTATTCTAGTTGTAACATATTTAAGCTGTGAACAGGAGTGATTACACTTCTACACAGAAAGTTTAGCACAGATGCTCTGTTAGGTCTGGGAGTAAAACAGGTGTTTTGGCATAATTGTCACTGTTCATTTTGAACTGATTTGAGTGACAGAGAGACTGCAAAGGGATATGATGCTAACCCTCAGAAGAGAACAAAGGCTGCTGCTCCATGTATCTGAGAGTTTCTATAAAAGGTACAATTCACTCCAGAAGAGTCTAGGTGCATCTAGCCAAGTGCACTACCACGCTAGGCCTTAGTTTCTTACTTCTGCAATGAAGAGAGTTGGCACACCATGTTCTGTGGTCCCTTTCCATCCACGCCTGAGTCTATGACTCTATTTTGAGGAAAATAAAAGCCTACCTGGAAATATATGAATGGCTACATGTAGTCTCCTAAATGTATGTACAAAAGAATGGGTCTGGTGTGTGTTCCTGAAATTCTGGTGGTAGCACAGCAGGGGCAGGTGGATAAGTGATGTTCCCTGGCTAAGAGCAAGAATGTACTGTTGAGATCCAGGTTAATGAAACTCCATCTCAACAAAACAAAGTGGATGATATTCTAAAATTAATCCTTGCCTGAGAGAGCATGAGGGAGAGGGAGAGAGAAAAGAGAGAGATTGATTGAAGATTTTTAAAGATTATTTATTTATTCTTCTCTCATATATTACAGTCCAATCACCATTTCCCCCTCCACTCCTCCCAAATCACTCCCCACCACCTTCTTTCTTTCAGAGAACCACTCCCCCTTTTTTCCCCTTCAGAAAAAAAAAAAAGCAGCTTTCCCTGGGATATTAGCCAAATATGGCATATTAAGTTACAATAAGACTAGTGTGTATCTTCAATTTACACACTATGTAGTATTGCTAGTTTGTTCCATAGAGAGCAGACAAGGGCATTGGATTGCCTGGAGCTGGAGCTACAAGCAGTTGTAAGTAAGATGAAGTGAGTGCTCAGATGTGAGCTATGTTCCTCTTCAAAGGCAGCAAGCACTCTCCAGGGCTTCGCCATATCTGCAGGCCCTTGCAGGCGTTTTGAAGCAGTCACAAAGGACAAATGTAATCACCTTCTAACAATGGCAACAACAAAGCAAAATTACTGTTATCAGGATCAAACTGTGCTGCCATAGAAGTGAGATCGCCTTTTCCTCTAGCTAATGCGGCAGCAGTCAGACTGTCTTGTGAACTTATACTGTGCACATTTCCATTTATTCTTTATCTTTCAGTATCTGAAGTCTGATGCAGAATAAGACCCAGCATTCCCATTTTGCTGTTGAGGGGATTCAGGCTCCCAAAGGTTGTATAATGTCTTCAATTACTGTTCTTAGTCAAAAAATGGAAGAAGGAAGACTCAGATACCTGGTTATTTGATTCTAATGCCTTGTCCTTGATGATAAACTATGCCAGGAGAGAGAGGGTTGTATTTCTCCAGTGCCTGTCTAGGATTATGACAGACACTTCTAAGAAGATCGAGTGTCTTGAAACAAGCATAAGAAGTGCATTTAATCAAGCATGTATGTGACAGAGGAGTCTTTAGAAATTGGTCAGTAAAGTGACAGAAAGCATTGGATTCATATCATGTGCCTGCAAGAAGTGCATAGTTGTGAAGGCATGTGACAGTCATCTAATGATCAGAACAGGATGAGTAATCCAGAAAGTCCTACTTTTCTAAATTTGTCCTATGTCCCTATAGGGAACACTTTTCCTGTTGATATGAAATAGACACATGTTACTCGAGGTCTTCCACAGGCAGAGAGGGAGCTGGCTTTTGTAAGTCCAGTAACCTAGGAACAGAAACACATGGCCAGTTTACTCTTGGTTACATGAGGGACACAGAGCAGAGAGAAAAGGCGGGAGGGGGCATGGTCAGAAAAACCTTGATTCTAAAGCATTTTGTGTCCTTCAGGTCTATGTTCCCACTCTTCTAAGAAAGCCATCTTTAAATAGTGTTATTTCATCTAAGACAATTGCAACATTGTTTCTTTTTATGCCCTAGTCTTTAGCAAAAGAAATTTTGTTTTTCTGCTCAGGAAGCAAGTTGTGTTAGGTAGAGGGAGCAGACAGGCCATGTTGTTAGGGCAGATCAAGAAGGGCTCTGGACAAACCTTGAATCTTAATGCTGGGATCTCATCAGTGTATTTTAGGGTTCACTTTTCCTAATAAATTTATGTATTTATTATTTTTGAAGAAAGTATGATGGTCTTGTACTAGAACCTGTCATCAAGTTCCAATTTAAATATTATCTTTCCATTACTTATAGAAGTCCAATCTCTATTATAGATGAGCTCATGGATGCTTAGGCTTGTAGTACAGCCTATTTTAGCAATCAGTTACTGCCTTCTAGAAAAAAAAAATCTCTAAATTAGCAAAATCTTCACCTTTGGGGCTAGCCATATAGCTTGATTTTACAGCATTTGTGTAGCCTTCAGCAATACTTGTGCTCAAAACACCGCTCAAAACAAGGTAAGAACAAGGAGGCTGATTCCAAGGGATGGTGGGGTAGCCCAGTAAAAGTGTTCTTGCCTACCAAGCCCAAAGACATGAATGTTGTTTCCAGAATCTAAGTAAAGATAGGAGAGAATTATCAACATAAAATTGTTATCTGACCTTTGCATTCATGCTATGGCATATATACACAAATACACCATATATGAGCACATTAATAAGAATAACAATAATAATTTTTTTTAATTTAGTTATTTGTTTATTTACGTTTTTACACTCCACAATTTATCCCAGCCCCCATCCACCCTCTGACTGTTCCACATCCCATACCTCCTCCCAACATCCCTGTCTCTATGTGGCTGTCTCCAACCCCACCTGACCTCTAACTTCCCTGGAGCCTATAGTCTCTTGAAAGTTAGGTACATCATCTCTGAATGAACATAGACACAGAAGTCCTCTACCATATATGTTTTGGAGGCCTCATATTAGCTGGTGTATGCTGACTGGTGGTCCAGAATTTGAGAGATTTTGGGGGTCCGGATTAATTGAGACTGCTGGTCCTCTATACAGGGTCACCCCTCTCCTCAGTTTCTGTCAGCCTTCACTAATTCAACAACAGGGGTTAGCTGCTTTTATCCATTGGTTGGGTGCAAATATCTGCATCTAACTCTTTCAGCTGCACGTTGGATCTTCCATAGTGCAGTCATGTTAGGTCCCTTTTTGTGAGTGTTCCATAGCCTCAGTAATAGTGTCAGGCCTTAGTGCCTCCCTTTGGGCCTGTCACTGGAACATCTTTTCCTCAAGCTCCTCTCCACTTCCATCGTTGCAGTTCTTTCAGACAGGAACAATTATGGGTTAGAGTTCTGACTGTGGGATGCCCCCTTCCTCATTTGATGCCCTGTCTTTCTGCAAGAGGTGGGCTCAATTTGTTCCCTCTCCCTACTCTTCGGCACTTCATCTAAGGTCCCTCCCTTTGCGTCCTGAGAGTCTCTCAACTCCCAGGTCTCTGGTACATTCTGGAGGGTCGCCTCAACCTCCTATCTTAATAGTTGAGTAGTATTCCACTGTGTAAATGCATCACATTTTCTGTATCCATCTGGGACATCTGGGTTGTTTCCAGCTTCTGGCTATCACAAATAAAGCCTCTATAAACATAATGGAACACTTGGCCCTGTTTCATGCTGGGGGATCTTTTGGGTATATTCCCAAGAGTGTTATAGCTGGGTTTTCAGGTAGATCTATTCCCAATTTTCTGACGAACCTCCAGATTAATTTCCAGAGTGGTTGTGCCAGTTTGCAATCTCACCATCAATGGAGAAGTGTTCTTTCACCCCATCCTCTTCAATATGTGTTATCACCTGGGGTTTTGAGCTATTCTGATTGGTGTAAGGTAGAATCTCAGGGTCATTTTGATTTGCATATCTCTGATCACTAAGGACTTTGAACATGTCTTTAGGTTGTTCTCAACCATTCAATATTCCTCAGTTGTGAAGTTCTATACACCACTTTTTCATTGAGTTATTTTGTGGTTTTGGTTATTAGCTTCTTGAGTTCTTTATATATTTTGGATATTAGCCCTCTATCGGATGTGGGGTTAGTGAAGATATTTTTTCCAAAATCAGTAGGTTGCTGATTTATCATATTGAGTAGGTCCTTTGCCATCGAGAACCTTTCCAGTCTCTTGAGGTCTCATTTATCAATTTTTGATTTTAGAGATTGAGCCATTGGAGTTCTGTTTAGGAAATCCCCCCCCCCGACCCCGTGCCAATGAGTTCAAGACTCTTTCCCATTTTCTCTTCTATTAGATCTCCTGGTATGTCTTCAGAATGTTTGTGTCTTCAGTGGAGCAGTCAAGCTGTTGTCAAACTGCTGAGTACAGCTGATACTCAACAAGTCTGAATGCAATGGATTCTCAACTGTTCTGAGTGCAGCAGGTCCTCAGTTGTTCTGAGTTTGGTGGGTTCTCTAGGATGGGCCAGGATATGGTGTCTTCACTGGAGCAGATCAGCTAAAAGTCTGCCCAGCAGAAAGCACTGGGCAAAAGATAGTAATAATAATTTAAAATTGAGTTGAATTAGATTCTAGTTATTCTGAAGATTATATGCAGAAATGCATATTGTAGTGTGTGTGTGTGTGTGTGTGTGTGTGTGTGTAGATTCTAGTTATTCTGAAGATTATATGCAGAAATGCATATTGTAGTGTGTGTGTGTGTGTGTGTGTGTGTGTGTGTGTTCATGTATCTTGTATGTGTGCCTATGTGCCCCGGTGTGAGCATGTGGAGGTCAGAAGTCAATATTAAATAACTTCCTCTATGTCATTCCACTTAATAATTGACACTAAACTTGTACCCATCGTGTGGGCAGACAAGATGGCTAAGTTCAAAAAATATTCTCCTGTTGCCACTGTGCTCAGGGACAATGGGTGCTCATGTTAGTGAAGGGAGCACATTACTCACTGAACTGTTTAATTAGCTCATCTTCTATTCCTGGGTCACAGTAAGATCTTACAGTTAAAATTTTATTGGGGAATACACTTAGAAAACTTATTTAATTGACATAAACACTTTGCAAATTAAGATATTCAATAAGATGTATAGGAGTCAGAACAAATCTCAGACCCATCCAAATCCCTCCATAACTTTAATTGCCTAAAGAAAAGTTAAACTACTCTAATAGGTTTTTTTTTTTCCTCATGCCTTCCTCTAGTTATTTCATTAATATATATGGGCTATTGTTCTTGAATGATTAATTTTAGTTAGATAGAGGAAAATAATAATATTAAGGCTTTTGTAACCCACAACGCCATAAAGAGGAAAGAATTTGCAGGTGCTTTTAACACCAGAAGCTAGTGTTTAAGTCGTTGATACAAAGTATCCACTGACCCAGCCCTTTATTATGTATGCTATGGTTGTATGTATTCTGCAATGAAAATCTGTTTGATATTTTCATGTGTCTCTGAGTCTGCTAAAAATATCCCATTAATCTGCCTTGTATGCTGACACACATTGGCTGTCATTCATTTCACCCTTTCCTCTGGAAGCTTTTGATCTTTCTACAGCAGTCAAGGCTGTTGCTCTCAGGTTTGTGGCTGAGTGACACAAACTCCTGGGGTTTTCCTCAGTCAGTAGGTTGTGAACTGTGTTTTCCAATAATCTCTTTATCTTTATCCTTCTTGTTGTCATTTTGGGAGAAAGTGCCATGAAATGATAAGGTGTGTGTGTGTGTGTGTGTGTGTGTGTGTGTGTGTGTGTGAGAGAGAGAGAGAGAGAGAGAGAGAGAGAGAGAGAGAGAGAGAAAGAGAGAGAGAGAGAATAATGTCCTTTTATGGCCTCCATGACTTATTGCACCTACGTGGCACATATGATCTCACATAGACAAACATACAAACACATAAATAAAATAAATGAATGTGATATTACATAAAACAAATTGTGAGATGTGCCAGGAAGAGCCTTCTAGCATATAGACATTTACCATCAAGCCTCATTAACTGAGCTTGATCTCAGTTCTGGAAGGGGAGATCCAAGCCCAAAGTTTTCTAACTTTAAGATCTTTGCTGTGACATGTGAGTGATCACAAACACACAAGTGCAAATAAATAAATACCACATGATATTTGTGAGAGACACACACAGTTACATAAAGCAGCATGGCAGATACACGTGGGCTTTCTAAAAGTATCACCTTGTTGATTGTTTTGTTTATTTTTAATGCTTTAACATTCACTTTATTTTATTTTCTATTTAGTATCATAAAATTTCTAGCCATTATTATGCAGACAGCCTATTAAAAGAACATTTCTTTCTGCTTATATTTTCATTCTTTGGAATAGGTTTATGAATTTTATAGAATTATTAAAACAGCATTTCATCCTACAAAGGAGAAAGCTACCAAAAAGTACGACTAAGTGTGGCTATGAAATATGTTGAAACCTTTGGAAAGAGGACAGGCAGGCTCCAGAGTGAACATTGGCAATATGATCTATACACAAGCAGAACTCTGCAAGGTATCCTGGCTTCTGTCTCTGACACCCGTACCAGCTGCTGCTTCTTCTAGTCAATGGATTCCATGCCTGTGAACTGAAGGGCCTGTACGTTTTTCTATGAAAATGTTCTTGCAGCTTAGCACTTTTGTGAATGCTGACAAAATATGAAAGGCTGTTCTATCTTCTTCATGCCAATTCTTGTCACAGTTCTGGGGAAAAAGTTCAGTTTCCTCTCTGAACCCTCTACTATGCCAAAAATACACCTCTGCAGACATTTATATGAATCACTTTTCTTTAAGTTATATAAATTGAATCTAGGACTTGATGTGACCTAAGAAAACAGTTGGCATTACATGTGGACAACCATTCTCACCCCTCATTTTAGTAAAAACCTACAAATATGTATCATAACTAGACGATATCTTTTTTTCCCGGATTAAGTTCTTTTAATAGATTGCATATATAGATGTTTAGCCATATTCTAGATCAACTCTTTAAGAGTATAATTTTATATCCAATTTACATGCTTCAGCTATCACCTGTTTGTTACATAAGGTCTTGTATCCAAATGTCCACTTGTACACTCAAAGAAGGACACAGAGGGCTTTGCCATTTTTAGCAGCAATGAAACATCACTAACCCCTTTTTATATACCGAATCCAAGTCACTATGAGAGCTGAGTGCGCCATAAAGTCACCAGATATATAATTGCTAGTTCATTTTTAAATTAATAATTAAACCTGAAATTACCCCTGCCCACACCATTGCATCCATTTAAATTAAATCAATTTAGTTTTTTACACCCATTTTATAAACAGCAAATAGTTTTGCTTTTATACATAGGCTAGCAGGCTTCTTTCAAAATGAAAGTGCTAATTCATTTACAGATTTTAAAATCAGTTATGTTGTGTTACAATAAATGTCCAATCTACATAGGAGCAATCTGGTGAATGAAAATGATAAAGACCGAATAAGGCTATTTGATTTTCTTATCTTATTTACACATAAAGGATACTCAATGGTGAGGGACAGACAGAAGTAGGACAACTATTTGGAGGTGTAAAAATTATATCTACCTTTGAACTTTATACTGTAAATGAGACATTTTAAATAGTCGTGAACCCCATGTCTCTCTCTCTTTTTTTTTTTTCTTCAGAAAAAGAAAAGCTACCTCATGTCATCCCCTCATTTCAGATTTCTACAGTGTCTCTTGGAGCTTCAGAATCAGGATCTTACTTTCTTCAAAATATGAAGCAAATATTCTCCCAACTTAACCAAATCCCTTCAGTTTTTAGTCCAGTGCCAGGTTACATGTTCAGCCCCCACCTCCTGGGGTTTCTGTCCTTCTATTGATCAGTTAGTAGATAATATGAACTGGTTTTGGAACCACTACTTGGAGGAACACAAGCTCTTCACCACACTCACACAGCAGTAAAGAAAGTGGAAAATCAATTCATTCCTGGTACTAGGCCTCCAGCATTGAAAGAACTTATCACAACTGGAGCACTGAATCTGTACCTCCATGCTTATTTTTTCTTTTCTTTTTTTTCCTAATTATTTTATTATTTTAGTTAATTGTTTACATCAAGCATATTAATAATATTGACTATTTTGAGAATCAATTAATACATGAAATATTTGTTCAACTTTTATGTTCATAGCCTTTCATACCCTAAGTATATCATTAATGAACATTTAATGCTATTCATAACTGAGGATCCAATATCCAATGTTGAATACTAAATTGTTTCAAAACATACAAAATATTATTTGTGAATTAAGCATATTAAAAGAGCATAAAGTATTAAAAATGAATCATTAAGAAATATATTCAAAAGCCATTTTATGATACCATCTGACATAGTGACAGAGTATTTAAAACACATTATATATCTGTGTACATTGTCTAATTTAGAGAAATTATTTTATCAGTAAGTATATTTTAAAAAATTTTAAAATAGCAAAAACTCTTTGAAGTTAAACATTAAGAAAATGATAATTGCTTTTTAAAAATTGGTATTTTCTTTATTTACATTTCAAATGTTGTCTCGTTCCTTAGTTTCCCCTCTGAAAACCCCTATCTCTTCCCTCCTCCCCCTGCTCACCAACTTTCTGGCCCCGGCATTCACATATACTGGGGCATAGAACCTTCACAGGACCAAGGGTCTCTCCTCCCATTGATGACTGACTAGGCCATCCTCTGCTACATATGCAACAAGAGCCATGAGTCCCACCATGTGTTTTCTTTGGTTGGTGGTTTAGTCCCAGGGAGCTCTGGAGGTACTAGTTAGTTCATACTGTTGTTTCTCTTATGGGGCTGAAAATTCTAATTTCAAGCACAATGAGAAAATTTATCAATAATATTTCCATGATGTTTATAGAACATGATTTTAATATTTTCAACTGTTAATATTTTTTTCTTTGGGACAGGGTTCCTCTGTGTAGCCCTGGCTGTCCTGGAACTCACTTTGTAGACCAGGCTGGCCTTGAACTCAGCAATCCACCTGCCTCCCAAGTGCTGGGATTAAAGGCTTGCGCCACCATGCCCGGCTTCGATTTCATTTATTTATTTATTTATTTATTTATTTATTTATTTATTTATTTTTGGTTTTTCGAGACAGGGTTTCTCTGTGTAGCCCTGGCTGTCCTGGAACTCACTTTGTAGACCAGGCTGGCCTCGAACTCAGAAATCTGCCTGCCTCTGCCTCCCGAGTACTGGGATTAAAGGCTTGGGCCACCATGCCCGCCTCCATGCCCGGCTTCAACTGTTAATATTCAACAAACAATTAATTACTTTAAGATATATTATGTCTCCCTTTTCATTTTTATTAATTTTTTAATTTTATTAATTTTTTAATTTTATTAATTTTTTTCATTTTATTACTTTGTGTACTGTCTCTGTGCCCTTTGGTTAGTCTGGCTAAGGGTTTATCTATCTTTTTGAATTTTTCAAGGAACCAGCTCCTGGTTATGTTGATTCTTTGTATAGCTCATTTTGTTTCTATTGGTTGATTTAAGCCCTGAGTTTGATTATTTCCTGCTGTCTAGTGCTCTTGGTTGTATTTGCTTCTTTTTGTTCTAGAGCTTTCAGGTGTGTGGTCAAGCTACTAGTGTAAGCTCTCTCCACTTTCTCTTTCGAGGCAGTTAAAGCTATGAGATTTCCTTTTACCATTGCTTTCACTGTATCTCATAAGTTTTGGTAATGTGTCTTCATTTTCATTAAATTCTAAAAAGCCTTTAAATTTTTCTTTTATCTCTTCCTTGACAAAGTTATCATTGATTAGAATGTTGTTCAGCTTCCACAAGTATGTGGGCTTTCTGTTGTTTTTGTTGGTATTTAAGACCATCCTTAGTCCATGGTGACCTAACAGGATGCATGGGATTATTTCAATATTCTTGTATTTGTTGAGATGTGTTTTGTGACCAATTATATGGTCAAATTTGGAGAAGGTACTATGAGGTCCTGAGAAGAAGGTATATTATTTTGCTTTATGATGAAATGTTCTATAAATATATGTTAGATCCATTTGTTTCATAAATTCTGTTAGTTTCACTGTGTCTCTGTTTAGTTTCTGTTTCTATGATATGTCCATTACTGAGAGTGGGATGTGAAAGTCTCCACTATTATTCTATGTGGTATGATGTGTGCTTTGAGCTTTAAGAAAGTTTCTTTTATGAATGTGGGTGGCATTGAATTTGGAGCATATATCTTCAGAATTGATAGTTCATCTTGGTAGATTTTTCCATTGACCAGTATGAAGTGTTATTCCTATTTATTTTTTTATTTATTGGATAACTTTTGGTTGAAGGTTCAATATTGGAATGACTACTGAAAGAGTAGTACGGAACCAAAGACAAAATAGAGTCCCTTGTGTCAGGGGGGAAAGTGAACCTTTAAAATAAAAATACCGATGGCTCTAGGTACTGGCAAGCCTTTCCTGGAACAATCACAGAATAGCCAACGCCCTCTGAATATCTCTGTGAAATGTCTCAATGCCCCAGGAGGTTGCCTAAGGTAGCACATG
>LR750101.1:2518-33393 GCA_902729485.2 Mus minutoides | reverse complement strand
CTCGAGCTTATTTCTTGGGACACATTTGCTTGGAAAATTATTTTCTAGCCTTTTACTCTGAGGTAGTGTCTGTCTTTATCACTGATGTGTGTTTCCTGTGTGTAGCAAAATGCTGCATCCTGTTTTTGTGCCCAGTCTATCATTCTATTTCTTTTTATTGCAGAATTAAATCCATTGATGTTAAGAGATACTAAGAAAAAGTGATTGTAGTGGCTATCCTTGGTTGTCAACTTAAACTATATTTGGAATGAACTACAATCCAGAATTGGAAGGCTCACCAGTGATCCTAACCTGCAGGCTAGGAGATAGAAGTTTCTGATCTGCATTTTTTTTTTTAAATTTTTTATGGTCAAATAATTTTTATTTTAATTTTTTTCTCTTTATTAGATATTTTCTTCATTTACATTTCAAATGTTATCCAGAAATTTCCCCTTACCCTCCCGCATCCCCACCCTGCTCCCCTACCCACCCCCTCCCACGTAATGGCCCTGGCATTCCCCTGTACTGGGGCATATAAAGTCTGACCAAGGGGCCTCTCCTCCCAATGATGGCCAACTAGGCCATCTTCTTCCATATATGCAGCTAGAGACATGAGCGCAGGGGAAACTAGTTAGTTCATTTTATTCTTCCACCTATAGGGTTGAAGACCCCTTCAGCTCCTTGGGTACTTTCTCTAGCTCCTTCCTTGGGAGTCCTGTGTTCCAACTAATAGCTGACTGTGAGCAACCACTTTTGTGTTTGCCAGGCACTGGTATAGCCTCCCATGAGACAGCTATATCAGGTCCCTTTCAGCATTATCTTGCAGGCATATGCTATAGTGTTTATTTTGGTGGCTGCTTATGGGAAGGATCCCTGGCAGCCGCCGTCACTGGTTGGTCCATCCTTTTGATTCAGCTTCACACATGATCTCTGTAACTCCTTCCTTGTGTGCTTTGTTCTTAATTCTAGGAAGGGGCAAAGAGACCACATTTTGAACTCCATTCTTCTTGAGATTCATGTGTTTAGTGAATTGTATCTTGGGTAGTCTAGGCTTCTGGGCTAGGGCTAGTTCTGATCTGCATCTTGATATGGAGATTAAGACCGGGAGATCTCCGAGTTCAAGGTCATCTGAGATTAAAGGTGCGATGGCACACACCTTTAATCTGTTAAAGGTGTGATGACACACACCTTTAATCTGGGCTACACCTTCTGCTGGAGATCATCTAAGGACACTGGAAGAAGGGAGACTAGCTCTCCCTCCTTTGCCTGCTTGCCATGTGGGACTGAGTAACTACTAGATCCTTGGACTTCCATTCACAGCTATTACTGAACCATTGTTGGGAATCGGATTGCAGACTGTAAGTCATCAATAAATTCCTTTACTATACAGAGACTATCTGTAATTTCTGTGACTCTAGAGAACCCTGACTAATACAGAAGTTGGTACCAGAAGTGAGGTTGTAATGCTGCATCTGTCCACTTCTGGGTGGTGCCTGCATAACCTGCAGAGCCATCAGTAAACCAGTCCCTAGTCTTCTCCTCTTCTGTCAGCCAAACATAGGAAACACCCTATGAGGCTATAGGCGCATGCTTGGCAGCGATGGCATTGTAACAGGAGTAGAAACCATAAGCATTAGAGCAACTTCATTATGTAACTTGCTTGTGCCTTCAGGACCTGCTCTGGCCCGATCACATATATACCACTTCCATTTGATAATAAATTGCTGCTGTGCACATCCTACTTTATGACTTACAGGGTCTGAGTACCCAGCTCATGATGGGTAGTTAAGGTCGCATAGTAACTTAATGTCCTATTGTCAAATGTTCAGTTTCCACTAATGCCAAATAGTGGGCCAAGAGCTGTTTTTCAAAGGGAGAATAGTTGTTTGCAGACAATGATAGAGCTTTGCTCCAAAATCCCAAAGGTCTCTTCTGTGATTCACCTACAGGGGCCTACCAGAGGCTCTATCAGCCACAGATACCTCAAGTACCATCAGGTCTGCTGGATCATATGGTCCAAGTAGTAGAGCAGCCTGCACAGCAGCCTGAACCTGTTGAAAGGCCTTCTCCTGTTCCAGGCCCCACACAAAGTTAGCAGCTTTCCGAGTCAATTGGTAAAGTCAATTAGGCCTAAGTAACACACCCAAGTGTGGAATGTGCTGTCTCCAGAATCCAAATAGACCCACTAAACGTTGTGCTTCTTTATTGGTTGTAGGTAGGGCCAAATGCAATAACTTATCTTTCACCTTAGAAGGGATATATCTACATGCCCCACACCACTGGACTCCTAAGAATTTCACTGAGAAAGATGGTCCTTGAATTTTGGTTGGATTTATTTCCCATCCTCTGGTATGCATATGTGTTACCAATGAGTCCAAAGTGGTTGCTACTTCCTGCTCACTTGATCCATTCAGCATAATGTCATCAATATAGTGTACCAATGTGATATTTTGTGGAAGAGGCAAATGATCAAGATCCCTTCTAACAAAATTATGACACAGGGCAGGAGAGTTAATATATCCTTGAGGCAAAACTGTGAAGGTATACTTCTGGCCTTGCCAACTGAAAGCAAATTGCTTCTGGTGGTCCTTATGGACAGGTACTGAGAAGAAGGCATTTGCCAGATCAATAGCCGCATACCAGGTGCCAGGACATGTGTTAATTTGCTCAAGTAACGAAACTACATCTGGCACAGCAGCTGCAATTGGAGTTACTACCTGATTTAGTTTTCGATAGTCAACTGTAATTCTCCATGATCCATCTGTTTTCTGCACTGGCCAGATAGGAAAGTTAAAGGGAGATGTGGTGGGAACTACCACCCCTGCATCTTTTAAGTCCTTGATAGTAGCAGTAATTTCTGCAATTCCTCCAGGAATACAATACTGTTTCTGATTCAATATTTTCTTTGGCAGAGGCAACTCTAAAGGCTTCCATTTAGCCTTTCCAACCATAATAGCCCTCACTCTATAGTTCAGGGAACCAATATGAGAATTCTGCCAATTTCTGAGTATATATATTCCAATTATGCATTCTGGAACTGGAGAAATGACCACAGGATGTGTTCGGGGACTTACTGGACCTACTGTGAGTTGGACATCAGTCAGAACTCCATTAATCACCTGCCCTCCATAAGCCCCTACTTTAACTGGAGGACCACAATGTTTCTTGGGATCTCCTGGGATCAGCATCAACTCAGAACCAGTATCTAATAAACCCCAGAAAGTCTGATTATTTCCTTTCCCCCAGTGTTCAGTTACCCTTGTAAAAGGCCTTAGGTCCCTCTGGGGAAGAACTGGAGAAAGGGTAACAGCAAAACTCTTAGGTGTCTTATCAGAATCCTTCCTCAGGGGAACCTGGTCACCCCTTCATTCAAGGGGTTCCGGATTTGCAAACTCTTTCAAATCTGGAAATTGATTCACTGGCCGAGATTGCTGTTTACTAAGATCTAATGTAGCCTTTCTTCCATTTGTTTGAGAATTTTTCTGCTTATACAGATCAAACAGATATGCAGTAGGCTTCCGTTGTATTTCATTCCTGGAAACACCATGATTGATTAGCCAGTACCAAAGGTCCAAGGGAGTCTTGCCATTATAAATTTCACCTCTCCTGTGCTGACCATTATTGGGTATGTTATTATAAACATTGTTTTGTAAATGCTGTTCATTATAATAACTAGGATCACCTTGTCTCTGGCAATTCAATGCTGCCCCCTGGCCCTTGTTACCTTGGAATCCAATTAAACCCATTGAATTTCATTCATCTAATTGAGAAGCAGCATCTCCAATGCTAAGGTCTGGCACAAGGAAATGGGAAATCTTCAGAGTGGGCAGAACTTCGGGCAGTACACATGGTATTACAGTTTGTTTGTAAGAAGAAATGGCCAGATGTATGATTATTCATTGACTCATGGCTGGTCAGGGACTAGGAAAGATCACAATTGGAAAATTGGTGAGAAAGACATCTGGGGAAGAAGTATGTGGCTAGATCTCTCCAAATGGGCAAAGGATGTGAAGATATTTGTGTCCCATGTAAATGCTCACCAAAAGGTGACTTCAGCCTAGGAGGAGTTCAATAGTCAAGTGGATAAGATGACCCATTCTGTGGATAGTCAGTCTCTTTCTCGAGCCATCCCTGTCATTGCTCAATGGGCACATGAACAAAGTGGTCATCTTGGTCGAGACGGAGGTTATGCTTGGGCTCAGCAACACAGACTTCTTGTATGTTCATGGACACCTTTTTCTTTAGGTTAGGAAAGTTTTCTTCTATAATTTTGTTTAAGATATTTACTGGCCCTTTAATTTGGGAATCATCACAGTAGAGGATGGCCTAATAAGCAATCAATGGGAGGAGAGGCTCTTGGTCTTGTGAAGATTATACACTCCAGTACAGGGGAATGCCAGTGCCAGGAAGCAGGATTGGGTAGGTTGTGGAGCAGAGCAGCGGGATGGTATAGGGGACTTTAAGAGAGGATACTAGAAAACAGGATAGCATTTTAAATGTAAATGAAGAAAATATCTAATAAAATATCTAATAAAAAAGAAAAAGAATCTCCATCAGCATCTGGAGATGACGGATTATTTAGTTATGTTCAATGCCGTGTGGAGAATGTGCTTTATCAAACATTAAATAGGTAGTGTTATCATTATTGTATTTTTTTACTTCTTAGTTAGAATCTGTTAGTGAAGTGATCCTATAGTTATTTTTCGCTATTGTGAACAATTGCTCCCAACCTTTACTCATAGGGTGGTGATCACAATACTGTTTATCTTAGGTACTTTTCTATTACTGTGACAAAACATTATGATCAAAGTAACTCACATAACATTATTTAATTGACTGCTTCCTTATTGTTTCAGAAGATGATTCAGTGACCAAAATGGCTTGGAATTTGGCAGAAGACCAGCAGACACTATACTGGAGCTATAACTGAGAGCTTAGATCTGAACCACAACCATGAAAACAGAGAGGCAGAGAGCTAACTAGGACTTTAAAACCTCCTCCAATAAGGCCACATCCCCTAATCTTTCCCCAACATTTTTAATAATGAGGGACCATACATTCTAAATACATGAGTCTATGGGGGACATTCTCATAAAACACAATATAGTGTGACACTATTTAATTTTCCTTTAATTTTTAACTTTTGTTTAATTATTTCTTTATATAGTCTCCTGTTTCTCGGACTTGACTCAAACTCATTGTGGAGCCTACAATGACACTGAAATATTGATTCCATCTTCTACTTTTCCATCTTAAGTGCTGAGATTACCACTGTGCAACATCTAACTGAATTATGAAGTACTGTAAATAGAACCCATGGCTTAAACCCTAGTTAGCAAATACTCTAGCAACAGAGTTGCATCTTCATTCTTTGCTTATTACTTATTTTTTCTTAATACAGCTTCTTGACTTTGTGATTATGTATCCACAGTTTTAGAAGATGATTGGATCAGCTTCTTACATGCTATAAGCAAAAACTTTGACTGGAACATAAACATATGAAAAAAGGTGGAGAAATAACTTGGTATACGTTTCTGGAGACATGAGGCTAAGAGCCAAATAACTTCATACCATAATGGAGACATTAATAAAGAAACAGAACAATCCATATAGTGCCTTCTTGAACTTTTGCCAGTAATTGATGTTCATGAGAGGTTTCAGCACATTTTTTTTCTAGTTAACAATGTATATATTTTATGAATTTCATGTTTTAATTAATGATTTTATGTTCTATATATTACCTTAGCTTATAAATTCAAATTTTTGTCAGTCCTTTAGCTATAAAATGTCTTCCATAAATGTAAGATTCCTATTAATCTGGGTAATTCATATATAAATGAAAAATGAATAATTAAGCATGTCCTAATTCTACATTTCATAGAGTTCACACTTCATATCCAGGCTACAACACCTCAATGGTCTTTTTTTTTTTTTTAATGTCAAGATCTATGCCATCTTTTCAGTTAGCATTTTTCCCCATAAGCACTGCTAAAAGCAAGTTCTGTGTTGGGGTAAGGGTTGCTTTGAGCAAAAGAAGTCGTTATTGGGCAATGTCATGAAGTAAAGGAATAGCTTCTCCTTTTGCTCAAAGCATCATTTTATAACATTCAGATATGTCATAAAGCAATGTATTGGACCACTGTACTTTCATTGTGTTTTATGGATGTTATGGTATACACTTTTTTCCGCAAGCATGTGTACACTTATGTAAGAGTGTTTGTGCGTGTGTGTGTGTGTGTGTGTGTGTGTGTGTGTGTGTGTGTGTGTGTGAAGGACAATGAGTGTCGTTCCTTGAAATCCATCTACCTTGTCATTTAAGGCTGAAGCTTACTTTATTTGCTAGCTGTCTGCCGAGCAATATGCCAGAGATTCTCTTTTCTCTATCTCCCTGCTTCTGGAATGAGAAACAATCACTACTACTCCTGCTATTTATTAATGCTGAAGTTATAACATAGGCTTTGTGCTTATGCAGCAAACACTTTATTTACTGATTTCTCTAGCCTCACCTGGTCAACAGATCCAGGAAGTACAGCATATTACCATTGACTTCAGCCATCAGATAGAATCTTCTACTGTACCTGACTGCCATGTGTCACTAACTTCCGATGTGATTGAATAATATGATCATCATCTGCTTCATTAAGTCTAGGCCATATGGCCTTTCCTGATGTATGCAGCAGAATGGACATGTTTCTGACTATGAAAAAGGATACATAGAAACTTGTTAAGGATTCAAACATATAAAGCTACCAAAGCATTTCCTATTCATGCCACCTAAACCAAAGTGTAAGATGGTATAGCTTTATCACTTGTTTTATCACGTTTCTGAGAGTTCCAGCATTCTGCCTTCTAATTGAAAATGTGGCTTTCTAACTTTATGTTCAAGGAATTCCTTGATTTCTTGTTTATTTTGGTAACAGTTGACATATTATAGTTTCCCTGAATGTCTTAACTTTAAAAGTAGTGAAACTCTGATGTTTGAAATAAGGGAGGTAGAGAGTGGAAAGGACTTGAAAGGAAGAGAGGAGAGGGAGGGGAAAGGAGGGGTCAGGATCAGGTACGGGAGAAGATAGGGATGATATACAGATGGTCAGGAAATTGAACAGAGGAATTTGTGTAGCAATGAAGAATGGGAAATTTTGTGTAGCCACCAAGAATGGGAAACTTTGTGTAGCCACCAGCAAGTCCCAGATGCCAGGAAAGCAAGAGACTCCTAGGACTAAACAGGGATCAGATTAGCTGAATCCTCCCCCCCAAAGGGGAAGGAGAACCTGTAGAGACCATATCAAGAGGTTAGGCAAGGCCCCCGGTTGGGGGATAAGGCCACCCACTCATCTCTAAATTTTTAACCAAGAATTGCTCCTTTCTAGAGGAAATAAACAGACAAAGTATGGAGCAGAGACTGAAGGAAAGGCCATCCTAAGACTGCCCTACCTGGGCATCCATCCATATATAGACACCAAACCCAGATGCTTTGACAGATGCCAAAAAGTGCTTTCTGATAGGAGCCTGATATAGCACACTCCTGAGAGGTTGTACCCGAGACTGATAAATAGAGATGCTGATGCTCAAGCCAACTATCAGAATGAGCATGGGTACCCCAGTGGAGGAGTTAGGGAAAGGACTGAATGAGCTGAAGTGTTTTGCAACCCTGTAGGAAGAACAACAATATCAACCAGACTCCCCAGACATCCCAGGGACTAAATCAACAACCAAAGAGTACACAAACAGGGACACTTGGCTCCAGCCACATATGTAGTAGAAGATGTCCCTGTCTGGCATCAATGGGAAGAGAGGCCCTTGTTCCTGTGAAGGCTCGATGCCCCAGTGTAGGGGGATGCCAGGGTGGTAAGGTGGGCGTGGGAGGTGGGTCAGTGAGTGAGCACCTTCATAGAAGCAGGGGGAGAATATTTTATATTGATAAAATATCCAATGAACAAACAAACAAAAAAGAAACTCAGCTATTTTACTTCATGTTGTTCTGTTTCTCTCTTTCTCTATCTCCTTCCCTCCCTCCCTCCCTCCCTCCCTCCCTCCCCCCTCCCACCGTGTGTATGTGTGTGTGTGTGTCTGTGTGTGTGTCTGTGTGTGTGTGTGTGTGTTGGTATTAACATGCTTATACACATGAGGACTTCACAAATCACTTTACAGAAGTGGGTACTATAAATCAAACGCAGGTCATCAGTCTCAATGGCAAATGCCTTTACTACTGATATTATCTCAATGGTACAAAACTAGAAAGATTTTTAAAAGTCTGTCCTTTTCCCAACCGTCATGGATTATTGGCCTATCATGTCCACATAGTCAAAGAGAGCACAGACAATGAATGGGAGGTTCAGAAGCCCTGTGAGTACATGTGGTGAATAACTCACATGGGGACTAGCTGCAGGGAGTCATATTCATCAAGCCATGAATCAGGTGATTCATGGCTTATAAAGGTTTAGGATTTAGCAGGTAGAAGCAAAGGCTAAGGATAGTGAAAGGTCACTGGCTAGGGGACTTAGGTAGCCGAAATTCCTCATTAACATGGGGAAGCATTTTAGGAATCTAGATGCTAGCTAGCTATACAGGTTTTTATCAGGAGAAGGACAATTGATTGTGTAATCTGACTAAGGCTATGTTACTTTCCTCAGGTAGAGGTTTGTGTTAGGGCTCAGAATCCCCAAGGTGTGGTCAGAGAAGTAGAAGCCCCACAAAAGAACACAAAAGAAAGAAATCTCCCATTATGGACTGAACCCAGAGGCTATCTGGTCAGTAGTGGACTTCAACCTTATTTAGCAGTGTTTTCCCAAATAGGTAAACATGATTCACATAAGTGGCTGTTGAGTTCTCAGTCCCAATATAAAACATAAAACTATAAATAAGTGAAACTGGATTAACAAAATTCCTCAGAAGGTATCAAAAGATGTTACTCCCAAGCCTGATGACACTAGTGTGATGTCTGGAACCCACATGGAGAAATGAGACAACCAACTTGAGAGTCAATCTGTGACCTCTACAGGAGCTATTTGGCCTAGGTCCACCTATTAATTGTGTAAAATATTTTTAAGACATGAAAATAGGTGTATTATTTTTGGGGAAAAAGTGACTCAGTGGAGATGGAAGTATGAGACAGAGAATGATATGGAAGACTATGATCAAAGTGCATTATGTGTATTTTATGAAACAAAAAATAAGTTACAGAGAATACTGTGAAGAAAACTGAAAATTCCAACAATAAAGACAAAACTGAGAATATTACAGTGCACATTTATCAGAAGGCATATTTGTTATATAAGTTACATTTGTTTTTAGTCATTTATGAAGCATGTTTATTCATGTGTGAATGTGCTTATCCTATAGTGTGACATACTAGGAAATAGGCAAATACCAGGGTGTCACTCTGCTTACCCTCTCTTCCTCTTTTAGATTCTCACTTTACCAAATTTTCAAATTGCTGTTTCTAACATTTTTCTTCTGTGTTAGCGGAATATACTTCATTCTATGAGTTCCCATATTATTAGAGACTGGGGATCCCTTACACCCTGAGCAGGGACAGATAAACAAGATCTTTATATTTTGCCAGTGCATTATTTAGAGGGCTTTGATTATAACCTTAAGCATTTTACAAAATGCTTGAAATGCTGTATTAAGATTTTTAATTAAATTATAATATATGTATACATTTCATGTTCTCAATAAAATTGATGATTTATTTCATAAAAACAAAATTGCTTACTCTGAGGAAAAATAATTTAAATAGAAAAGACTACAGATCAAAATCCCTAATATTTCATTGTGTACCCATGCTTTTTATTATTCTTGCATTTTCAAATTTCATTATTGTAGTAGATGTAAAATTATATTAAATTTAGGCATGTATGTGTAGCACAAGCCTACAGATTTCAAAATTTAAAGATAAATCTCTACAAAGTGTTTTATTCCAATGGTGATATTCTACAAAATGTACTCAAGTTTGCCTTTGGGCAGTGTGGATCATTTGACTACATCTGAATGTGCCTCCATGATGGGCTAAAATGTCTCTTAGAGCAAATTGTTTTTATTGGTAAAAATAATTTAGAGAGCTGTATATGCTCTCTCTCTCTCTCTCTCTCTCTCTCTCTCTCTCACACACACACACATTATATAATGTGTGTGTGTGTGTGTGTGTGTGTGTGTGTGTGTGTGAGAGAGAGAGAGAGAGACAGACAGACAGACAGAGACAGAGAAAGTCCCAGAGACAAAGACAGAGGGACAGAGAGAATGTTTAGAGATGTATACAAGTGGTAGACAGAGAAGAAATTCTGGAGTCTTCCTCTGTGGTTCCCTACATGATTTCCTGAGAGAGGATCCTTTATTGAAGCCAGAATTGCTATTATGTTTTTCAGCTGGTCTGGTGTCTGGCAGTCTCCAGCAATTTTCATATCTTATTTTCCACCAGTGTAGAAATTGCAAGTGTATGCTTGTGTTATGAGCATATACACGGATATACCTGAATATTTACATGGATCAAAATTTAGATAATTATGCTTCCATGGCCAAGACTGACTTACAATTTCTGCCTTGTACCACACTTTTGAAAATGTTTTTAAAGTGACTTACAAAACAGATGCATATAATTTTTCTCTTGATTCCTTTTTTAAATGTTTATTTTAAATTTAAAGTGCTTGACCAAATCAGTAAAAAATATTATGAATAAATCATATCTCTCTGAACTGACCATGTACTAAATTTGTTTATCCATGCCTCTAAATGATACTGTAAAGCATTCACACTACCAGATGTAACAAGTAACAGAATTGAAGGATGAAAATGGGGAAACTGGGAACTTTTATTTGAGGAACAAGTATACTGGGAGGTAATAAACTGACTGAAAATTGCCTAGAGTGTCTACAACAATGGCTTTGATATTTCATACTGCTTTAGATAAAATATATACATATGTATGTATATATTTATGTATATACATATATTATATACATATGTGTGTATGTGTGCATATACATATAAGTATATATATATATATATACACATATGAATATACATATGTATGCAAACATGTATGTGTATATATATATATATATACATTGTATACACATTATATACACACATTATATATATACTATATATACATTGTATATACATTATACACACATGTATATATGTATATGCACACATGTATGGCTATATCTACATACATATATCCTTTACCAACTAGGTTACACATCAACACTCATAATTTGTTTTGACATAGTGATTCACAAACCTAAAATTAACATTTAAACTGTTAATTTGTAAGTACAAGTGCCATTTGTCAGTGTTCAGCGATAAATACTAAATATTAGCCTTATTTTATATTCCAAAGATAAATTAAAGCATATAAAAACGTCTCCCCCTCCTGCCATTCCACCACCACCACATTCTTATCTTTCTTCTTTTGGGTGAAATGTAATTATGAATCTTACAGCCTGCCTTCAACTCACCCTCCTCATGCATCTTCTGCCCTAGTACTGACATTGCATCTACTATAGCAGAAGGCAAATACTATGTTCTCTGGAAAGATGAAGATTGGAGAAGATTGGAGGCACTGCACAACTGGTAGCTATCAGCAATGAAAGCCCTCTCAGTGAGGTTACAGGCTTTAAGTAGAGAAAAGTACATATACCTGACTAAGAGTTGCTTCTTCTAGTTTGTGGCCAGAGTCTTGAACTTGTGCACATCTGTCTAAGAGGAGATGCACACCAGTGAATGGAATCTAAAGTTAAAAATGTTGTGACTATAGTTTGTCTTTGGAAGAAAAAAATGAATGGGAGAGGATTATCTCTGGATGCTTATGAGCACCTTTCTTCCTTTTGCACAAGGCTTTGTACTGTCCTGCTGACTTCACACCAAACCAAACAGCAAAGGCACTACAATTACCCAGGCCACATCAAAGTACTGTGAGTAATTTTAACTAAGCTTGTGAGATGGCAGATACTTGTCATGCATTCACTCTATTAAACTCAAAGGTTTGAAGAAGACTGACTCCCAAGACTCCCAAAAGTTGTGGCTGATTTCCTTTATTTCCTTTTTTAAAAAATATTTTATTGGTTTTTTTATTTATTTACATTTCAAATTTTATCCTCCTTTCCAGTTTTCCCTTCAGAAACCCCTTGTTTCCTCCCCTTTCTTCTGCATCTATGAGGGTATTCCCTCACACACACACCCACTCCTTTCTCAGCACCAAAGCATTCCCCTTCCCTCGGTCATCAAGACCAAGCGGCTCCCCTCCCAATGATGCCTTCTAAGGTAATCCTCTGCTACATATCAAGTTGGAGCCATGAGTCCCCCCATGTACACTCTCTGGTTGGAGATTTTGTTCCTGGTGTGTGTGTGGGGGGGTCCGGTTGGTTGATATTGTGGTTCTTCCTATAGGATTGCAAACCCCTTCAGCTCCTTAATTCCTCCCCCTAACTTCTTCATTGGGGTACCTGTGCTTAGTCCAATGTTTGGCTGCACACATCTGCATCTTTATTGGCCAGGCTCTAGAAGAGAGCTATACCAGGCTCCTGTCAATAAGTGCTTCTTGACCTCAGCAATAGTGTCTTAGGTTTGGTGTCTGCAAATGGGATGGATCCCTAGGTGGAGTTTCTGGATGGCCTTTCCTTCAGTCTCTCCTTCACAGTTTGTCTCTCCATTTTCTTTGACAGGAGAAATTCTGGATTAATATTTTTGAGGTGGGTGGGTGGCCCTATCCCTCAACAGAAGGCCATGACTATCCACTGGATATGGTGGATACAGGTTCTTTCTCCCATTTATTGGGTATTTTGGCTAATGTCCTTCCTGCTTTGTCCTGGGAAACTCTTGGGTCCCTGGCATCTGGGACTTTCTCGTGGCTACCCTTATTTCCTCATCCCCCAGTGCTACACACCTCCTTTCAAATTCCTGACCCTCTGTACTTGTCCTCATCTGAACTGCCCCCTTCCCCCTCCTCTCTCCCACCCATCTCCCTCTCTCCCTCTACTTCCTGGAGATTATTTTCTTCCCCCTTCTGATGAAGACTGTAGCATCCACACTTTGGTGTGATCTTCTTTCTTCTTGGGTTTCATCTGGTCTATGAGTTCTATCATGGGTATTGTGAGCTTCTATTTGGATAATATCAACTGATCACTGAGTACATATCATGTTTGTTCTTTTGTGACTAGGTTACCTCACTTAGCATATTTTTAAGTACCATCCATTTGCCTGAAAGTTCCATGAAATTGTTTTTAATAGCTGAGTAGAATTTCATTGTGCAAAAGTAACACATTTTCTTAATTCAGTTATCTGGGAAGGGGCATCTGGGTTGTATCCAGCTTGTGGATATTATAACTGAGGCTGATATGAACATAGGGGAGCATTGCCTTGTTATACAATGGAGCATATTTTGGGTATATGCCCAGGAGTAGTATAGCTGGGTCCTTGGTTTGTACTATGTCCAATTTTCTGAGGAACCACCAAACTGATTTCCAGAGTGGTTGTACCAGATTACAATCCCACCAGCAATGGAGGACTGTTCCTCTTTCTCCACATCCTCACCAGCATCTGCTGTTACCTGAGTTTTTGATCTTACCATTCTGACTGGTGTGTGGTGAAATCTCAGGGTCGTTTTGATTTGCACACTGTAGGGCTGAATTGGTGGAACGGTATTGTTTAAATTTGGCTTTGTCATGCAATATCTTACTTTCTTCATCTAGGTTAATTGAGAGTTGTGCAGGATATATTAGCCTGGGCTGGTAGTCCCCCCGCCCCCCGCCCCGTTAGGATTTGCATGATATCTGCCCAAGATCTCCTGCTTTTAGCATCTCTATTTATCAGTCTGCTGTAATTATGATGGTTCTCCCTTTATAAGTTATGTTATTTTTCCCTTTCTGCTTTTAATATTCTTTCTTTGTTCGGTGCATTTATTATTTTAATTATTATATGATGAGCAGATTTTTTTTTCTGTACCCATCTATTTGGTATTCTGTAGGCTTCTTGTATAATCATATGTATCTCTTTCTCTAGGTTAGGGAAGTTTCTTCTATAATTTTGTTGAAGATGTTTGCAAACCCTTTGAGTTGGGAATCTTCACTCTCTTTTATATCTATTATTCTTTAGTTCAGTCTTTTCATTGTGTCCTGGATTTCCTGAATGTTTTGAGTTAGGAGCTTTTTGCTTTTTGTATTTTCTTTGACTGTTGTGTCAATGTCTTCCAGGATATCTTCTATGCTTGTAATTCTTCTTTCTCTTGTCTTCTGTTGATTATGGTTGTATTTGTGAATCTTTATCTCTTTCCTAGGTTTTCCATCTCAAGTGTTATCTCCCTTTGGTTTTATTTAATGTTTCTATTTTCATTTTTAGATCCTGTATTGTTTTGTTCAATTTCTTTACCTGTTTGACTGTTTTTCTGTAATGCTTAAAGGGATTTATTTGTGTTTCATCTTTAAGGGCTTTACTTGTTTATGTGTGTTCTCCTGTATTTCTTTAAGGTAGTTATATCTGTCTTAAAGTTCTATAATTATGAGATAGGATTTTAGATTTGAATATTGCTTTTCAGATGTGTTGGGGTATCCAGGGCTTGGTGTGGTAGGAGAGCTGGGTTCTGATGTTGTCAATTAGCATTGGTTTTTGTTGCTTATGGTCTTATTTTTGCCTTTTCCATCTGGATATCTCTAGTCCTAACCACCTGTACTGGCTAGTTTTGTGTCAACTTGACACAGCTGGGGTTATCACAGAGAAAGGAGCTTCAGTTGGGGGAAGTACCTCCATGAGATCTAGCTGTGGGGTATTTTCTCAATTAGTGATCAAGGGGGAAAGGCCCCTTGTGGATGGGACCATCTCTGGGCTGGCAGTCTTGGGTTTTATAAGAGAGCAGGCTGAGCAAGCCAGGGGAAGCAAACCAATAAAGAACATCCTTCCATGGCTTCTGCATCAGTTCCTGCTTTCTGACCTGCTTGAGTTCCAGTCCTGACTTTCTTTGGTGATGAACAGCAGTATGGAAGTGTAAGCTGAATAAACCCTTTTTTCTCCAACTTGCTTCTTGGTCATGATGTTTTGTCCAGGAATAGAAACTCTGACTAAGATACCACCCTTGCTGTCTGACTGGAGACTCTCCCTCCTGTAATCCTGATTGTGTCAGAACTCCTTGGAATCCAGCCCTCTCTGTGATCCAGTGATTCTTGGATCCTGCTGTGCCAGAACTCCTGGGAGTCAAGCTTTCTCTAGGTGTTACAGCTGTGAGTGAGGAGCCAGAGTCCTGTGTCTGCTCAGGGCACAGGCACAAGCCAGAAGTAACCCATGCTTCTGGCTTGGTGGGGGTTCCTGTGTCCCTGGAGTTCAGGGGTTTCAGTTATGCCAGGTGTTGGGGCAGGTGTTGTGGCCTCACCTGTGAACCTAGGTATGTCAGAGCTTCTGGGAGACAAGCTTCCTCATAGCACACTTGCTATGAAAGCATGAGATATCTAAGCACACTCTTTGGTACATAGATCAAGAAGCTGGGCATGATGGTTAATACTTGTCATTCTAGTGTCAGACAGCTAAAGATGGAAGAATCCATGGGCTAGTGGTACATTGGTTAAAATTTAATGATAAACTCTGTCACCAAAAATAAGTTGGAGCACAACTGGAGAAGATACTTATTATATCCTTGGTTTCCACATACACACAGACACACATGAAGAGCCACCTCATGCAACCCCAAATGTAAAAAAAAAAAAAAAAAAAAAAAAAGTGATAACTGAAAAGATTCTTCACTGTAAGTGCCTGTTGTAACCCAGGCGAACATCCAGAGAAATTTAGTAGATGTAAGTCAACATGAATACTCTCTCATTTAAAGGACGTTTCATAAAGTAGGGTCGTTATCTGGATTGGTTTCTTCCATAAACCATTTCTTTTACATTAGAGGAGGCTGAAACCAGAACTGTGTGAACCAAATTGTTCTCTGAACCTAAATTTGTCTATTCTTTCAAACTAACGTTTTTCCTCTTGTCATGAAGCTTTGTACTCTCATTCAATTTCCTAATATAGTATCCCCCCCCCACTCTTTTGCAATATGTTATTAATGCTGTTTGTGTTGTCTATCATGTTGGGTACAATTTCTCTCTCTCTCTCTCTCTCTCTCTCTCTCTCTCTCTCTGTGTGTGTGTGTGTGTGTGTGTGTGTGTGTGTGTGTGTGTGTGTTGTGCTGTTTAAGCAGCAGTTGCCTGGCTTTTATTGTTAATGCACCTTTGCATACCCTTTTAAATTCCCTTTCCTCTCTGCTTACAACTCATTAAAATAATTAACTTTTTCAACCTTTTATTTTAACTATGACATAAATTTGCCTTCTGAAAAATTAACTGCCTAAGTGGTTTTAAAGAATGCTAGGTGATTGTAATAACACATGCCTTTAGGAACAAATAGTCTGAAGTGAAGGGTGGGGAGATCCTTTTTCCATATAAGTGAACAGAAACAATGGGCTTACCCTGAGTGCAGTAATTGAAGAGCCTCTTCCCAGAACCTCCTTAAGGATAAGAGGCATTAGACACAGAACAGAGAGTTAAAGCAGAAGGCCTGCAGTGTGCTTTCTGGGTGGAAAATTAAAACCACAAAACTCCCACTGTATGCAAATTAGTGACTAGGAAAGTTGGAAAAGGCATAGCTATGTACCACTGCCTGCAGTCTGATAAATTCCCTTTTCTCCTAGAGGACTTTACTCAAGCAAAGCCAGGATTATTTGCTTTGATGTTGAAAAGAATTACAGTCACTAAATCAGTAAAATTTATCAGAAAGCTATGAATGAGCTACCTTATGATCATGATACATCATTACTTTATATATACCCAAAGAACTTTATATCCCAGGCAGAGATACCCATATATCCTTGTTAATTTCTATTCTATTTGTAATAATTAGTGATTTTAATCAGCCATGGTATCCATCAACTGATAAATGGATAAAGGGTATGGAGAAGCTAGAGATAGAATCCCAGGAGCTGAAGGGGTCTGCAACCCTAGAAGAGGAACAATAATATGAACTAACCAGAACCCCCAGAACTCGTGTCTCTAGCTCCATATGTAGCAGAAGATGGCCTAGTCAGCCATCATTGGGAGGAGAGGCCCCTTGGTACTGCAATCTTTATATGCCCCAATACAGGGGAACTCCAGGGCCAAGAAGTGGGAGTGGGTGGGCAGGGGAGCAGGGATGGGGAGGGGGAGGGGACTTTGTGTTCTTACTTTTTGAAATTTTCATAGAGTAATTTTTAATGTCAAGGTAATCTATTATTTGTAACAATTCTCAGAAAATGCATTACAACTGTCTTCTAATACTATTGCCTCGGTGTAATTGTTGTCCATTTTATACAGGGATGGTATCATTCATATCTTCCAGCCCTTGATTAATAATGCCAACAGAAACATGTCACAAAAGATAAATCTGAGTGCTTTAGACAAATTCCAAAACAAGTGTGGAAGAGAGTATATGGTGAGCAGAGGAAGCCATCACGTTTCCTCACTCTCTCTCTCTCCCTGTCTCTTTGTCACTGTCTCTCCCTCTCTCCCTCTCTCTGTCTCTGTCTCTGTCTCTCTCTGTATGTCTCTCTCTTTCTCTCCTGTGTGTGTGTGTGTGTGTGTGTGTGTGTGTGTGTTATGGATAAAGTCATGTCTCTTACAAGGAACATAGCCAACATTCTAGAGTAAATCCATTGTGTTTGTAGGGAGTTGATGCTTTAAAAGTGACCAATCCTCCACTGGTATGAATGTTGATGTTCATAGTGTGTTCTGAATATTGTCCACCATAGAATTCTCTCCATAGACGTTTTGCCCAAATTCCACAAGGTCACAAATGTATGTGAAATGGGAAAGGCCCTATTTTGCTTATTGCTAGAGAAAATGTATTTAGTAGTTGAGGATCTTTTACTAAGTTTGAATTTCAAGCAAGCAAGACAAGGATATGTACTGCGTTAGTGTTTCATATTTAGTGTGAACAGAACAGTGAGTAGAAGGGTTGAGCAAGTATCTATGAAGTAAAAGGAACTATGGAAATCAATGTCCTTTCCCCATATGCCAAGGAGAGGTACATCTGTGTAATGTTACTTTTAATTTTAGTTTTTAAAAGTTTTAAACATTGATTTCCATAGTTCCTGTGCTAGTTGGCAATCATACAAACATGAATATATGTTCAAGTTTTGCTGCAGAATTATCTGTCAATTGCTTTGGTGAAATTTGCTTGTTATGACTGAAGCAAGATGACTTCTCAAATTTGATTGAGTTCCTAGGGCCATTTTTGAATGGTTCATTTTTTAATCATTTTATTTATTTTTGTATATATTCTAGATGTTTAATTCTCTGTAAAACACAGTTCTAACAAGGAGCCTTTCCCATTCTATGGCGTTTCTTCTTTACACAGTTTTGTTTATCTGTGCAAAGCCTTACTTTTATAAATTCCACTTATCAATTATTGGCCTTAATTCTTGGAAAAAAGGGAGTTATTTTCAGAAACTACTTTCAAATAGAATGATAATAGATGACAAGAAGACAGATAAAATATAGATATACTAGATATATTTGTATATAACAAACTAATTATGTAGGTATATATATATATACATTTACACACATAATATAGATGTAAATATGTACTTACATATATACATATGTATTCTTTGAATACATTTACTGAATAGGATCATATTATTTTCTAGAGTTAAGGTCAATAATTGAAGAATGGGAATTTATAGATATGTATATATAAATATATACATTATATACATTATATCTAGCTATATATCACTCTATCTATATTTATGGATGTTTATTTATATCATGTATATCTATAACACATAGATAAATTATATATATATATATATATATATATATATATATATATATATATATATATAATTTACCTCTAGTTAAATTGATGACTAAGATATAAATGAGAGAAATATGAATTATATAGGCACAGATATAGATATTGTAATAAATAGATATGAAATTAGACATAGTCTATATTTTATTCCAACTGTTCCTGTGTTTTTGGTTTCAAGTTTATATGTTTAAGTCCATGTCCAATAGTTTTGGCAAAAGTTGAATATAATAGTGATGAAATTTTCTGGCAAGATGCTCAAAGTGCCCTGAGAGAGTTGATGACCTGAGCCAGGCCCTATATGATGTGATAAAATCAACTCTTCCAAGTTTCCTTCTCACCTCTATACATACCTTGGGCATGACACTGCACACTCATGAGTGAGTCGGCGTGTGTGCACACAGACATGTGTACACACACACAAAGACCCACTCTCACATACACACCAGACAAAATAACTAAGGAATGATTTAAAGTAGATTTATGTTAATAGTCAACAGAATGGGAATTTGAGGGACATGAGACTACAAGGCTGGCATTCTGCAAAGTTATTGTACATGATATTAAAATGTGGAACATGTTTATTCCTAGAACGTCTTCTTTAGGCATGTCTACGTGTCTCTCTAGCCATTGTTTATGTTATTTCAAAACTCGATGATACATCTACAGAGAGAAAGAACACATTTTTACCTTGCATTCCCCTAGGCTCCAAGGCCGCTGTCTTGTAATGGTCTGTATTCAACACATATTCACTGCCTCATTGGCTGAGCATCCCTGGAGAAGTCATTTCAAATGAATGCAGCTTTATATCAACCTCATTTTTGTCTTTTTCTGTTCAACTTCACTGTTTCCCATCACCAGAGCTCAGATAAGGTTTATTCTTTTCTGGTTGCATTCCACTTTATGGTTTAAATACATTTTTCTCCTAAGTTCACATCTATATCTCAACTTTTATCTAAGCATATGTAATTGTATTTCCTAATGAACATTTCAAACTTGATAAATCATCAAGTGATTTTTTTTCAGACAAACTCTAATACAGCTTGAGCTAGCCATGAAAGTACATAATGTACTCATGGTTGGCATTGAATTTCTAATCCACACGTATCCAATCTCCTGAGTATTGACATAGTAGCACATGCCACCTTTGTTTTACTAAGATTCTGAAAATGAACTAGAACTTTGTACACACTAGCTAAGCATCCTCTACCTGTTCCTCCTCTTCCTTTTTTGGGGGTATGTGTTCATGTGTTGTGTGTGTGTGTGTGTGTGTGTGTGTGTGTGGTGTATGCTTTCGTGATGTTTGTTTGTGTTTGTGTGTTCTTTCCTATGAAAGTATATCTAAAGATCTGAAGTTAATGTTGGAATGTCTTTCTTAATCTTTTTCTACCTTTTTATTTTGTAACCACATTTATCAATTAGTGTATGAGTGTGGACATGCATGCGTTTCACCATTTATGTTGGTGAAAGATAGAGAAAAATTGAGGAAGCTGGCTCTTGTCCTTTGACATGTACATTTCAGGTATAAACTTATTCTAAAAGTCTTGAGTACAGAGCTCTCTCACTATCCACTGCCTTATTTTTCTGGGACAATGTCTCTCATGGTGTTTCTAGCTCATAATTTTGTTGAGACTAGCTGACCATGGAATTTCAGGTAACACTCTGTTTTCCTAATTCCTGTTCCAAGTGCTGTGATTACAGAAACACACCTACCATTCCTGAATTTTATGGGGTACAGAAAATCTGAACACAGGCCTTCTGACTTGGGATCAAAGCACTTAATTTACTGAGCCATCTCTTCAGCACATTTTTGAAATTTATTTCATCATTTTTTTAATTATTAAAGGCAACCTCTTGAATTTCTTTTAAACTGAAAACCTCTACATTAATTTTCTCAATTTAATCCTTCTAAAACCACATGTGTCCCCTTTTTGTTCCCCAGAAATGCCTAAATTCATGTACCAACTATTCTTTGTACTTAGAAAGCTCACCTTCCATCTATCTGGAACTCTAACTGAAATTTTATAAAAATCACTGAGGCATTTATTTTTAATGTTTTGTAAGCATGTATTAATTTCAAAGAATAGAAGTCTTAGAAACCATAGTGAGGCTACAGTTTTAGAGAGAGACTCCATCCCAATTTTGGAAGGAACCACAAGGAGACTGAGTTGCATGTTTGCTACATATGTACTGGGGGGGGGGGCTCATTTCTCCCCTTGTATGTTCCTTGGCTGCTAGTTTAGTCTCTGAGAGCACCCAGGAGTCTAGGTTAGTTGAAAGTCTTCTGTGGAGTCCTTTTGTGGGGTTCTTATTTGCTTCACAGCCTTCAATGCTTCTCCCAAATCTTCCCTAATATACACAAACCACCATCCAAAGTTTGACTCTGTATATCTGCATGTTTGATTCAGATGCTGGCTAGAGCCTCTCTGAGGGCAACATGTCCATCTGTTGTACAGTTTATTCTTTGTAGCAATGACATTGGTTAATAAAGATGCCTTTCATATACATGTATTTCTAGCCAATTATCAGCCAAAATTTCCAACATGGAAGAAGTTATTGGACAATAAATTTTAGCTACATTCAGTGACTGCCAAAAGTACTAAAAACAGTGCACTGATATCATATCTAGGTATGAAGAGGTAGAACTGTTGATCATGAATCAAAACTAATGAAGTAAAATGTGCTGGTGAGATAATATATTCTGGATCTTCCTTCAAAACCACAAAATCATGGAATAATTGAATGGGACATGGAAGCTAGAAATAATATCTCTGTGGAGACAGTGGTGAAGGAGGCATTTACTACCTTGATTTTCTTGGGCCCATGCATCTCTCTTGCTTACCCAGCATGAGAAATACCTTAACCTGGGGAAATTTCACAGATTCTGGCTATTATTGCAAAGAGATTTATCACTTCTGTATTAATAAAAAAATCTCAGGCATAAGTTTGAAAATAAAAACAAAATCTATCATCTTCATGAAATGAGAATTTAGATCTGGATCTTGTTTTGTAGGTGTGTTAGGGTATCCAAGGCTTGTTGTGGTGGGAGAACTATGTTCTGATGATGCTAAGTCCTATTGTTTTCTGTTGCTTATCTTCTTGTACTTGCTTCTTATCATCTGGTTATTTCTGGGGTTAACAGGCCTAGCTGTCTCTAACTAGAGACTGTCCTTTATGTGATCCTGTGATTCTGATTTCTCAGAATCCATGGGGGGGGGGTGTCAAGTAACTCGTTGTTTGAAAGCTATGTTGGTTTGGATCCAGAACAGACACTCTGCTCCCGGCACAGGTGGAAACTGGAAGGCTCATGGGTCTCTGGCTTGGTGGGTCATCTCTCTCCTTGGGTACCAGGGTGCAGGTTACACTGGGTATTAGTGCACGGTTAGTCTCTTACCTGTGATCTTGGATGTGTCAGAAAACCTGGAGAATAGAAATATAACTGTGCTGTGGGCTTTGTGGTTCTGTTTGATTATATTGTCCTGTAATTTTTAATATTTATCTCTTTAAGGACTCTACTTGTTTAATTGTATTTTCTGTTATTTCTCTAAGTGAATTTCTTTAAATGAATTACATTTACTTCTTTTTTAACAGATCTCCATTATATTCCATTGTACTTCTGGATTGCTAAGATTAACAAGATTTGATGTTGTTTGATAACCATGTTGTCGTAGTACCATATTGCCCTCAGTTTTGTTGATTATGTTCTTTACTAGTCCTTAGGCCATTTGTAAGTCTCTGGTGTTCACAGGCCAGGTAGTCCCTGGTAGCTGTAGGAGTATGGGACTACAGGTCAAGCTGTTCAAATGTCAGATCAAGATTCTCATATTTAATTTTAAGTAAAGTTTTACATAGTAATTTTGTTGAAGAATTGACTTTATGCCCATCAAGATTTTACCATGTTGAAGAATTGTCAGCTTTCTATAGAATGTATCTGTGTCAGTAATGTATGACAAAATTTTGAAATCCTGTATTCTCATGTGCCGGGAATGCTTTTTTACCCAATATACTTAAGATTTTATCATATGTCTTTCCTTATATATTTTTTTGAAATTTTAAATTATATTCTAATTTCAATTTAATATTTTTTGCTTATTCACTTTATATATAACTCAGTGCTTCCCTCTAGTAAACCATCCCACAGTCCTTTCCCAATCCCCATCACCTACTTTTAGCAGGTAGGTGGGGGCTCTCCTGTGTGTATCAACAAATTGTCATTTCAATTCTATTTGAGGTTAGGTGCTTCATCTTACACTGATCCCACATAAGGCAGGCAAGCTAGTAGGTCAGATCCCATGTACAGATAACAGTTTTTTTGGAATAGTCCTCATTGTAGTTGTTCAGGCCCCACATGAAGGTCAAGCTGCATACCTGCTACATATGTGCCTAGGTATAGTCCATGTATGATCTTTTTTGGTGGCTTATATTCTGAAAGTTCCAAGGGTTCAGGGTAGTTGACTCTGTTCTTTCTGTTTAGTTCCTATCCCCTTTGGTGCTGCAATCCTACCTCCTATTCTTCCTTATGATTCCCCAGTTCCATCCACTGTTTGGCTGTGGGTGACTGTATCTGTCTGAGTCAGCTGCTGGGTAGAGCCTAACAGAGGACAACATGCTCCCATCTGCAAGCACAGAATATCATTAATAGTGTCATGGATTGGTGCTTGCACATGTGATGGGTGTCAACTTCTGCCAGTTATTAAGTGGATATTCTCTTAGTCTCTGTTCCATCCCTATCTCCTGCATTTCTTCTAGATAGGATAAATTTTGAGTTGAAAGTTTTCTGGGTGGTTTGGTGTATCTGTTACTCCACTGGATACAGGAGGAGGCCTCTTCAGATTTCATATCTGCAATATGGTGATTCACAGCTAAGGTTGCCCTCCAATCATTCTTTGGTTCCACTCTTAAACCTCGTGTCTGTCTCATCCTGGAGATTTGCCCCACTTCCTCACTCCATTAGTAGCAGATATCCATGTATTTTCATAATCATCTAGCCATCGTTACTGTCCTTCTCTACACCTGATCCTGATATCTACATACTCCACTGAAGCCCACCCCTTCTCCCAGTTCTCTCCTTCCATATGTCACTTATCACTATTTTATTCCCCCTACTAAGTGAAATTCAAGCTCCTCAGTTGGGTTTTCTTTTTGTGTAGATTCTTTTGTTTTTAGTAGTGTATTAAGGTACCTGTATTTTATGGCTAATATCTACTTATAAGTGAGTACATACCATGTATATTGTTCTGCGTCTGGGTTACCTCAAATAAACTAGTATTCTCAAGTTCTATCCATTTGCCTGCAAAATTCATGAGGTACTTGTTTTTAGTAGCTGAATAATAATCCATTTTGTAGATGTACCACGTTTTCTTTATCCATTTTTTTGATGAGGTTTTTATCTAGGTTGCTTAGAGTTTTTGCTTTTACAAATAAAGCTGCTATAAACATAACTGAACAAATATGTTTATGGGATGTTGGAGCACTTAAGATTTTATCATATATCTTTCCTTGTTTTCTTATAAATATGCTATCTGATTTTTAAATCCATTGTTTAATCTTGCCTTTGTATTCAGTTCACACTGAATTAATAATTCAGTTTCACAAAGGAAAGAAGTTTTTTAAATTAATGGGTGATGGGTAAATTTTTTGTGGGTGTCAAGTTATACGTTTTCTATGATCCTCAGATTGGTGCTACTTTATGCATTATGCATGTATATAGTTTTCAACCAACTCCAAAATGTCATATAATGATTTGTTGTTGTCATTACTTTCAGCACTGTCTTTTGATGATACCAAGAAACTATTCCCCAAAGCATATACACTAGATTACTTCCATAACAAAATACCCCAAATATTTGAATGTAGTAGCCTTTCAGATCTACATTGAAACAAACTCTGAAAATATAGAGGTGACAGTACAGAGTTTGAAATATGTGACTATGGAAATCATCTCTTTGCAAAATACATCGATTACATTGCTGAAGATGGACAATAAGCCCAAGGTTCTTCTAAAAGAAATCAGTCTGGGTCACTCTTGTTTTCACAAATGGAGTTGTGTGTAGGAAAAATGTCTCAAATTTTGAAAAACAACTATATTCTACACAGAAATATAAAACAAACATTAAAACGTGATATTTCAGTGAATAAGTTGGTATTACTGATGTATTTATTGCATAATATGAGATTAAACACTACTTCAATGCTTAATGAACAAAGGAGATTTTGGAACAGAGAGGGTAATGAATATCATCAATTTGAAGGATATTTCTCTCAAAATTTATGACAGCTCACTCAACCATTAAATCAACCCAGGCACAGGTTCTACCATGTACATCAACATAAGAAAGTTTCACTCTAAGAAAGATTTTATGAATACAGTGAAACATGGAAGAAGCCATGTGGATAAAGGCTCTGGTAAGAATCCTTTACTAACATATTAACCAAGTAATCAACATGGAAATATATTTTACAAAAGTAATGGCTTATAAAATGATTTTATTCCTGAAATAATTCCAAGTGAAAATCAGATAAGTAACTGTGTTCCAAAAAATAATTATAGCAAGGACAGAAGAATGGCTATCTCTTATCAGTGCCCCCAGTCTCCTTTGCAATCGCACACCATAGAGAAACTTTATACAAATGAAAAGAAGGATGACATTTTAAGTGAATCTTTAATTCATAGCTGGTATAATAGAACATAAACTAAAGGAGATTCAACAGATACATGTGTAATACATACAGGAATACCCCAAATGAATCATTAAAATTCCAGAGGGAATAGAAATTATATAAATTTATTAAATGTGGGAAATCATTTACCCAATTCTCAACTCTTCAAACTTACTACATAATTCCTAGTAAAGGGAATGTTATGAAAATAATGAATGTGGGAAATTCTTTTCCTAGACCTCAAGTGTTAAAGTTTGCCATGGAGATTATACTGAAGACAGACTTCATAAATCTAATAAGTGTGGAAAATATTTTACACAGTCCTTAAAACATAAACAATGCCAGGTGTGGTTGTGCATGCCTTTAGTCACAGCACTCGAGAGGCAGAGGCAGGCAGATTTCTGAGTTTGAGGTGAGCCTGGTCTACAATACAAAGTGAGTTCCAGGACATCCAGGGCTATACAGAGAAACCCTGTCTCAAAAAAAAAAAAAAAAAAAAAAAAAAAAAAAGAAAGTCCATACAGGAGAGAAACCTCACAAATGCAATGAATGTCACAAATCATTTACAAGGAACTCCGATTTAAATGTTCAACAAAGAGTCCATACAGGAGATAAACATTTTTTGTTATATAATATACTTTTAATGGCAAAATTTTGACACAACAATGTATATCTGACACAATCTTCTATTCGGTCATCCATCCAGGCACCTCAGAAACAGAAAGGTGCAGTCAGTCACTGCATGTCCACTTGTCACAGGAGCCTGTGAAATTCAGAATGAAGGACCAGAAGTTCAGAATGAATGACAAATCATTGTGTTTACACAGTGACTTCAGTTGAGGGGATCCATGTGTAATACCTTTCTTTATTCAAATTATCATTTGTACTTTTAAAACTGTTTGTCCAGCCTCAAACTCCACCTAAAAAATATTAAGAGTTTTTTAATGCAGTCAACAGATTGAGTTTGCCCCACAATAAATGCCAAGCAAGCCCAAATGTGTATCCCAGGCTGGCCTCGAACTCATGATCCTCATTTCTCTGTCTCCTTCAGCAAATCCTACTGGTAAACTTTTCATATGTAAAGAATGGGGCAAGGCTTTTACAAGGAACTCAGACCTTAAAGTTCACCAAAGAGTACATACTGGAGAGAACCCTTACAAATGGAGTGAATGCTGTAAATCTTTTCCACAGTCCTGAAACATTCAAGTTCAATACAGAATCCATACAAGACGGAAGCCTTATAAATATGATGAATGTTGCAAACCTTTTACACAGAACTCAAGTCTTGAAGTTCACTACAGAATCCATACAGGAGAGAAACCTTATAAATGTAATGAATGTGGGAAATTCTTTACCAAGTCATCACATCTTAAAGTTCACCACAGAATCTGTACTAAATAGAAACCTTATAAATGTTAAAAGTGTGGCAAGTCCTCATCAAGGAGTCCATATTGGAAAACAATCTTATAAGTGCAATGAATGTGGGGAATACCTTTCCTGTAACTCAAATCTTCAGTATCAACTCAGAATTCATACTGGAGAAAACCTTACTAATGTAAATAATGTGGAAAATCCTTGGCAGGGAAATCATGCCTTTAAACACAACATAGCATTCATACTGGAGAGAAAACTTACAAATATAAAGGATATAGAAAATATATCAGCACAATATTAAACACTTGAGTACATAAATCCATACATGAAACTTACTTGATAGGTAATTACTGTCCCAGAATTCATAGAGAAACATGTTATTTATAATGAATAAACCATTGTCAGAATTTAAACAATATTAAAACATTTTATCAGAAATTTCCCATGGAGGAACCCTATATTTGATAGTAATTGGAAACATTTTAGCCCTATATGAAACTTATATTCATTATAAGTAGTTATTTCAAAATAAAATATGAAACATTCCTTCACCAAGCATTAATCTGGAAACATTGTTTAATATTGGCATAGAATTTATTTTCCAACATATTAAAGAAACAATATTTTAAACCTAAAAATTTTAAGCCAGAATGATATGAATTTCTATTCAAATACAAACATTTTACAAAATGTTCTGTATAGTTCAGTGTGGCAGAATATTGGCATTTGTGAGATATATTTTTTGTAAAGATTATTGTGTTCTTAGTCTTTGAGCTTTTCATAGCATAATCTTTAATCTCAAACTAATCTTTTACTTGTCACAATTATAAATAAATTCATTACCACTGTCTTCCATTACTGTTGTTACCTTGGTGTGATTAGTGTCTGTTTTATGCTGGATGGTATCATTAATATCTCCATTTCCTGATAGGTAATGCCAATATAAATGTGTCACAAAATCTAAATTTGATTGTTTTAAACACATTCTAAGAAAATAGTGTGGAAGAGAATATATATATGGAGAGCAAAGGAAATGATAAGTTTCTTGAGCGTGTGTGTGTGTGTGTGGGGGGGGTGCTTGTGTGTGTTTGCATATGTGTATTTTATGAATAAATCACTGCTATTACACAGACATAGCTTCTGGTCCAAGGAAAAAATTTAAGTAGACACATTATGTCAGGAGGAGGTTGAAGCTTTCAGATGACCAAACCTCCACTGGTGTAAATGCTGATATACATAGTGTGTTCTGAACATTGTTTACAATAGAATTCTCACTCATAGAAACTTTGCTCCAGTTCCATGAGGTCACAAATGTATAATGAAATAGGAAAGGCCCACCTTTTTTTTAAAAAAAGATTTATTTATTCATTTAATATTTATGAGTACACTGTTGCTTTCTTCAGACACACCACACCAAAATAGGGCATTGGATCCCATTACAGATGGCTGTGAACCACCATGTGATTGCTCGGAATTGAACTCAGGACCTCTGGAAGAGCAGTTGGTGCTTTTAACCACTGAGCCATCTCTCCAGCCCAGGAAAAGCCCACATTTACTTATCTCAAATGACAATGTATTTAGTACTTTCAAGTTGATAAATAGTAGTAGATGACAGAAAAACAGATGAAATATAGATAAATAGATAGATAGATAGATAGATAGATAGATAGATAGATAGATAGAACTACTTAGATAGGTAGGTATATATACATAATATATATCTAAATATGTACTTACATATATACATAAGTAACAAATAAATATATTTTCTGAATAGGATCCCTTTATTTAAAGATTAAGGTCAACAATTGACAACTCTGAATTTATAAATATGGATATATGAATGTGTACAATATATCTGTCATGTATACCTACAAAATATTGATTAATTTTATGTATTTATATAAATGTTTTACAATAAATATATTGATTTAAATCAAGAAGATATAAATGATATAAATATAGATGGTATAGGTATGCATGTAGATATTGTGTATAGATAGATAGATAGATAGATAGATGGATTTTACTTGAATTCTGGGCTGTCTATTATATAACAAAATGTTATTTGCAAATAGCAATAGCTTGGATCATTTTTATTATGTTTATAATTTTAATTACTTTAATATACTGCTGTTGTTATTGCTGCTGCTGGTGCTGCTGCTAAAGTTTGTATCCTCTTTGCTCCCTTAGTAGTAAACTTTTTCAGCTTTTTAAATCCAACTGAAGATGTGCAGCCCTCTAGAATTGCTATTGTCTTTCCATATCAGGTGGGTAAATGTCTTAATTAGGTTTATGATTGCCTGATGAAACGTCATGACTACAATTAAGTAGGAGAGGAAAGGGCTTATTTGTCTCACAATTTCACATCATGGTTCATTATTAAAGGAAGTCAGGACAGAAACTCAAACAGAGTAGGAACCTGAAAGCAGGAGCTAAAGCAGAGGCTATGGAAAAAAATATTTCTTACTGTCTTGTTCTTTCTGGATTGCGTAGCCTGTTTTCTTATAGAATCCAGGAGACCTGCCCAGGAATGGCACAAGGACCACTGAGCTTGGCCCTATCATATCAACTACTAATTAGGAAGAAAATCTATATCCAAATATCATGGAGCTATTTCCTCAATTGAGGTTCCCTCCTCTGAGTTGATTTCTAGCTTATGCCAAGATGGGTAAAAATCTAGACACCATTTTTAGGTTTTGGAAAGATTTATTCAATTCCTTCATCTATACGACTTTGTTTTTCTGAATTTCTTTAAGGGGATTGTTTTTTGTTTTAATATTTTTTATTAGATATTTTCTTCATTTACATTTCAAGTGCTATCCCATAAGTCCCCTATACCCTCTCCCTGCCCTGCTCCCCTACCCACCCACTCCCAATTCTTGGCCCTGGCATTCCCCTGTACTGGGGCATATAAAGATTGCTAGACCAAAGGGCCTCTCTTCCCAATAATGGCCAACTAGGCCATCTTCTAATACACATGCAGCTAGAGACACAAGCTCTGGGGATTCTGATTAGTTCATATTGTTGTTCCAACTATAGGGTTGCAGACCCCAACAGCTCTTGGGTACTCTCTCTAGCTCCTACATTGGGGACCCTGTGTTCCACCCTATAGATGACTGTGAGCATCCACTTCTGTATTTGTCAGGGACTGACTAGCCTCACAGGAGATAACTTAATCAGGGTCCTTTCAGCAAAATCCTGCTGTCATATGCAGTAGTGTTGGCATTTGGTGGCTGATGTGATGGACCCCCCGGGTGGGGCAGTCTATGGATGGTCCATCCTTTCGTCTTAGTTCCAAACTTTGTCTCTGCAACTCCTTCCATGGATAATTTATTTCCTATTCTAGGGAGGAATGAGTTATCCACGGGTTGGTCTTCTTTTTTATTTTCTTGTGTTTTTGAAGTTGTATCTTGGGTATTCTAGGTTTCTGGGCTAATATCCACTTATCAATGAGTGCAAATCAAGTGATTTCTTTTGTGATTGGGTTATCTCACTCAGGATGATATCTTCCAGATACATCCTTTGCCCAAGAATTACATAAATTCATTGTTTTTAATAGCTGAGTAGTACTCCATTTTGTAAATGTGCCACATTTTCTGTATTCATTCTTCTGTTGAGGGACATCTGAGTACTTTCCAGCTTCTGGCTATTATAAATAGGCAACTACGAACATAGTAGAGCATGTGTCCTTGTTACAGTTGGAACATCTTCTGGGTATGTACCCAGGAGAGGTATTGCTGGATCAATTGGTAGTGCTATGTCCAGTTTTCTGAGGAACCACCAGACTAATTTCCAGAGTTGTTGTATCAGCTTGCAATCCCACCAGCAATAGAGGAGTTCCTCTTTCTCCATATCCTCACCAGCATCTGCTATCACCTGAATTTTTGATCCTAGCCATTCTGACTGGTGTGAGGTGGAATCTTAGGGTTGTTTTGATTGGCATTTCCCTGATGATTAAGGATGTTGAACATTTTTTTTCAAGTGGTTCTCAGCCCTTTGGTATTCCTCAGTTGAGAATTCTTTTTTTTTTTTTTTTT
>LR751331.1:16899-186427 GCA_902729485.2 Mus minutoides | reverse complement strand
GAAACCCCTCTAGCTTTTTTGTTTTGTTTTGTTTTGTTTTTGTTTTTTCGAGACAGGGTTTGTCTGTATAGCCTTGGCTGTCCTGGAACTCACTCTGTAGACCAGGCTGGCCTCGAACTCAGAAATCTGCCTGCCTCTGCCTCCCAAGTGCTGGGATTAAAGGAGTGCACCACCACGCCCGGCTGAAACCCCTCTAGCTTAACCTTCAGAGGAATGTGAACCTTGCAGGAGTTGCACCCTCTAGCCAGAATCTTCAACTGTGACCCAATACTAAAATTCAAGAGTTTTTTATCCATTAAGGAACATCTTTTCAAAGACACAATTAGAAACAGAGTGGAAACTCTCCTTTTCCACATTTTTTATTTTTTTGAGACAGGGTTTTTCTGTGTAATTATGTAATTGTCCTTGCTATCTTGGACTTGCTTTATAGACCAGGCTGGCCTCAAACTCAGATATCTGCCTGCCTCTACCTCCTGAGTGCTGAGATTAAAGGGATGAGACACTGTGCTAGCCTCCACATCGGTTTTTATAAACCCAGAAAAGTGCATTTATTAGACTAACAAAATTATTTTTTGTTAAAAATAGTAGAGGAGGGTCTGGAGAGATGACTCAGCAGTTAAGAGCATTGATTGCTCTTCCAGAGGCCCTGAGCTCAAACCCCAGCAACCACATGGTGGCTCACCACCATCTGTAATGAGATCTGATGCACCCTTCTGGGGTGTTTGAGGATAGCTACAGTGTACTTACATATAATAAATAAATAAATCTTTAAAAAAAAAGTGGAGGAAGAAGTAAGCAGACTGGGTGTAGAGACCAAAATTCACATCTTATGATGCTCTATTCCTAGCTGTGTTTGTGAAGCAATTAGGCATAGGTCATAGCTATGCCCCCAGGCATGTAACTGCGGTAACTCATGTCTTGTCAAGTCCTCTGCAAATGATGCATACTGTGGGCTGGAAGATGGTGTCTGGCCTTACCTCATAGTCTAGAGGCCACAAGGACCGTGTTAAAGGACCTTTCCATGGGGATTTTCTCTGAACCCTGAATACTTTCTGAATTATCTTAATGAGGAGGAAACATCTTTGCCCAGAGTAATATTGTTGGTGAAAGATATCTCTAAACGTCATTTTATTGGTTTTACTTGGCAAGTTTTTGGACCTGGCTATGGTGTTGCCAGATGCCACCCACCAGACTCAATTTACAGCCACTCAGCATTCATTTCCAATAATAACTTTTCTTTTTGACTCACACACATACAATAAGTTCATTCAATAAGGGCTCAAAGCACAATTTGATTAACTTTCTCTTTTACTGTAACCTTCACAACTGATAAGTGAAAGGTTATAGCCTCTCCTCTCTTCCTTCCTCTCTACCTTCCTTTTCTTTTCAGGATCTTATGATGCCCAGGCTGGTCTCAAACTCACTATCTAGCTGATGCTGGCCTTGAACTTCTGGTCCTCCTACCTCTATCTCCTAAGTACTGGCATTACATTTTTGAACCAGCACACTTGGTTTCTTTCTTTTTATTTTATTTTATTATATGTAAGTACACTGTAGCTGTCCTCAGACACTCCAGAAGAGGGAGCCAGATCTCATTATGGATGGTTGTGAGCCACCATGTGGTTGCTGGGATTTGAACTTATCACCTTCGGAAGAGCAGTCGGGTGCTCTTACCCGCTGAGCCATCTCACCAGCCCCCACACTTGGTTTCTTTTTTTTTTTTTTTTTTTGGTTTTTCAAGACAGGGTTTCTCTGTGTAGTCCTGGCTGTCCTGGAACTCACTCTGTAGACCAGGCTGGCCTCGAACTCAGAAATTCGCCTGCCTCTGCCTCCCGAGTGCTGGGATTAAAGGCGTGCACCACCACGCCCGGCTCACACTTGGTTTCTTTGTCAGGGTTTCTATTCCTGCACAAACATCATGACTAAGAAGCAAGTTGGGGAGGAAAGGGTTTATTCAGCTTACAATTCCACATTGCTGTTCATCACAGAAGGAAGTCAGGACTGGAACTCAATCAAGCAGGTCAGGAAGCAGGAGAAGCAGGAGCTGCTGATGCAGAGGCCATGGAGGGATGTTCCTTACTGGCTTGCTTCCCCTGGCTTGCTCAGCTTGCTTTCTTATAGAACCCAAGTCTACCATCCCAGGGATGGCACCACCTACAATGGGCCCTCCCACCCTTGATCACTAATTGAGAAAATGCCTCACAGCTGGATCCCATGGAGGCATTTCCTCAAGGGAGGCTCCTTTCTCTGTGATAACTACAGCTTGGTCAAGTTGATACACAAAACCAGGCAGTACACCTGGTTTTGAGTCTCTTTTATTTTTAAAGAAATTGAAAGTGCTATTCAGAAAGGATATCACAGGCATTCTCTCAGGAGGATAACCCTCTCAGTTAGAGAGCCCCAGAAGGAGAGACTGGGGATCTCTGGTTTTTAAACTTATATGCAGCTCAGGTAGAGATTAATTAATTTGCTCTGAACTCCTCTGCAGGAGCTATTGGTACCCCTCTGCCTTAAAGAGACACTGCAGATGACTAAATGGCTACTTTGTTGTTTTGCTTTTTGAGACAAGAGTGTTATAGTGTAGGGCTGACTGGCTTGGGAGTTCTTTGTAGACCAGGTTGTCCTTGAACTCAGGTTCTCCTGCTTCCTCGTTCTGAGTGCTGGAATTAAAGGAGCATGCCACCACACCCAGTCTCCATGTTTACTTCTGTCAGTCAGAATCAAGAAGGAAAATAATTGGGGTAAGGATGGGGCAATGAAATAGAAATAGAATAGGGACACCATCTTGAGAATGATCCTGACTGGGTGTTTCTGGGCTAGGAAGGGTAAATCAAGGGCGGGTTCCTAGGCTGGGAGAAATGTGCAATGACAAAGTTGAGAGATTGTGGTAATCATCTAACGTTCTAGTAACATCCACAATTTGAACTGAGGTGGCCCTGAGAAGCTGAGGGGAGGATGGAACATGCACGTGTGATGGAAAATGACCAAAACAGATAAGAAAACAGCAGTATTTTTGGTTGACCAATTACCGTGAGGTTTACCAAAAGCAGATCCACGTGTCTTGTGAGGAACTGTGGAGCGTTTCTATTTACAGACTCCTGAGTGGGAAAACCAGGCACGGCAATGCGTTCCCCAACTTTTAGTTCTCTGATTGGCTGATTAGAAATTCACTTTCCCCTAGTTTCTCTGCTGTCAACACGTACTGAGTTAAAAAAAAAATAAAAAAAAAAAGGTCACTTTAAAAGCAGACAGACTTGCTATGACTAATGTCAGAACTCCCAAAGCAGACTTTTTCCAAAAATACATTGTAATTGATAGTACTATAAGCTCAGTGTACTCAGTGTAGAAGGACTGTGACACAACTTTTGGCCCCAGGCTGAAACAGATGTTTCCTGTTGGTTCAGGCGCAGCAGGAACATCTGCAGGTTTCCATACTCCTTCACTGCTCCTGCTATGGTGCTTTAAATGTCTTAAACTTCTTTATAAGTGAATGCTTCCAGTGGGTATATCCAAACTAATGGGTATATCCAAACTAATTCTTATTTTCCCCATTAGCTTCTAAGAAGTTGTTGTAGGAAAAAAAAATGAGACTAAAGATGGAGATGCACACATGGACACACACATATACATGGACACACACACAGGAAAAGAACTCCGGGCCTCCCACATGTCAAACATGAGCTTTACCACTGGAGCTACATTCCCTTTGGAGAAAATTTATTTTGAGACAATGTTTCAACTACACTTCCTGCCTCAGGTTCCCAGGTAGTTGACCTTACAACTGTGCACCGCCACTCTAGACATAAACACTTATTTCTGAATGAAAATATCTTTGTCCTTTGGGAAATTTTGTCTTTTTCATTTTGGGGTTTGTTTAGACAAGTCTTGCTGTGTCACACAGAGTGTCCTAGAACGCTCTCTGTAACTCAGGGTAACCTCAGCCTTGCAGTTCTTCTTCTGTCTGTGCCTCTGGGATTACAGGCATGCACCATCACGCCTAGCTTGCCCAAATTAGGTTTTGAGTTTCTTTTGGTTGTTGTCTTGTGACAGGGACTTCCTATGTGGCCCTGGCTGTTCTGGAACTCATTATGCAGAACAGGCTGGCCTCCATTTGGTGGTACTCCTGCCTCTGCCTCCTGAGTGCTAGGATTACAGACATGTGCTACCATACTCAGCTCCAAAATTAGTTTTGAAAAATTGACAGCTTTTAGTCAAAGTGGTTTCACAGGCTTAGTTACTTTATGCTAAGGGGAGGGTTGAAGACACAGGAAGTAATGGTTATCTTTTGGATAACAGGATTGCATTTGTGCAAAATGCTCAATTAATTTTACCAGGAGGTCAATGGTAGGGAAGAAGTGATAGGTAAAAAGAAATGACATCACTATTTACAAAGTGTCTACTTTGTACCATGCAGAAATCATGTCCTGCATTTAATCAGATGATATACATTATCATCTTTTGATAATATGTGTGAACTAAAAAGATCAGCGAAGTTAACCAGCTTATTTAAAGCAACACAACTAGCAAACATCCAGGAAAACCAGTAACTCAAATTCTGACCTGTCTAGCAACCTGTTAAAGAGAAGATAATTGATTTCTTCAGAGGTTTGTTCAGCAGTCACAATTTATTAATGGCCCTACACTCCTTGGGCTGCTATTTCAATTACTTTCCCAGACCAAGTGTGACTTGTTTCCTTTAAGAATTATAGCTGTGCAGAGCTGGAAAGATGACTCAGTGGTTAAAGAGTGCACATTGCTCTTCCAGAGGACCTGAGCTGGGTTCTCAGCACCCACGGGGGTGGCTTACAACTGCTTCTAACTCCAGCTCCAGGGGATCTGAGATCTGATACCCTCTTCTCTTTCTTAGGTAGGTACTGACCAGGACCCTTCCTCTTGTTGATTAATACTGGAAGGTTCTATGCAGGTTCTTGGGGGGAAGTAACACCCAGATGTGAACTCAATGAGCCACAGTAACTGGCTTGGCAAGGATAATAGTGCCATGAAAATTATGGACGCAGCCAACTGCTTCCTGGTTGGGCTGAAATTCTACTCTACAGGATAACTGGCCAAGATCCAGCAGCTGGGGAGCTCATAGGCTTACAATTTCTACTACTATTATTATGTTAAATGGACATAGTATCAGACTGCCCTGTAAATAGTTATTACACCAATAGATTAGTGCAACTCTCAGCTCTCTCTAGGGAAGCTTCTTTTTGCTTCGGACGCCAGATAATAGTCACATCTGGTCAAAGTGCAAAGAATCAATGTCTGTGGAGTGCTCAACCATAAATTGCATATCATGTCACCACCACCCAAGGTTCAGGGAACACTGAGAAGGAGGTGGTGGAAGGATTGTTAAGAGCCAGAGGTCTGGGGTAAATGGACTCTTCTGGACATGCCCGGCAGAGCAGGAGGAGTCCCGGAGCGAGTTCACCAGACAGACTAACAGGGTATGTATGGGAACCCCGGGCCAGAGACAAAACCCTGGCTTTGGGGCCCGGTCCCTCCCCCGGAAGTGACGCTCGCGCCGCTTTGGCGTCGAGGAAGGGCCCCGGCAGTGCCGGGGGGGTTTGAGAGTGGCGGAGGCCGCGGAGCGACGGGAGACGGCGGCCGTAGTGAAGAACGTCGAGCGCACGCACGCACGGCGAGTGGCAGCTTAACTAGCCACCTCGCCGTCCCGGTCGCGTGGGCGAGGGCGGAGGGCGGGGCTCGAGAGCTGCGGCGGCGGGAGATGCGGGCGGCGGCAGGCACGCGGCTGGCTCGGCTCGGCCGCCGCCGCCGCTCTCACGGGCCCCGGCGCCGGGGTCGCCGCTGTTTGCCGCGCCGTCTTTGAGGTCCGAGTGTGAGGAAGCGGTGGGCGACTGAGTCTAGCGTCGCTTTCAAGGCCGAGAAGGAGTCCCGCGCCCTGCCTGGTGAGCAGCACACCCACGCCCCCGCCGGGGTCTCGCGCCGCCGCCCCTCAGCCTGGTTTCAGCGCGGGCCGGGCGGAGGTTGCGGGCGCGGCAGGAAGTGCACCCGGTGGCGGCGGGAGGGGCGGAGCTTGGCGACGGGAGGGCGGGACCTGGCGGGTGGGCGGGACCAGCCGGCGCGCTCTCCTTGGGGAGCGGCTCGGCGGAGCTCAGGTGCTCGACGGAGCGCCCCCTCCGCCTTTCCCGCACCTCGGTGGGTCGTGCGAAGTCCCTTGGGCGGAAGGTGGCAGCGGTTTTTTGTTGCCTGGGTGGGGCAGAGGGGAACGGTTTTAACTTGCCGGAGTGGCAGGAAGTTGGAAAGTGAAAGTGCTTTCTTGGCTCGCCCACGGGCCGGAGGTCTGCGTCTCCCCGCACTTTGATCTCGGGGCGCGCGGCCTCATGCCGCATTCTTCCCTTCCCCAAGCTCGCTGTCCATCCGGCCACAGGTTTTTCTTTCTCTACTTTTCTGCAGTCCTCCTCGCTTCCTGTACAGCTGTGGCAAGCTTTTCCTCGGAAAAGCATTGGAAACATCTTTGGGGGGAGGAGTTTTAACGGGCATCGGCAAGGAAATACGGGGGAATTTGTTGGGTGAACTCAGAAGACACGGTTGGCTTTTTCTCGAGCCCTTGCAATATGAAGGTTAGGTCATTTAAGTAAGATTCTTTCAGCAGAATGGCTGTCGTTCTAGGGTCGACAAGAATGGTGTGCCGTTCTAGGGAGCTCTTCTCTCTTTCCCCCTCCATGCACAGAACGTGGAGAGTCTGTATTTCCGGCTAGGAGTGGTGTTTTTGTTAAAAGAGCATGATTCAACTTTTCCTTGTAGGAACTCTTTGTTCTTTGATCCTTGGTTTTATTTTAAAATGGAAACTGCTTACGTGAAGTTTGTTATATTTTTTTGAGGAAATATCGTCTTAACTTTTGGGACACCGTTATATATTTGAGGCAGGGGATGTACTTACTGTTCAGTCACCAGCACAAAAAGGTAAAAAAAAGTATACATTTAATATCCTCTTGTGACTCTCACCGTTGCTTTCTGCCTCCTATCCTACCTTCTTGTGCTAGGTATCAAAACTGGGGTCTGCATCAGGTGTTTATCAGCTGGTGTGCACTCCAGGCGCCCCCCCCCCTTCTTTTTCCAACGCCCTTCTTCGAGAAAGCAGTTTTCTCTACCTAGGTGCAGTGCTGGCCATCTAACCTGTGTTCTCAAGCATGCTAGAAAAGATAAGCACTCTGCCACAGAGTTGCTCTCCAGTTTCTAAAGCCCTCTCTTTCATTGTAGCTTAGAGAGTCTTTGTGTGTTAAACCTTTTCCAGCATTTAATCTGTCAACGATCATTTGGGTCCATTTAAGTCTGCCTCCATTATGCTTCTAAAAAAACCTTTTGAAGCTGTAATTGTTAGTCCTTAGACAGTGTCTCTGTTTTTGTACCTATATGAAATCTGTCTGTCTTGTTCCCTCTTTGTTGATCAGTAGTCCAGGCTTCATACCCACAGTCCTCCTTGTTTCATCTCAGGAGTGCCTGGGTTATAGGCATGCCCCCCCCACCCCCACTGTTTCACTTCTACTTGGCTCCTGTACTTGGGGGTGGGGTAGGGTCTCCAGTATCTGATGTAGCCCTAGCTGGCTTGGAACTTACTATATAGACTGGGCTGGCCAAGAACTCAGATCGAACTTCCTTTGCCTCAGTCCTGGGATAAAAGTGTGTGCCACCATGTTCTTTGTCAAAGTTGAGGAAATCATTGAGGTTCACTTGTAGGAGCTAAAATGAAGAGTTTCAGCGGTGTATGTAGGAGTTCTTTGAAATAATAACCTGACACAGAAATTGAATCATGGGCTGAGGGTAGTAGACCCCACTTTTACTATGTGAGACCTTGGATTTGATCCTTAGCACAACTAATTTTTTGTGGTGTGCCTTTTTTTATTTTTATTTATTTTTGAGGCAGAGTCTCATAGAGGTCAGGATGGCCTTGAGCTCTTGATTATCTGCTTCCTAAGGGCTGAGATACAAGTTTATTGTAACAGAGGATGCCCTGGAGCACGCTGGCTTGAACTCAAAGAGATCTACCCGTCTCTGCCTCTTGAATTAAAGGCAGGCTCTCCCAGCTAAGGTTCTCCCAGACATTCCTGATGTGAAGGTGATGTCTGAAATGTGTTCTTCCCTTAGGCTCCTAGTTACTGGAGTAGTTTTAACAGGCTGCACTAGGATGTAATTGCCAAGGTTGGAAAACTACTAATAAAGTAATTCGTCATAAGGATAGACATCATCAGAAAAAAAAAAGTCTGTTTGGTAAACAGAACAATGACAGGGATTGCCCCTCTCCTGACACACTGGAGCTGATAAACACTATTTTAGCTCTGCTTAAGGGAAGCTACAGGGAAGATGTCTAGTGAGCTGGTTATTTAGGACGAGAGGAGCTCTTTGTGGATTGCTGTCACTCAGTCTGTGGTGTTTAACGATGGCAGCAGTCTTGCTGGGCAGAGAGGAGTTCTGTCCTGGGTAGAGGAGTGGGGTGACTGAAGGGGCCTGCCTGGGCTTCCTGCAGTTTCACCATCCCACTGACTGTGGGAGGAGCTCTTTTACTGTCTCTGCTTTTGGATCACAGTGTCTGCACAGACAGTGTCAAAAGTGGTAACTAAAGATGACTGGAGGGTATTTTCATGCTTGAGAGAAATTCTAGAAACCCAAACAGTTTGCTAGCCGATGCTCACTGATCTGTCCTCTGAGTCATATATGTTGTTAGGCTTAGTCTTCTCATGCCTGAGTTGTGTAACTCGGTTACATTAGGTTTGTTTGTCTTAGACATCTTCATCGATGTCTCACATCACCCGCCAAGAACATGCATTTGAGTGTGTTGTAATGCACAGAGTGGAGTCACTACAGTCTTAGTTGAGAATGTTTTCAGCCACCCTAAAAGAAACGTCATGGTCCTTGCTTTCCTTCGCCAGTTTTCTCTCCTTCTGCTGGATGCTTCTACCTCAGCCCGCTCAAAAGTCTGTGGATGGTCAGATCTGAGCTTTTCCTGTCACCAGAGCCACTCACGGGCCCTTTGTGGCTACGGCTGCGGCTAGGCTTTTACTTTTGTCATGTATTCAAGGTTCATCTGTGATGCATCAGTACTTAATTCCCTTTTTTATAAAGATGGATATTTGTGTGTCCGTGATTATCTGAATGTGTGTGTATGTACACACTGGAGAGAGAGAGTGTGTGTGTGTGTGTGTGTGTGTAGCATGATGTACCAGGACCGCCCTCAGGTGTTAGTCCCTACCCTCCACCTTGTTAGAGACAAGGTCTCCGTCTGCTCCAGCCAGCTGCCCCTGCTTTATGTAGCTTCTAGGCATTCAAACTAGGTCCTCATGCTTATATGCAAATGCTTTAATAACTGAGTCATCTTTCTGCCCATTTGATTCCTTTTAATGGCTGAATAATCTTCCATTATATGAATGTACTATAGTTTATATTCCATTCATAAGTTGGATGGACATTTGAATTGATTCCACTCTTAGGTTTTATGGATAATTTTGCTATGAACATTCCTGGCATGTTTTTTTTTTGTTTTGAGACAGTTTTACAGTGTATTTCTGACTAGCTTGGAACTTGCTATGTTGACCAGGCTTGCATTGAGCTTATAGAATTGTGCCTGACTCTGCCTCCTAGTCCTGGAATTAAAGGCATGTGTCACCATCCAGTTCTTCTATGGACATATGCCTCTATTACTAGGTGTGTCCCTGGTCACATGGTAAATGTGGCCATAGAGGTATTGCATTTAAATTTTCTACCTGTAATGTGTGAGTTTCAGTTTCTGTCTTTGTCAGCTTGTTGTTGCTCTTTCTGCCTAAAATAGCCATGCGGTGTTTTTTTACTTGTTTTCAAGTTCTGTTCCCTATTATGAATGATGGGGAGATCTTTCTGTGTGCTTCTTGACTATTTCCAGCTTTTCTCTGGAGAGACAACTGAGCCTGCCCTATTTTTTTTTTCTATAAGAGTTATTTACCTACTTAAGGTGCAAGTACCTTTTATGACACATGACTTTTTGAGAGGGTTTTGGGGTTAGAACATTGAAGGGAATTTGTCTTCTTGCTTGCTGATACTCATAGCACGATTTAAAATTTTGGTCTAGTCTAATTTGCCTGTCTTTGTAGTGTTTTAGTAGACGTGACTTACCTTCTTCTGACCCTCTGGGATTTCGTTACTAGAGAAAGGTATTTTCTGATTTTAATTAATTAATTAATTAATCTTGGCCTTTCAGGACAGAGTTTTTCTGTGTAACAGTCCCGGGTGTTCTGGATCTCACTCTGTAGACTAGGCTGACCTTGACCTCACAGAGATCTGCCTACATCTGCCTCCCAAACGCTGGGGACTAAAGGTGTGCACCACTGCCACCCGGCCCTGATTTTACTTTTTATGGAAGGTGTTCAGCCACTTTGTCACATATTACAAACATGTTGATTCGGTCAGAGCTGCCATTTGAATTCTTCTCATGAAGTTCTGTGAGGAGAATGTCTCTGAGGCAGCACTGCGTTGTTGTGTGCCGCCTGCCTGGCCGAGGGCCTGTCAGCTGGGATGATCTGACTGCAGAGACAGTCTCAGCAGCAAGGGTACTAATGTCTATTGGGTGGTAGCCAGGGTGCTCTGGACAGTCCCACAGCACAGAATTAGGCAGTTCTAGTGGCAGGCTTGCTGAAATTGGGATGGGAAACTCTGGCCTGAACAGGAAGACTTGAATATTGAAGGATTTTCCTTCTGTTCTTGTTCTGATCGGTAATTAAACAGAAGAAGAAACTGGGCAGACTGTGAAACAGTAACAGAGCTGCAGACTGAATTGGGGAACATTTTGTTGAATTTTCAGTGCTGCCAGTTTGTATGTAAACTACCCTGCTATGACGCTTAACTGTCTGGAGGAGAAGTACAAGTTGGATTAGGAACAGATTGATCCCTCCACGTCAGCCTCCTGGCCACCTCTTGTGGTGAGACTCACATCTTGTCAGAGAAACACAGTGGGCTCATTTAGCTGTACATTGAACTGGTGGTCTTCTAAGAGAATGTGATGATAATAAGACTTTAAGGTAAAAGTTAAGAACTGGGGCTGGGGGCTGGAGAGATGGCTCAGCACTTAAGAGCACTGACTGCTGCTCTTCTGAAGGTCCTGAGTTCAAACCCCAGCAACTACATGGTGGCTCACAACCATCCATAATGAGATCTGGCACCCTCTTCTGGAGTGTCAGAAGACAGCTACAGTATACTTACATATAATAAATAAATCTTTTTTTTTTTCCCCGAGACAGGGTTTCTCTGTATAGCCCTGGCTGTCCTGGAACTCACTCTGTAGACCAGGCTGGCCTCGAACTCAGAAATCCGCCTTCCTCTGCCTCCCAAGTGCTGGGATTAAAGGTGTGCGCCACCATGCCTGGCTGATAAATCTTTAAAAAAAAAAAAAAAAAAAAAAAAAAGATTTGGGGCTGGAGAGATGGCTCAGCGGTTAAGAGCTGCTCTTCCAGAGGTCCTGAGTTCAATTCCCAGCAACCACATAGTGGCTCACAACCATCAGTAATGGGATCCAATGCCCTCTTCTGGGGTGTCTGAAGACAGTGTCAGTGTGCTCATGTAAATGAAAATAAATCTTTAAAAAAAAAAAAAGTAATGTGTTAAAATAAAAACAAGTTAAGACCTGACCCTCTGTTGACTTCCAGTCCTTAGGTCACACCTATCATTTATGGAACTAGCTTTACATTCTTTGAAAGCTGCTTACTGTTTAAAGTAACATTTTTCCTCCTATCATGCTGCACATGGAACCCAAGGCCTCAGGCATGCACAGGTGTTTCACTGCTGAGCCAAACTCAACCATGCTTCAGACTTCTGAGAAATGGCTCGGCAGTTAAACTATGCTCTTGGGACCCAAGTTTGGTTCCACACACTCATGTCCAGCACTCCAGCTTGGGGGATATGACACATTCTTGTGGCCCTGTGGCCACCACTTTCATATCCACAAATCCATGCTCAGACACATAATTCCAAACAAAAATAAAATCTTAAAAAAAAAAAAAGATTCCTTAAGGGAGCTGATTATACTGGTACACAATTATAATCTCAGTACTTGGCTGGCTGAGGCAGGAGAACTGTGAGTTCTAGGCTACCTGAGGCCACACAGGAAGCACTGTCAAAGCAAAACCTTGGTAGCATAGCAAATGGGAGAGTGTGGATTCTGGATTCAGATGGCACAGGAATAAGTCTCAGTGTTAGCATTTGCTGTGTGACCTTGGGCAAGCTACCGAGCTCTTTAGTGAGCTCCTATTTTGGTGTGTGTAATGATGGTGGAATAGTGTATATCTTGCAGGAGCGTCATGCAGGGCACCTGGAACACTTACATTTCACCTCTCTCTACTCTTTCAGCCCATTGCTATGGACAGTGCCATCACTCTGTGGCAGTTCCTTCTCCAGCTCCTGCAGGAGCCTCAGAATGAGCACATGATCTGCTGGACATCTAACAACGGGGAGTTCAAGCTTCTGCAGGCAGAGGAGGTGGCTCGACTTTGGGGGATTCGCAAGAACAAGCCTAATATGAATTATGATAAACTCAGCCGAGCCCTGCGATACTACTACGTGAAGGTAAATCCCTGCCCTGACCCGACTCTATGTAGAGAACCTTATAATGAGAGTTAATCTTCGTTTCTGTTGAGATATTGAGTACTAATGTGGTTTGTTTAGTCTAGTATACTTAATAGCTTCAGTGGCTCTGGTTGTATTTCTACAAATTCTTTAAAAGTTTTTTAATGCTGTATTCATTGGTACACGTGCACATATGGAAGTCAGAGGACAACTTGAGAGTTAGTTCTCTCCTCTCATATGGATTCCAGGGACCAAACTCAGGCTGTCAGGTTTGGTGGCAAGCACCTTTACCCGCTGAGTGACCTCACTGGATGTACCCATTTTTATTTTACATGTATGGGTGTTTTTACCTGCATGGATTTCTGTGTATTGTGCATGCAGTGCCTTCAGGTGCCAGAGAGGGCTTCAATCCCTTCCTCAGAACTAGAGCTACACACAGTTGTTAACCACCTGACATGGGTGAACCACTCTCCACTTAGCCATCTCTCTAGCCCCTTGGATGTTCTTTAAAGGGAACAGTATAAGATTGGAATACAAAGAAGGAAATTGGAGATGCTTGAGAATAAATACTCACATAAGTCAGAATTTACATTAAAGATTGTCATTTAGGGCTAGGGATGCAGTTCAGTTGGTAGGCTGCTTGCTGGCATGCATGAAGCGCTGGGCTCAATCTCTAATACAGCATAAACTGGGTGTTGTGGCACAAGGCCATAATCTTAACACTAAGCAAGTATAGGCGTGATGACCAGAAGTTGATGACTTAACGAATGCGAAGCTAGCCTGAGATCTAGGGTGCTCTGCTCCATTAAAAAAAAAAAAAAAGACAGTAGGAGCTGGGGACATGGCTCAGTTACTAGAGTGCTTGTGGTACAAGAATGATGACCAGACAAGTCTACTGCCCAGCAACCATACAAAGCAACAACAACAACAAAAACCCCAAATATACTGGGCCTGTACCCTAGTGCTGGGCAGGAGAGAGAGGAGAATCCTGGGCCTTCTAGCCAGTCTGTATAAATTAGCAACCCTAATTAAGGACAACAACTTGTTGGCTTTTGACCCGCCATGCACACATAGGCACACACCTAACTTCACAAATGGGAAAATCCACATATACCTATGCACACAAAAAAATTTCACCATATATACTTGTAGATTGATTGATTTATTTAGTTAGTTTAGCATAGGGAACACAAATTAATACCTTAAAGAATAGCTACTGCCTGCCCCAGGTATGGTGACTTACCTGTAACTCATCACTTAAGAGGCTGAGGCAAGAGGATTGCCATGGGTTCTAGATTGGCAAGAGAAACTATTTAAAATTGAGTTGATTATTTCCTCCTCTTCTTCTCCCTCCTCCCCCCTTTCCTCTTCCTCTTCTGCCTTTTCCTCTTTTCTTTCTCCTCCTCTTTTTTTTATTTTTTTATTTTTATTTTTTGTTTTGTTTTTTTTTTTTTTGAGACAGACTTCCATTTTGTAGCCCTAGCTGCCCTGGAACTAGCTCCATAGACCAGGCTAGCCTCAAAACCTGCTTCTGCTTCCTGGGTTCAGGGGCTAAAGGCATATACTACCACTGCCTGGCTAGAGTTGATTTCTTAGTTTAAATCATACTTAAATTTTTAAAATTTATGTTATGTGTGTGTGAAGGAGAGAGAGAGTCTACCCTTATGCCATGGCACATCTGTGGAGGTCTGCGACAAGTGTTTTGTGTTTTTAAGATATATTTGTATGTGTTAGTGTTTTGCCTGTATGTATGTATATATATATATATATATATATATATATATATATATATATATATATATATATATATATATATATATATATATATGACACTTGTGTGCCTAGTACTTGAGGAGGCCAGAAGAGGATTTTAAATCCCTTAGAACTGAAGTTATTGATGGTTGTAGGCTGTCATATGGGTGCTGAGAATCAAACCCATGTCCTCTGGTAGAGCAGCCAGCACCTTACTCATTCATTCATGCATTCTTTCATTCATTCATTCATGCATTCTTTCATTCATTCATTCATTCATTCATTTTGAGGCAGGGTCCTGGCTATCCTGAATCTCTTTGTGTAGACTTATTTGGTCTTGAATTTAAGAGATTCACCTGCCTCTACCTCCCAAATACCAGGGTTAAAGGTGTGTGTGTCACCACACCTACCTGTGGCAGCCAGTGGTCTTATCTGTTAAGCTGTCTCTCCAGTCCTCCAGAGGACAGCTTTTGAGGGTGTGCTGTCACTTCCCATTGTACTTGTTGAAGCAGGATCTCTTGTTTCTGCTGCTCTGTAGGAGAGCTGGGATTGCATGGCTGTACTACAAAATCCAACTCTTTACATTCTGGGGGTCAAACTTGATCCTTCAGGCTTACATAGATGATACCCTTACCTGTCAAGCCATCTCCTCAACCCAAAATTATATCTTTTAATGTTTTATGATTTTGAATATTTACTTGGGCACTGGAGAAAAATAAACATCTCCCAAGTATAGACTTAGAATAAGAATCCAAGCTGTCTGTTTCCTGCAACTTTCAGAAGTTGATCTTGCCAGCTTTCCCAAGGTCAGAACCACTTGAAGGAAGTAGGAACCTCACAGCTGTCATGCTAAGACTCTGTAGCTTCTCGGAATGCTCATAGCTTATGCCACTGAGACTGTCTAAGATTGCAGTTCAGTGAGTTATGGCATAATACAGGTAATTATTTGGTTGAGAGCATCAAACAGTTATAGTCTCAGCTTTTATGTGATATCGTAGTCCAGTTGCTAATGAGGCTTTGAACTGCTTTAATTTCTGAACAAGGACTGTGTTTGGTCTGGGTTGATGAATGTAGATGCTTTTGAAGTTCTTTAAAAGCTATGGCTAGTTCTCAAATAGAGCACTTCCCTCTATTTGAGGGAAATAGGTCCCCTTTTTCATGAACTATGAGATGTAATTAATATGGAAGTATAAGGATGCTTATCTTCTCTACCTACAGAACATCATTAAAAAAGTGAATGGTCAGAAGTTTGTGTACAAGTTTGTCTCCTATCCAGAGATTTTGAAAATGGATCCATTGACGGTAGGCAGGATTGAGGGAGACTGTGAAACGTTAAATTCCATTGAAACCAGCAGTTCCAAAGATGTTGAGTGTGGAGGAAAGGAGAGGCCACCTCAGCCTGGAGCCAAGACATCTAGTCGCAATGACTACATACACTCTGGTTTGTATTCTTCATTTACTCTCAACTCTCTGAACACCTCCAATAAGAAGCTTTTCAAGTCAATAAAGATAGAGAATCCAGCGGAAAAACTAGCAGAGAAGAAAGCCCAGGAGCCAACACCGTCCGTCATCAAATTTGTAACAACGCCTGCCAAAAAGCTGCCCATCGAGCCTGTTGCCACTGCCTTTGCAACGAGCCCTAGTCTTTCTCCATCTTCTGAAGAAACTATCCAAGCTTTGGAGACATTGGTCTCTCCCACACTACCTTCCCTGGAAACCCCAGTCTCCATTCTGGCTACCACCTTTAACCCCACTCCTCCGGTTCCATCCATACCCCTTCCTCTAAAGGAGCCTCCCAGGACACCTTCTCCACCACTGGGTTCTAACCCAGACATTGACACAGACATTGAGTCAGTGGCTTCTCAGCCAATGGAACTTCCAGAGAACTTGTCACTGGAGCCTAAAAATGAGGATTCAGCCTTGCCAGAAAAGGACAAAACAAATAACTCATCAAGATCTAAGAAGCCCAAAGGGTTAGAACTGACACCTGCCCTTGTGGTCACAGGCAGTGACCCCAGCCCCTTGGGGATCCTCAGCCCATCTCTCCCAACAGCGTCTCTTACACCAGCACTCTTTTCACAGGTAGCTTGCTCTTTCTCCTAACTGTGACTGCATCCATTGACCCTTTTAGCCGTATCTAGACTATATACCTGCAAGATTGAATTTCTGTTATTTAGGTTTGTCTTAGAAAGATTATATGTAAACCTGGGAAACTCATTTCCTTACCTTAATTAGAATCTTCAAAACAGTAGAGATTTGATGTTTCATCTTTTAAAATTCCTTGTTCTCGGGGGAATGATACAACTCAGATGGTCGGGTGCTTTGTAGTGTGTGCAGGGCCTTGGGCTCCATCCCCAGCATTGTGTAAACCAGGTTAAAGGTCATCCCTGGCCAGTAGAGCCAGTTTGAGACTAGCCTGTGCTCCATGAGACCCTCTTTAATTAAGCAAAACTCATTGATTTGCACAGTGTTCTACCTCTTCCCTTCAATCTGTTGCCATCAGGAGAAAACAGAAGGGACTGAGAACCTTGAGAGGAGGGGTGGTGTGGCCTTTGTAGTCGACTTATCTAGTTACATTAGGTGCTAACTTGCTCACCTTGGACAGCTCTTGAGTAAGACACCCCAGATGGTCTGACGTTATAGGTACTCAGCTGGTGCTCTATTGTACCTGAATTTAGGTTTGCTTTCTAGTTTGGAAGGACCCTATAAAAGTTTGGTTATACACTGGTTAGTCTGACCCTTATCTTTTCTAGATTATAAAATGATTTCTGAGCTTTTCATTTTGATAAAATTTTGGCCATAGGGACATTTGGGGGGGGGGGAGATATAGTATATGGATTCTGTGTGTATCTTTGGGAGGATGAAGCACAGTCCTGGCAAGTCCTTGAGCGATCTTCTTGTGTGTTGCAGACTCCCATCTTGCTGACGCCGAGCCCCTTGCTCTCCAGCATCCACTTTTGGAGCACTCTCAGCCCATTTGCTCCCCTGAGCCCAGCCAGACTGCAAGGTGCTAATACGCTTTTCCAGGTAAGTTACCCAAAGTGTGCCTCCTTTAATGGGGGAATTTTAAGTGTGGAAATGGGCAGAAGTGGTAGCCCACTGCCCAGTGTCATTGCCACACACCTCCCACGTGATGACTATTTCACAATCCATGGAAGGATACTGGTTGCTTTCCCTTTTGGTGCAGTGGGTGAGCGGGGCCTGTCACTCTCAGTTGCTGTCCAGCGAGTGAGAAACTTACTGCACGCTGCTAGCCCAGGAAAACACTGATGTTCAAGGCACAGTGTCTGTTGAATGCATACGGCTCTTTTTGTGCTATGTCAAGTTAAACTTGTGTAAGTCGGACAGTCTGTGTACATAACACTAATGTGTGCATACACATGGCCATGATGAGGATACATTTAGTGCATTTTGATTAGAATCACATACCTACACATGTACACAATCTGTTCCCCTTGTTTATCCCCTCCTATTGTCTTCAGAACCCTTCATCCCCCCCTCTTCACAATACTTCCCCCTCCTACTTGGATGTTTTATTTTGGGGTGGGGGTTAGGGGGTTACTTGGCTGTGCATGAGTGAGTATGGGACTATATACCCTTGAAGGCAAATGAATCCTCCTCAGTCATCAGCTATGAACAGTCATAGCGCCTCAGCTAGGATGGGGCCTCATGTGCTCCTCCCCTATCCGTGCTGGAATGTTGACTTACTTGATTTTGCCTGAGTAACCACAGCTGCTGTGAGTGTATGAATTCAAGACCATATCATTTTGAGAAGAGAGTAAGTATCTCACAGCACTGTCCCCATCCTCTGGCTCTTACATTCTTTCTGCCCCCTCTTCCACAGTGTTCCCTGAGTCTTGGGGAATGTGTGATAAGATGTCTCATTAATTGCTGTGTATGCCACCACACTGGTTCACTGCACCATGACCAGTTGTGAGTCTCGATACTAAGCATTGTTTACTGCAAAAAGAAGCCTCTTTGGAGCTAGAGAAGTGGCTCAGTGGTTAAGAGTGTGCACTGCTCTTGCAGGGGACCAGAGTCCAGATCCCATCATTCTTTTCGGGAACAAACCTATACACACCTATTCAAACCTATACACGTAGACGCTTAGTTTTCTTTCTTTCTTTTGTTTAGCTTCTCTTATAAGGGTGAAGAGCTGTATTCATCACTGTTTGTAAAGCTAAGTATGTAGAAGGCTGTTTGATATAGCATGTCTGTTTAGCAAAACAATAACAGTGGGTTCCCTTAAGACCAGTGGCCTCCCTAGCTGTGGGCTTTTGACCAGGTTTGCAGTACTAGGTGTGAGCTCCCTCCCATGTATCAGGCTTCAGATCTTAATTAGAAAAGTGGTTGGTTACTCCCATAATAGTCATGGGACAGTAGCACCAGTGGGCATGTGTTGCCTGTCAGGTCAGGACTTCAGCATCTAGTGGCCCACGTACCATGTTCCGGCATTGTGAAGGCTAGCTAGCAGGGAGGAAGTTTCCAGGTCGTTGCAGCTTTGTTTGTCTGGCCTGCAACCAGAGTGTGTGGTATCTTCAGGAATGAGGTCTTAGAAACCGGTGGGCAATAGCAATAGCCTACATTGTTTGGAGGGCCTCTGAGAATTCTTTGACCAACAGTTTTTTTTTTTTTTTTTTGGTTTTTCGAGACAGGGTTTCTCTGTATAGCCCTGGCTGGCCTGGAACTCACTTTGTAGACCAGGCTGTCCTGGAACTCAGAAATCTGCCTGCCTCTGCCTCCCAAGTGCTGGGATTAAAGGGATGTGCCACCACGCCCGGCTGACCAACAGTTCTTAAGGAGGTATCCCATGCTTAGCACTAGAATTTGTTTAATTGCTCATGAATTCTGGGAATAGCATTATCCTCCATGATGCAAGGTGTCTTCATTCAAACTTTTTAAAAATCATAATCTTTTTTTTTTTTAAAGATTTATTTTATTTATTATATGTAAGTACACTGTAGCTGTCTTCAGACACTCCAGAAGAGGGAGCCAGATCTCATTACGGATTGTTGTGAGCCACCATGTGGTTGCTGGGATTTGAACTTATCACCTTCGGAAGAGCAGTCGGGTGCTCTTACCCGCTGAGCCATCTCACCAGCCCCCAATCTTTTTTTTTTTTTTTTTTTTCCTTTTGGTTTTTCGAGACAGGGTTTCTCTGTGTAGCCCTGGCTGTCCTGGAACTCACTCTGTAGACCAGGCTGGCCTCAAACTCAGAAATCTGCCTGCCTCTGCCTCCTAAGTGCTGGGATTAAAGGCATGCACTACCACTGCCCCGTATATTCTTTAATTAGCTTACAAAGTAGTTGATTGCCATTAATAATTGTTAGTTTTTCGAGACAGTGTTTCTTTGTGTAGTCCTGGCTGTCCTAGAACTCACTCTGTAGACCAGGATGGCCTCAAACTCAGAAATCCTCCTGCCTCTGCCTCCCAACTGCTGGGACTAATGGTGTGTGATAGTCAGGCTCCATTAAGAATTTTGTAATACTTAGTTTTGTTTAATCTCCCACTCCCTTCTTTTCTTGATTAAACTTTTTCATTCTCAGTATCCCCTCCCCAACTTGCATGGCACATGTGTTCTACTGTTGATGGGAGCATGGTTTGGGAAAGGAATCACTAAGTGAGTTTTGTTTTATGCCATCATGTTGTGCTTAAGAAATCATGATGGTCTAGCCTGTTATGCAAGATGAGAAATAATGCTGGAGATAGCCCCTGAACCCCTGCAGTCCCAGCACTGGGGAGACTGGTGTAGGATTGCAGTGAGTTTGAGCTACATAGTTACAAGCCCACCTAAGTTACAGTGTGACCCTGTCTATATAAACCAGTGATGCTTTTCAGTACTGGGTGTAGGTGCTATACACAATTCTATGGGCTGTGCTTTTGCACAAGTAGCACTACCATAGATTATACAAACATCCAAGGAAAATGTTGCACTAAGACTCTAGGATAGCTACCATGTTTTTAGATTGTTCTGTTGATAGAAAGTTTCAGCTTCATTATTTTCTAGGACCCTTGACACTAATGTGTACTGCTTGACTGTGCACATGTGCTGGGGGAAGATGCTGCCCATAGCTTTTCTCTCTTTAAATATTTGTTTGTAGGTTTCCTCTTTTAATTCCTTAAAAAAATGATTTTTTTTTTTTTTGAATATTAGTGTTCTGTCTGTATGCACACCTGCATGCCAGAAGAAAACGTCAGGTCCCATTACAGATGGTTGTGAGCCTCAGCGTGCTTGCTGGGAATTGAACTTAGAACCTCTGGAACAGCACAGAGTGTTCTTAACCCCTGAGCCATCTCCATCTCCTACTTTTTTTGTTGTTTTTTAAGAGGGAAGTCTTGAGAATATTATCAGTTATCTCTCATAATTAACACTTATCAGCCTCCCCCCCCCCCCCCCCCAGCTAGCCCTATGTCAGCATTTTACATACAAAGTTTAGGAAATGAACTTTGTATCATCTCCCCAAAAGATGTTAGGAAAGTTCCCTGTTACATTTTTACTTTTTCCTGTGTGGGGAGTGTTAGAGTGCGCTGAAACTTTAAGCCAATCCTAGTGATGTTCTTAGAACCATAGCCTGGAGCTGGCGCCTGTGCTCTCAGGGAGCACGGGCAGCCGTTGTCTAGGATGAGGGCGCTGGAGCACTTGTGCCTCTGGATTTCCTGTTGAGGATTCACAGTTGACTTTGTAACTGAGCAACACCCCTCGTGAGTTTGTCATTTATCAAATTTCTAAACCTCTGAGGTTAAACCTAAGGGTGTATGTGCCAGGGCATCATTAAGGTAGCCACCTCTGTTCCTTTGAGGCAAATTGGAAAAAGTTAGTATTTACATTGTTAGGACAAATACATTTTTTTGAAAAAATTTATTTAAAGAAATGTAATACAATATAGTTTGATCATATTTTTTCTCTTCCCCCAAATCCTCCCAGATCTTCCACACTTCCTACCCATCCAACTTCAAGTTCCCTCTCTAATACATATATACATGCATGTGTAATACATATATACATACATGTGTGTGTTTGCATGTGTCAATCTGTCTCTTTAAAACAACACAGAACAAATAAATGAAAATCAAAACAAACTAAAAATAAGCCAGTAAGACAGAATAACAGAATGAAAGGACAGCAGTAACAACAATAAACAACATGGAGTCTGTCTGTCTGTGTTAGCCAGCTACTCCTGGACACTTCGGCCAGCCCTGGGGGATGCACCCAGGGACAGTTCATGGAGAAAACTGATTTTCCCTTTACCAGCAGCTACCAATAGCTTCTTAGAAGACAACCAAATTTTTATTTGTTTTTGCTGTGATAATATCTTGGGCCTTCAAGACAGCACTTGCTGTGAGTCTGATAGCTTGATGGCTGGAACCCACGTAAAGGTGGGGAGAGAGCAGCCTTCACAGAGCTTCACTCACACTGTCGCCGCCCTACCACACATGGTAAGTGTAAACAAACAAGAAATACATCAGTCTTCATGATACAGTCACTGCCTTTGTCTTGCAGTGTTGTGTGCTCTGCCTGGGGAGAGGAGGGACGGAGTGGAGGAGAGGTTAGGACTGGATGCTAATTTGCATTTGTTTCCTTCTCAGTTTCCCTCTGTGCTCAACAGTCATGGCCCGTTCACTCTGTCGGGCCTGGACGGACCTTCCACTCCGGGCCCGTTTTCTCCAGACCTGCAGAAGACATAACCAGTACAGCTATGGACTGAGAGACCAAGGGACTAGGAAACAGACATCCACCGTGACTCGGTTGGAAATGAGGGATCGTCCGCACTGCCTGTCGCCAGGCCTTTTCAGGACTCTGTACAGAAAATGCCTTAATTGGAGTCCCAGCTCCACCTCACTTCTTTCTTAAAAAGGTGGTTTTGTTGTTGTTGGTTTTGCTTTTTTTTTTTTAATTTTTATTTTTTAGCTTTGTGCAAAAAACATTGGTCTATTGGAGTTCAGCAGCTGTGTTTCTCAAGAGAGTCACAGAACAAAGTCACTGTCCTGGATGTTAGGACCCTTTGGCCAGGGGGAGAGAGTATGCTTAGAATCTGTTACTTAAAGAAATACTTGTTAGCTATGTATGATGGCCCACTTCTGTGATCTCAGCACTTGAAAAACTGAGGCGGGAGGAGAACGCCAAGGATGGAGGGCCAGCCTGGGCTATCTATATATATAGTGAGACTGTCTCAAAAAGACACAAATAATACTTAAATGAAGCTAGTAGTATATTTAGTAGTAAGTATGCTCTGTTGAGTGTCTGAAGGGAGCGGCTCATCAGGAGTGGGAGAAACCTTAGGCGGATTGGCCATGCTGGGGCTCTGGTGTGCCCTGAGCTCTGACATGACAGTTCCACAGAAAGGCATCTTGTTTGCACTTACCTGAGCACATCTCTGTGCCATCTGTACCTATGATCATGTCTGAACCTGTCACTAAGCCCTGAGCTATTTTAACACAAGCCTTTGAAAGCTCTGTTTTAATGTGGGTTTTGGAACATTCTGTGAGGATAGGAGCTCCCACTGTGAGCACAGATCTCTGGTGTGTGCTTTGAGTGGCGTGCTTCTGTAGCCATGCAACACAGCATGCAAATGGTGATTTTTTTGGAGAGTAGAGTTGTAGTTTGAAAATTAAATATCACAGGCAATGAAAAAGGTTCAGTTAAATACCCAGAGATAGGAGGTGGGATATTTTCCAGCTAGAAGGCTCCCAGAGTGACAGGCCCCTTTTCTTCTTGTCAGTTTTATCCACTTCTGCTATGCACTTAACATGATGCTCCCTTTGAAATCTAAGGTCAGAGGATGAAGCAGCGTTTAGGTGTAATCAGGAAAACGAACTCCAAAGTGAAACTTGCAGTTAGCTGGAAATACAGACATGCTTATTTCTTTTCAAAAGTGTTTTAAAAGTGTTTTAACTTATGGAAGATCAGATTGCATCTGACCATTCTCATATATAGGAATTTGATTATTAAATTTAGTAATGAGAAGTAGGGGCCTTTCACCTGCATATTATAAAATACTGTGTGGTAAGACAGAGCCAGATGTGTACATTGATCTCGAATTGATGCTAATTTCACAGTGGAATCTTGAAAATTTTGACTCTAAAGTCCAGAATTAAATTAAATTACATGTTCTTCCCCCTGCCCACTAAACCCTAGCTGTGACCTGAGTGGCACGAAGGAGGCTTATGGGCTCAGAATGACACTGATACCCGGTGGCATCTTTTCAGCTACGTAGCATTGGCTGTCCAGTGCAGAGACACTTAAGTATGGAAGTGTGCTGGCTGGGGAGGGGAGGGCCACAGTGCCTTTTAGAAGGGTGGCTGGAGACCTGTTACTGTTCATTTATGGCTATCTCAAGAGCTCTGTTCCCAGGATGTGCAATAGTAGTGTGAGAAGTAGTGTTCAGAGTGATGGGAACAGGTACTGTAATGGGCTTTCTTCTCATGGTGCATTATTTAGTTTGCATGCATATTTGGAATTACCCTCAGCAGCACTTTGTAGTAATTTAGTGGGTTAATATTGTGTAAACTAAGTAAGTATTGATAGATGACCTAACTAGATATTTGAAATTCTGAAAACAAAACTATTTTTATCTTCTCGAGTTAAAGGAGAAAAGCCATTGATGTGTTTTTACAGATGAAATATTTGGTAATTTACTGTCTTAGCACAGAGCTGCCTTGGGTCCGAGGGCACCATTTAAACTCAGGCGGGGTGTGGGTAGCACAGGCCTGTAATCCCACCACGTGGGAAATGGAAGCTGGAGGATCAAGAGTCGGTGCTAGCCTCATCTACATAGTAAGTTCGAGACTAGCTTAGACTACACGAGACCCTGTCTCAAAAAAAAAAAAAAAAAAAAAAAAACAAGCAAAAAAACTCAGCAACTTTGTAAGAAACCACGAGGCCTTGTGGGGTTGGATAGACCTTCCTTGGAATGAATTTGTGGAAGCATGTGCTTGGTCTGTGCATGCGCGTGTGTCCTTTATTTTTTTTAGGTTGGTATATAACCTTGCTGTGTGTGTGAGGCAGACATTTCTTCTATCTATAGACTACCTCCTTCCTAGAAAAGACTGAGCTTTGTGTTGGTTTGAATAGCCATAGAATTCTTAGCATCAATAGATACTCAGGGAGAGATGCTGTCCCTTCAGCTCATCCCTGGTGTGCATCACCAGTCACCTTGCTAGGGCAGGCAGTGCTGGGCATCAGTAGCCTGAGGCAGGGGAAAGGAGCAGGCTGTCAGAGTTTGAGACACCTTCTGAGGCATTGTTCTAATTCTGCTCTGGACCATCTCCGCTTAGCTCAGTGACTGAAGGTTTAGAGTTGGGGGTCTCAGGGTGGTCCTGCGAAGGCCTGGGTTGGAGGGTCTGCCAGTTTCCTTGGGTGTCCATTGGTCCCCAGTGGTGGGTCTGAAGGCTGTGCACAGTGGCTCAGAACAGTGCCACACACCCCTGTATCTGCGTCCCTGGGGGGAAGAGGGTCACTTAAACTGTACTTTTACTCATGCTGATGTTTTTAAAATACAAAATTAAAATGTTAAGTTTAACTTAAGTAATCTTTCAGTGACTTCTCATAGTAGTGTGTTGTTACAGTCCTGTGGCATAGTTTGTGTGTTTGAATAAGGGTAGACGTTTCTACTGATTAAAAAAGTATATAATAGAATCTTGAAGCCTTCAAAAAGGCCAACACTTCAGTTTATTTTCCTTCATATTTAAACAGTTAAAATCTAAGTATAATTTTTTTCCACTGTGTTTTTTTTGTTTGTTTTTGTTTTTGAGATAGGATTTTTCTGTCACCCAACCTGGCTATAAACTGAATTCCAAGGCTGGCATTTATGAGTGTGTGCCACTAAGTCTGGCTCATTCTTCAAATTTGTAGAGAAAGTAAGTCCATAAACTTGTATGGAGTACTCTAGACTTTTCTTCTTAAACTGGAAAATTCCTTGTGGATTTATATACCATCCTAGAAATCAAAAAAAGGCAAGAGAGGCTTGGTGTTGGTGGCATAATGCCACCTGTTGATAAGAGGCAAGAGAGGCTGGCAGGTATACCAGAGGCTTGTCGTTCACAGGGTAATGCCCCCTGTTGATAAGAGCCACTATTTCTTCTTCACCTTGGTCTTGTCCTGCATAAGTTGCAGTACTGTTACTGTGGCCTCCAATTTTAACATTCTGAAAGTTCCATTGAGCCCCTCAGTGAATTTGCAGAGCAGTCCATCTTTTGGAGCACACACCTTGATCAGGAAAAGTTTTGTTGTTGTTCTTTCTTTTCTTTTTTCTCTTCTGAGACTGAATCTGTAGGTTAGGTTGGCCTCAAACTCTTGGCAGTCCTCCTGCCTCGGCATCCCTAGCACTGAGATTATGAATGTGACCTGTGTTTGGCACAGTGAATGTTTTTCAACATAGAAATTCCCTCAAAAATGGATCTATGTCACTTTATTAGAGTGACATGCACGCACACTCTGCTATAACATACAAAGTGGGAGGAGTTAGCGTCAGAAATAAATGCTGGGGAGCATTCAGTCTTGGTGAGCCCTTCCTGCATCCCAGCACGTGGCTCTGCACCTAGAAGCAAAAATTGTCCTAAATCACTGACAGCATGGAGGGGTGTGTGAGTGTGTGTGTGTGTGTGTGTGTGTGTGTGTCAGAGAGAGACGGAGGGAGAATATATGAGGCAGAAGGAGGCATGGAAGAATTCTAAAAAAGCCTTGACATTCTCTGGGAGCTTTGTTACAGTTTTTCAAATTTCGTGTTAATTCCTTCCCATGGGGATTCAAGCCCAAATGCTTTCTAGACTTAACTGCATCCCCTGACAGCCCGTTCCTTTTCATGTCTGTATTACACACTCGTGACATTTTTATTTTTATAGTCTCCTTACAAAGTTCTTTGGCCTTATGTTATATTTACGAACAGCTTCAAAACTCCATCAAGTTACTTTACACTAAAGTATATACCAGCTTCAGCCTTCTTGCTGGATTATAAAGGGCTGTCTTTGTTCTGGTTTTCATTTGGGACATTTAAGCATCTGAAGGAATAGTTTACTTGATGGCTTGTTCTGACTCTCACCTGTTTACTGCATCTGTGTCATTTGCCTGTGCTAAAAACTGGGAGTTGTGCCACCGTGACATTCTTTGTCTTGGATAGGTGTAGAGACAAGTGCAGACCTGCGCAGAAACCTGGCCTCAGAGCAAATTTCCAAACCAGTAAAACTAAATTGACCTCTGTTGTCTGAGGGTTTCTAAAATGGATTTGAGCAGCTGAGTGTTCACCACACAGTGCTGAGAAGGAACAGACGTGATGCTCTCCCAGAGGCTGGCTTCAGTGGCAAGCGTTTTTGTTAGTCTTCTGGTCCTGCTGTTTTCAGAGCTAGGACCACCCCATTATTCCTCTTAGATTATCAGAACTACTTACTGAAGGTGCAGTTTCCATCTTGGAGGGGGATGCTTACGGGTGATGATGTGTCTCTCGCGCTGTGGAACTTGCCGCTATCAGAATCATGTTTTCACCTGTAAACACAGCAGATGTCATCTGTCAGTGCGCAGCAGCTGACAGTGCTTTGCATGGCTAAAACAGAATGTGGCGAGTAGCCAGCTAGCCTGAGAGAAGCGAGCAGTTTCTTAGGTGCTGCTGTTTACAGTTAGCCCTTGAGAGGTAGAGATGCCGAGTGGCTGGTGGGAGAGTAGCTGCCTGCTAATGTGATTTGACTTGATCCCGTGGTGCTGGAACATAACGAGGGGCCTCATGTGTGTTAAAGAAGTGACTGCCGCTAGGTTACAACTTAGCAACACCTCCTCCCATAACTTTAGACAGCTTTAGCCAGGAAATTCCTGGAGAGTACAGACTCTTGAATGTTCAGTGTAATAATGCACACGGGGAAGTTTCATGAAGTTAACTTGTCTTTGAAGTACTTAAGTTGGAATTGAGCACATTAGGTCCTCCTGAGGCACTGGCTGAGTACATCTCTGTGTATATACTGCCATGGTGACCCACAGCATGTGAATCTTTTTCAGAGGGAGGCATATTCATCCCCGAAGATGGTATTAGTCTATTCTAAACCTAAGAAAGAAAACCCAATCACTGCCGCACCTGTGGGTGTCACTTAAAGACCCGTGCCTTGTTCAGTTCAGTTTTAAATGCATGGAATCACAGGCCTTAAAGACCAGTTATCAACTTGGTAGGACCCAGTGCTTAGACATGCTCCAAACAGTCACCTTATCCTCCTCTCTTCTGTTCACACATTAAGCATAAGGTCATCTTGCCTAAAGCTCTTTGTAATCTGTTTGCTTTCATATAAAATAGCTTCTGAGTTGACTGGGAAGTTCCCAGGAGGTGTCTAGGGTGTAAGAGTCCTGGCTCGTTGGCATAATGTATCCTTCAAACCATATATAAGCAGCATTAGCAGCAACCTCAAGGCGGGGGGCGGGGGGGTGGTCAGGAAGAATGGTCTCCTCTTTGCCTTGTTCCCATCTTAGTAAACCCATTGATTCTCCCCCTGCAGGGATTACGAGCTGTACTCATGTAGCCTGGAATCTTCTCAGTAGGATGAGGGGGAGATACGGAGTGCCTAGCAGCTGGTCCAGAGGTCCTGTCAATAGAAGCATTTGCTCTGCCAGCATCAGGACCAGGGCTGCTGGAGACTGCTACTAAATCACTCGGCACTTTTTCTGGGATCTGTATTAGCACTGTTTGTTTGTCTGTCTGTTTTTGTTGGTTAGTTTTTGAGACAGAGTCTCACTGTGTAGCTCTGAGAAACTTGCTATATGGAAGAGGCTGGCTTTGAACTCACATAGATCTTCCTGCTTCTGCCCCTAAGTGCTGGGATTAAAGGTGTGCATCACCATGCCCAGCTGTTTTTGTTCTTAAAAACTGGAAGCACTTAATGGTTATTTTGTTTGATTTCAGCTTCAGGATATTGACGGTCAGGGAAATACTGTTTTCTCATTTCTAGTTTTGGGGACTTAGTATTTAGAGAACCAAGCAATGGATCACCTGATGAGTCTTCCTTCCAGGCTCTGTGAGGCAGCCTCTTTGAGCTAGGATGTAAATGGCTCAAGATCTCTTACTATTGTGCTTTGTAGAAATGTTTAATTTTAGATTATTTGCAGTTGATAGATTGTACTGTAAATTTGAAAAGTATACAATTGCTAACAATTAGTGTTATTTTTCTTTGTTGCTTATTTCTGTTACACAGGGGACACAATCCCTTCTGAGACATTTCATTGTTTGCTTGAGGACAGTATTACCAATGGATTCTGACAACATTTGCCACTGCCATTGCTGAATATGAGAGAGAATAGCACAGTTCAGGCCTCTCTGTTGAGCATTACAGGGATCAGCTGAAATGTATGCATATGCAGAAAATGCACCCTTGGTCCTAGAGGCCTGCTTCCAGGCGTGGCCAGGGTTCTCTCCTCTGCTTCTGGTAGTTCCCTGTATCTTTGTGGATCAGAAAGACTAACCGTGAGACTCTGTGGGACTGGTGGTGTCCGCCCGTAGTCCTGATGCCTGGAAGGTGCAGGAAGGAGCATTATAGAGTTCCTGGTCATCCTTGGCTGCTTCAGAGTGATTTTGAGGCCAGCCTGAGCTACATGAGAGCCTGCCTAAAAATACATTGAAGAGATTCACTGGTTCAGAGCACTTGGTGCTCTTTAGAGGGACAGAGTTTGGTTCTCAGCATCCATGGCAGGTGGCTCAAAATTGCTAGAGTCTTGCACCCTCTTCTGCCCGCCACAGGTACCTGCGCACATATCATCTACACAAATCATATATATATATATATATATATATATATATATATATATATATATATATATTTTTTTTTTTTTTAATTAGAAGCTTTAGTTCATTTTGCTACTGATTAGCTCTGGTTCTAAAATTAAAATCTTGGATTAAAATGAGTTTTTTAGAATTATTCACCAAATTAATCAAATTGACACCCCCCCTTCTTTTTCTTTTAAGTAGGTTTTGTTTTTATGAGCTGGGTCTTGTGTTGTTCAGACCAGCTTTAAACTGCTGGTTACAACAGTCTCTTCATGTATCAACCTCCTACCTAGCTGGGCCCACAGGCACATGCCACCACATCTGGCTTAAGTTTGCATTTAAGAGCAACTTAATAATTTCCCATGCATCCTATCAGAACTTCTTTTTAAAAAAGAGCCTCCTAAGATGGAGCTTTATTTTGGTTGGTGGTAGAGCACCTGCCTAGCGTACTAGCTGGAGGTTTGAGTCCCATTACCACATAAACCAGGAGTGCGGCTCAAACCTGGTATCCTCCAGCTAGGAGTGTAGAAGCAGGATGAACAAGAAGTTCAAGGTGTCATTCTTGGCAAGTTCAGGGCCAGCCTGAGGTAAAAGACCCAGTCTTGGGGGGGAAAATTAAAATAAAATTGTGATGAATGGGAAGTAGCCATGGGTTATTTTACATGTGTGCTAGGAGGCTGAGTCACGGCGGACCTGGCAGTGGATACACTGTAAGGCGCGAACATGATTTAAAAAGTAAACAACATTAAAGAACAAACTCTTGTTTCTCATTCAGTTAATCTATAGTAAAAACATGTGTCTGCCATGGAGTGATTGGGTGTCTGTACACCGGTGTCTGCACGGGAAGAGGGAAGCGGGTTCCTGGGTATAAGTTTGGGTGGATGATAAAAAGGACTGACAGGGTACTCAGCCCCTCAGAGGAGCCGCTGTCTGGGTGTGCGCCCTCCTTGTGTATTGTATTGAACTGTGCGTCTCCTGTTACTTGGTGTCACCACTGAGGTTGTTAGACAGGTGCAAGCAACACCTGCCTACAAGAGTAACTGTCAGGGCGCCACTAATGATATGTCTCAGGTTAGGTTCGTTTACTCTAAGGAGACCTGCAAAGTATTCCAATCTCTTTATTCTTTTCTGAAAAAGCAACTAATATGGTAACTGCTAACAGTCCTTAAAATTAACAGTAGTTGTTCTTACAGCTGGACAGAATGGTCATCTCAACTAGCTACCCAGTAGCACTTAACTGTAGAGACAAAAAGATGTTGGTTTAAGGCTGGTGAAGCCAGTGCAGAGTCTGGAATTCTGCCTTTGGGTGACAAATGTCATGAAATTAAGGGAGATGGGGCAAAGGACACATGAGCACTTTGCGGGCTTTCTGATGCACTGCTGTTCAAAGAAAAGATGGCGGTTCTCTGGGTGTCATTTCCAGGCGTGGCAAGGGACTGCCCTAAGCAGCCCAGCTGGGGTCCGTACTTCTGTTGCTTTTAAGCTTTATGTAAAAGCGTTGTTAACTTCTATAAAGATCATGTGTATTTTAAGAAAATGATGCAGTTTTTAAAACTTTTATGTAAGAACTGACAGAGGGATTTGCCTGTATGTGGGAAGCTGGCTCTGAGAACGGACTCTGGCGGGTTTACTCCAAGTCCAGAGCTGTTGAGATCTGTCGATAGAGACATGTGCAACTAGATACGGACAACAATTGTATTTTTTTAAAATAAATATTTTTAACAAAATGTCTTGGAGTGATTATTCCCTTCCCCTCACTCACATCTGCCATAGCAGTCAGTGATATTTTCATCCATGCTAACTGGGTAAGGAAAAGAATTCAGTGGGTATCCTGAAACAGTCTTCAACTGCTTGATATGTCTTCATGAAACATTTAAAGCCAGCTCAGAAGAGGGGGATGACGGTGAAATGATTGTCGGCATGGAAGGAATGGAGAGAGGATAGAGGGGCTGGAAACACTGTCATGTGAAATCTTTAAAATTATATTGCATTTATTTATGTTGTGTCTGGGCGTGTGTGCAGGTGTGCCACAGTGCATGCACGGCAACTGGGAGGACAGCTTTGGGGAATCAGTGTTTGGCTTATGTCATGTGTGTTCTGGGGATCAGACTCAGTCAAAGGCTTGGTGGCATCTCCTTTGTTCTGTGGGCCATCTTGCTGGCCCTGAAATGTGTGTGTGTGTTTCATGCAAATGTCATACAGCTGTAATCAGATGTGTTCGCTGCGGCCTTTGGGATGAACACACTGCTCATTTCCACTTCAGCCCCCTTTTATGTTTTCAGACAGGGCCTCGTGTGGTTTTGGCAGCCCTGGATCTTGATAGTCTTGTGGTCTCCCTGCCTCAGCTTCCTCAGTGCTAGTTACAGATGCATACCACAATGCTTGGCCTCCCTAGCCCCCTTTCTTTGGAGAGCTTGGGAGAAGAAAATAAAGAGACCAGCTAATTTAGCAGTGAAATTAAGCATTTTTAGAATTGGCTCGGAACATGATGGAGGATGTGGGCCTAATGGGTGGCCTGATCACATCAGAGAGCGCAGGTTAATTCCAGATGAAAGTACCAAGAGCATACTGAGATGGCTGGTGGCAGGACACAAGCCCTGGGAGTGTCTCTTTTGGTCAGTGCTTGAACACACCGTTGAGCCGATGAAGGGCTTTTCCAGGAATCTGCTCAGATGCATTACCTAAGTACACTAAGCTTAGAGGATCTGATAAATAGTCTTGCTTCTTGCAGCCACAGGGTGCATTTTTGAATACCCAAAGCTCCAGGTCCTTCAGTGGAAAAGCCTGCCACTATTTCGGCCTTTCCAACTGTTTACACTAGTTTAGCGAAGCGCACTGACTGCAGGTATCATTTTATCTTGTGTTTCATAGAGGCGTCTAATGGCAGCCATCCTCACACTGGGACTCTCTGGGCTTCATTAGGTAGGAGACATTGCTTGAGTGTCCCAGGATCACACACTGATCATCATAGTACACCTGCCACTGAAGGAATCATGTAGTGACTTCATCAGAGTCACTCAGAAGTACAGTGGTCTGTTATAGTGGAAGACTGTCACTGAAGTAAAGATTTCAACAGCTGTGGAGGTTCCTGGCAGATGTGGTCATGGTACTGGATTGTATGTGTGTTGATCCCATGTTTTGAACACACTGGTCATTTACCTAAGCCCCTCTCCTATCTGTCCCAGTGTTTGTTAGTCCTGTTAACCTCTCACAAGCACTGATGTCTTCTTAAGATACTTTTCCCATACCTTCCAGGAAACCACTTTGACTGGTGAATGGGTCCCTACCTCTGGCTTCTAATTTTTACCACATCAGTTCTTTCTCTAAACCCCTAGGTTTTGAAGAACTCCCAGGCTTGATCTGAACACTGTAAGTTACATTACTTCTCTTTAAACTCTGGTTACCAAGTCTAGCAGCTGGCTTGATAGCCAGGATAGCATCATAAACTGATGTGCAGAACTGGGTTTTTTTTGGGTTTTTTTGTTTTTTTTGTTTTTGGCTTTTCAAGACAGGGTTTCTCTGTATAGCCCTGGCTGTCCTGGAACTCACTTTGCAGACCAGGCTGGCCTTGAACTCAGAAATCCGCCTGCCTCTGCCTCCCGAGTGCTGGGATTAAAGGTGTGCTCCAGCACGACCGGCTCAGAACTTTTTTTTTTTTTAAATATTTATTTTATTTTATTATATGTAAGTACACTGTAGCTGTCCTCAGACACTCCAGAAGAGGGCGCCAGATCTCGTTACGGATGGTTGTGAGCCACCATGTGGATGCTGGGATTTGAACTCATCACTTTCGGAAGAGCAGTCGGGTGCTCTTACCCGCTGAGCCATCTCACCAGCCCCCAGAACTGTTTTTTAAAAGATAAGGCCTCAGGCTTACAAGATGGCTCAAGGCTTAAGAGCACTGACTGATCTTCCAGAGGTCCTGAGTTCAATTCCCCAGCAACCACATGGTGGTTCACAACCATCTGTAATGGCATCTGTTGCCCTCTTCTGGTGTGTCTGAAAACAGCTACAGTGTACCCATAGGTTGGGAACAGCTGCTCTTCGCAGAGACGGGAGGCTGAAACAGAAGTGAGCTTGGCTGCGCAGCAGCAAAGAACCCTTCTCAGACAAGATGGAAAGGCAGAAGCCAACACCTCAAGTTGTCCCCTGACCCCTACAGGCATGGAATAGCATGTATGAGTTATATAAAGCTTAGTTCACTTCACATGTCCTTTCCCATAATACATCTGATCTTCATCATATATTCATTCAATCATGCACAGGCATAGTGGTAAGTAGGGATTTTCCCTAAGACTTCATTTGTAGGGCAGAGTTTGCCTTATTGTCTATGTTCCCCAAACCAGTCTAGGCTGGATGAGCCCACAGTTCCAGATCCCAAGGTGTTTGAGGATGTGTTTGGCCACAGAAGGGAAGTTACTAAGGATTGCTAGGGTGCTTCAGGTTAGAGTTACCAGTTGCTTTATTTAAGAAGGGGTGTGTAGCCTGATGTTGGCAGGGTCTCAGCTTGATAAGTACTGTGTGTATAGCCAAGTGGAGTCTTCCCTGTGCTTGCCTGCCTTAAAATGCCTCACACCCGGGCATAGGTCAGATGCCTTCAGCTTGAGACTGGCACCTTCCTCTTACACTCAGTCCATCAGCAAATTCTGACAGACCTTCTGATAGAATTTACCCTCACCGTTTCCACTGCTTCCAACGTGGTCCAGGTCGCTGTCACCTCTCCAGCCCTGCAGCGTATCTGAGCTGACCTCAATCCTAAACAGCCCAAGTGACGGTTTTAAATGTGTGAACCATGCCATGTGACGGTCTGTTGGTAAACTCATGTCCCCCAGAAAAACCCACATCCATGCCACCCTGTTTCTTGCCACTGTCTGCCTGCTTTGCAATTGGTCCAGACCAGCCTGCCAGCTGCTTCTCAGATTCTATGAAACATTCCAGTTTAAGGCTCTTCCCCTTGCTATATGTAGCCTCTACCTGGCAGGAATATTCTCAGGTATCCTCCTGGCTTTCTCTTGTGTAGCACGTGTCCTCTTGGTAAGATAGCCTGAGCATCTTCTGCCATTCCCACACCCACCCCTGCTGCTCCATCATCCTATAACATGTTACATATTTACTTGCCGTTTCTATGGCTTTGACCTTGCAGTTTTTGTGAGGCAGGGACTTCTCATTCACTGCTGAAACTGTACGTGAGCTCTGCTTTGAACATGGTGGGTGTTTGGTCTGTTTTTGTTTTGTTTTTTAATGAGTAAATGCAATCTCTGTAAGAAACTTATGAGCTGAGGCTATCACTTAGTGGGCAGAGTGCTTGCCTCCTTGGTGTACTCTAAAGTGGATCCCCAGGTACACACAAGCTGGCCTCGCTGCTGCTGTATGCCTGACAATCCTAGCACTTGGGGTGTGGAAATAGGAAAATCAGGAGTCCAAGGTCATCTGAACTACATGGCAAGATCTAGTCTATCTTGGGCAATGTAAAACCCGTTTCAAAAAGACAAACCGAATGAACCCCTTGTGTCACTGTACCTTCCTTTAAATGTGTGCAAGGTTTGCTGGTGGCTTAGATTCCCAAGTCTGCAGAAGGAATCTGGGAACAGGGAGACATCACAACACTCTTGACAGCTAGAAGTATGGCTTAGTGGTGAGTCTTGTCTAGAATGCTTGAAACCCCGGGTACCACCCCTAGCCCTGCCCCAAATTCCAGATTCCAAATGTGTACATACACACACACACACACACACACACACACACACATATATATATATATACACATACATGCATGCATACATACATACATACATAGTTGTCATGTGTGTATCTTATATCGGGTGTGTGTGTGCACGAGAGTGTGTGCACGCGCATCACGTGTACCTATAAGAGAGACCTGTCTTTGGGGAGCATCAGACCATTTTGACCTTCAGTATAAAGTGCCAACTGCCCTTCAAGATGGATAACACACTTACTAGGTTTAAAATATTTTATTTTAGGAAAGTATGAGATTCTTTTAAATTTATTTTCTATATTAACACATCAATCATCACCAATGTAGGTATAAGCAGTGATTCTTCTTCCTAAATCTGTATAAAAAGGCTGTTTCCTTGAAAAAAAACTACAAGAAAAATACAACCACTTTCTCTTTGCCCAGCTCAGTCACCATAGTTAGATTGCCCAGTTAGATTTTAATATGGCTAGTATGAGGTACTTTTCAAAAGAATTTATAAATATAGTTAAAAGGATTTGCTTAGGCCATCGGCGTTTCAAGGTTAAATTTGACTTAAAGTTTGTACCAAATGTAGATGACTTCTAAGCTGCTTATGAGGTGTTACAAGTAATAGAAGTAAAACCATGAACATGGGAAGGCAGTTCCCATGTAGGGCATGCAGCGCATGCTCCACAGACTCTCAGTTCTCTCAGGATTCCTGTGAGGTAGGGCGCTTTTAGAAATGCCATCATACTGGTAAAAATAAGCAAGGCTGGAGGTGGGGGACAGGGGGGCTTCTGGGGTCACAGCTAGAAGGCTGATACCTGGTCCGCCTCTGCTCTGCTGGTGTGAACTACAGCCCTTGGGACCATGAGCCCATGCTCACATGAACACGTGTATATGCACAGAGAATGCACGGATTAAACCAGTGACTAACAGAACATTTGTCCCTCCCAGAGACTTTCCAGGGACAAATCACGTCATGTCACTGATGGCCAGAAGCCTTGCACCCAGCCCTGTCCAGGCTGGTGAGCCACCTTCTTGTATTCTCTGGATTACTAACCTACATTCTGTATAGAAGAGGGCACTCCTGACAGACACTGATTTCTGCATACTGACACTGCTCTCTGTATACTGCATGGCTTGAATTATACAGTAGTTCTAGATTTATATGGGGGTGGGGGGAAGGCCTTGACACAGTATAAAATTTTCATCTATAAAAGGTATAAAATTCCAAATGAGCTATTTTTTTTTAAAAAAACCTCTTCTGTACCTTGAGGATTTCAGTAAAGAACAATAGGCTGTCCACTTCATTCTCCCTGTGCTTTCTGAACCAATTAGCATTGCTCGTTAGCAGAGAGACGCTGGAAAACTCATCTGTTCCCAGGGGCATGGCTTTTGCCACTTCTGGGCCATGGCTGATCTTGGACTACCAGCAGGCTGTCACAGAGAGCTGAGGGGAGGAGCCCAGCAGTATTCTGTCACAGAAATGTCACCACCTTGGTGCCATGGACACTCCTGAGCAGCTTCTGAGCTGCTTCTCGGGCTCAGGAGCATCCGCCGTGTAAAATTAGAAAGTGAGGTTTGGAGTATTATCCTTGTTTAGTTACAATTTTTTTTTTTTAAGCTAGGTGGTGGCAGTGCACACCTTTAATCCCAGCACTTGGGAGGCAGAGGCAGGCGGATCTCTGCAAGTTTGAGGCTAGCCTGGTCTACTGAGTGTGTTCTGGGACAGCTGGGGCTACCCAGAGAAATATCATTTCAATAATAATAAAAAATAATAATAACTTAAGTCTTGGTCATGCCTGCTAGCTCTCAACATGAAAATTTAACAGTCAGCTTTCTAAAGCTTGTCTGAGTTATCCTGGTACAACACTGAACTAGGGTCTCAAAGCAAGATTCAACATTTCCTTTGTTGTCTTAGGACACAAACTGATTTCTGCAGGACAGATGTGAGGGACTTGGGATCATGGGTAAGTGAAGAACACAGAAATCTTTTTTAACATGCCAGAGGGATTTGATTGGTTTAAAATATATCTACACCTAGCAGTGATTAATGTCTTAGGATTTTCAGCATGTTTTTCAAACCTCAACTAAACGTGATCTGAAACCCAGAGTTTAGCCCATGCGTGGGGTGGTGTGTGGAGAGGTGTGTGCGGGCTGTCTTTCATCCTCCCGTCTGGTTGTCAGGACAAGAAGTCCGGACCAGAGAGGAAGATAACTAAAGTGTCAGGCAGGTGCTCAATTTGTCCAGGGAAGACTCAGGGAAGGAAGACACGAGCAAGAGAAGCCTCCTGTGCAAGCCTGGCCTCCTGTGTCAGTCTGGTCACCCTGTGGCTCAGGAGATGAGCTCTTCAGCTCTTCACCTCTGGTAGCACTCAGAGTTCTCCACACCAAGGGCTTTGTCTTGGGTAAGAACTACAAAAGAAAACATAAACAGCACTGGTAGCAAATGTGGGCGGCCCCAGCTTCCTCCACAGCCGTTAGCTCTTGAGAGCAAGCAAGCTGTATGCTTTTCTGTTGGTCTGACTCTCACTAGGGCACAGGTGCACCCACACTCTCATAGGTGCACACATGTATGTGTGTGCACTCAAGAGCGCACGCCACACACACACACACACACACACACACACACACACACACACACACACACGGCACTGTGGGAAGTCAGATCAAGATCAAGTTCTGGTGAAGTGCTAATAGAAACAGTGAGACTGGAGTCTAGGGCTGGGGGAAAAACCTGTTTGTCTCCCATAAGAAAGGATCATGGGAACTGTTAGTCATTTGATATTCACGATCCTCCTCCTCCTCCTCTTCCTCCTCATCTCTTCCTCTTCCCCTCTTATTCCTCCTCTTCTTCAAGGGCACCGTCTTTATTGGGATATTTATTAGGTGTGTGTGGTGGGGGAGTATGCATGCCACAGTCAGTATTCATGTGGAAGTCAGAGGACAGCTTACAGGAGTCAGTTCTCTCCTTCCACCATGTGAGTCTCAGGCAATCCACTCAGTCTTGGTATCAGTATCACCCGTACATGCTGAGCCATCTTGACTGTATATGTTAGTTAAGTGATGCTCTCTATAAAGGGACTGGCTAGACAGAAGCTACCACCTGCCTTCTCATAGGCTGTTCTGAGAGGCTGCGTGGCCTTTCTCTTGCTGTAGTCAGTTTTTGTTTTTGTCATGTTGTGTTTTTGTTGTTGTTGTTGAGATGGAGTTTCACTGTGTACCCTGTCTGACCTAGAACTCAGTCAGTAGACCAGGCTTGCCTCAGACTCACAGAGATCCACCCGCCTTTGGGATCAAAGACATGTACCACCATGTCTGGCTATGCACGTGTGCCACCGTGTCTGGCTATGCACGTGTGTCACCATGTCTGGCTATGCACGTGTGNTGTCTGGCTATGCACTTAGTATTTAAAGTGAACATGGCTACTTAGAGAGAGAGGGCCGTGGGCAGTTCTTCCATCTTTTTGTGTTCTGTTTTCAAGGAGAGAGCACTGGCTCAGCTTGGGCAACTTCTGCTGAGAACAGCCTGATGCATGGCTGTAGCCACTAGGCAAGGGACTCACACAGTTACAAACATAGCCTTGGTACTATCCCTGCCTGGGGTCTCCAGGATGGAGACTATCTTTAAGAGTATCTCTATCCTGAAGGAACTCTTCCCTGCTATTTTGCCACCCGCCTCCACCCCCCAAAAAAGTCCTTTTTAAAGAAGCGATTTGGACAAGAGTCAAAACCCTAAGGTGTAGTAAGAAAGGGGCTAGTTAGGCCACTGGGCCAAGTTCCAGCCAGGGAGGCAGGCTCTACCTTCTCACGGGTTCAGATTTTGGCACTAGGATCCACTGTAAAGGGGTTACAGGAAGACCGGTTCACTGTCTCTGCCCCTCTGCTAATGGAGAAGCCGTGAGTCAGCCTGTTCACCCTCTGCTGCCTTCAGACTCCAGTGGACAATCACAGGGAAATCAGGAAGAGGCGAAAGGGAAGCCATAGGAAAACAAACACTTCCTTGCATTTCATTTGGAGCAGAGCAGCGCTTCCGATGGTTAGGGTCCCCGTCCTTCCCCCTCCCTCCTGTTTCCCCTCTCTGCGTAGAAACAAAATTTCTTCTTACCTGATGAGAGTTCAGGGTGTATCCTGTGGAAAAACAGGAGCAAGATGTAGAAGATAAAAGCCAGGCAGCCAAAGATCACACCACAGACCAGGAAACTGTAACTGCCCTGGGCCTGAAAGATCTGCCAGAGAGGAACACAGCAGCCATTAAAATCCCACCTGGCAGTACATGGGAAAAATGGCTGCCTTGGGCCCTTGTCGGCTTCTCAGTCAAGTTGGGGCCATCCTACCAGACGCAGGAGTGTGGGACAGGCCTCCTCAAAGTTACAAATCTGGTGAAGACATAAATCCTGCTCTCAACCAGGGTTGGACCTGTCTATACTTCATATACTCTTTCAGCCCTGTGTTCTAAAACTTCCTGGAAGACACCATGTGATCATTGACATTTTAAACATGTAAGATGTTTCTATACCTGTAAGCCTAACTGGAACTCTGGAGAAGGGGTGTGAGTATGTGTGTATGTGTGTGTGTGTGTGTGAGAGAGAGAGAGAGAGAGAGAGAGAGAGAGAATCATCTTTTAACTTTTTATTATGAAATTTAAAATATGTCAAAGTAGAAAATAGAACTTTTGTAGGCACCAACTTAAGAAATCATACCATGTCAAGTATGGTGGCTCACACCTTTAATTGGGGGATCTCTGAGTGAGTTACAGGACAGCAGGGGGCTGCACTGAGAAACTGTGTCTTTAAAAAAATAAAGAAAGAAGGAGGGAGAGAGGGAGGGAGGGAGGAAGGGAGGGAGGGAGGGAGAGAGGGGGGAGGAGGAGGAGGAGGAGGAGGAGAGAGAGAGAGAGAGAGAGAGAGAGAGAGAGAGAGAGAGAGAAGCAAGCACACCACATCAGACCCCAGAGAGAGCATTTCAGTGTATCCAGAAGGAGAGAGAGGAGGCTCCAGTGGCTATGAGAGCATTGTGGGGGATGATACAACACAGGCTCTGCTTCATTGCTGGCTGTTACTAAAGCCAACTGACCTAGGGCAAGCTGCTAAGCTTATTTATGTCTCAGGATCCTGTGCCGTGAAAAAACTGGCATCTGTGTTATGGTAGTCAAGGAAAGTAATGTTGGTTTTAATTTTTGACTTCCTGGGAAACAAATTTAACACAGTCACATTGAAGGAAAGCTAGGGAGTGGTCAGGGCAGGCACTGGACATGAATGGGGTCCTGGGTGGTATTGCTACAGACTGGGAGACATGGATCTGGGCAGGATGCATTAGGAACACTGCCAGCACCAGGGCACACCAACTAGGCTTTGAGAGCCAACGGCATTCCCATGGGGCCCCCCTGGCCCCAGGCCCAGACAGCCCTGTTTGCTTTGGATTCATGCATTTGGTCATTAAGGTCTCCACATCCCACCTTCAGAGACCTGGCTTTTGAGTCTGGCTGGCTTGGGAAGGGAAGCAGCTAGCCGGCCCCAGCCTGGTGGGTTCCTCACGCTATGCGGAACTCAGGAAGTGATGGCTTAGACTTAAAGGTGCTGGGTATTATCTTCTCACCTGCTTAGAGGAGTACTCCCCGACCCCCCCCCCACACACACACCCAGAGGACCCCACCTACCAGGCCAACCAGCATCTGCAGGACCATCTCGCCAATGCCTGCCCCAGTCACCAGCACTGTGGTCGCACAACCTAGCCAAATGAGAAGGGAAGGTTGAGTGAGAGCAAGCTGAGGATGTAGGAGTGAGCTGTCAGAGTCCAGAGCATTCTGGGATGCCTCTGGAAGGTGTAAGCGACCACCGTGGTGTAGGGCATATGGGACCTTGTTACCAGATAGGCATAAGATTGGTAAGGTTGGGGGCTGGTGAGATGGCTCAGCGGTTAAGAGCACCGACTGCTCTTCCGAAGGTCTGGAGTTCAAATCCCAGCAACCACATGGTGGCTCACAACCATCTGTAACGAGATCTGATACCTTCTTCTGGAGTGTCTGAAGACAGCTACAGTGTACTTACATATAATAAATAAATAAATCTTTAAAAAAAAAAAGATTGTTAAGGTTGAATGAGCTCCAACCCCGGGAATCTCAGAGTTCAGGACAGCAGGAGTGGAGCCCTTCCCTTCCTGCCTCTACCTGCTCTGGAACGTGGTTAACCACGACACTCTACTGAGGACCATGGGCACTGGGTCACATAGCATAAACACCTGGAGTTCTCCGTGCTAATGACGTATCTAGATAAGCCCAGAGGGTTCAGTCAATGAGCTTCCCTTCCTGGACATTCCTTCCCCCCAAAAAAGGTATTTAATCCCTGGTTTACCCTGAGTAAGGGGTATACATTCATATCCACCATCAAATAAAGCAGTACATTAAAGATGTCTGTGGGGAAGGCCTTCATCTTAAAAAGCATAACCAAAGTCCAGAGGAAGGCCTTCTCTCTTCTAGCTCCCCTCCCCCCCCTTTTAAAGATTTATTTTATTTGAGTACACTGTAGCTGTCTTCAGACAGCACCAGAAGAGTGCATCGGGGCTGGGCGTGGTGGCACACGCCTTTAATCCCAGCACTCGGGAGGCGGAGGCAGGCGGATTTCTGAGTTCGAGGCCAGGCTGGTCTACAAAGTGAGTTCCAGGACAGCCAGGGCTACACAGAGAAACCCTGTCTCGAAAACAAACAAACAAACAAACAAACAACAACAACAAAAAACCCTATTAGCCGGTCGTGGTGGCGCATGCCTTTAATCCCAGCACAATCCCAGCACTTGTGAGGCAGAGGCAGGCGGATTTCTGAGTTCGAGGCCAGCCTGGTCTACAAAGTGAGTTCCAGGACAGCCAGAGCTACACAGAGAAATCCTGCCTCGAAAAACTGAAGAAGAAAAAAAAAAGAATTTGAGTTTATATTTAAAAAAAAAAAAAGTGCATCAGATCTCATTACAGATGGTTGTGAGCCACCATGTGGTTGCTAGGAATTGAACTCAGGACCTCTGGAAGAGAAGTCAGTGCTCTTAACCACTAAGCCATCTCTCCAGCCCTCTTCTAGCCCCTTTTTACTCTCACTCTGACTCAGACCAGGTCCCCTAGTCCTGGGCTCTATCTTTCCTTTTCTGCCTAGTGCATGGACACTCTGAGAAGCATGGAGCATGTACCCATTCCTGACTCCCAGTGGTATGCTGACAGCACCCAGGTACACAGAAGACTGGGAACTACAGCATTCATCCCAGAATCTGCTATTTCCCCTTCTAGTCTATTGAAGGAAAGCACAGACCATGGACCTCTGGTTTTAGACTTTGTTCTGCCTTCTTCTGAAAGGGTGCCAATGGAGTTCAGAGCACCCCAGTGGAGAAGCAGGGTGCAGTATGACACTGTGAGATCCTAAGATACCTGGGACTTGGATCTGTGACTACTTTGGGATTGTTTCTATTCTATTATTTGTATGTCTCTTGTTCTTGAACCTACAATCATTCAGTTATATAGCCTGGCATTTGGGACTCTTCTCAGTCTGACCACAGCCTGCCTTTCCAGAAAGCTCTCCTGAGACCTTCAGAGCCAAAGCTTAGCATCAGATATGGGATCTAAGGCCGGTTATAACACCCTTTGCCATTTCCACTTCGGCATGTCTTGTGGCATCTCTAGAGTGCTGACCCAGGATGGTACTTCAGGACAAGTCTAAATGCTTTATGTGCTTTTGCAAAGTCATCTTTTACACTGCTGCCCTCCAGGCTACCTTTCCATCAGGATAAACTGTGACCACAGCCTGTGTCATGGCCTGTCTCTGAATGGTCCATTACCTGCCTGCTGATGATTCTTCTTCCAACAGTTTATGAGTTGTGTCTGAGTTTAGATTTCCTTTGGGAACATCTTCCACAGTCCCTACACCTGGAATGTAGCTTTTCCTCTAGCCCTAACGGTTCCTGTTCCCACACAATCTGACCCCATTAGCTGATGGCCTTCGTTCTCCATCAGACAATAATCCAGGAGGGTTACTGCCCCCCTTGGTTCCCTAGCACACACCAGAGCGTATCAGTAGTACTGTGGCCAAGGTTTGCGCACCTACTGAGGGCTGTACTTCCTTCTTTCTGTCTCCCTCAAGCCAGTCTCTATCCTACCTGTGCTCGCACTGTATCCCTTGCTCTGACACATCCTCCCTCAGCAGCTCTCCCCATCCTCCCTCCGAGGCTCTCTCCACCCTCCCTCCAGGGCTCTCCCCATCCTCCCTCAGCAGCTCTCCCCATCCTCCCTCCAGGGCTCTCCTTTTCCCACTGTTTCCTCAGTTCAGGGAAGCTCACATCTGATCAGATTTCTAGAGTGAACACTGCCCACTCCCATCTCTGAATTCCAAGGGCTCCCATCTGTGTACATCAGGGATGGTGCCACAAACTTAGAGGGAGGGAGGCCTGAGGAGCTGCCAGGGATGCCAGTCAATGCAGAGCTTTACATTTCTCCCACACAGAGCGTCCCTACGGGATCAGCATTTGGTTTGGGGTTGTTTCTGTGGTGCTGGGGAGCAAAGCCAGAGCCTTCCACATGAAGTCCTCTTTCTCCTCCCCCCCTTTCTCCCCCACCTTCTCCTCTTCTTCCTTCTTCATTTTCCCCTTCCTTCTTCCTCCTTTTCCTTCTTTTTTGAGATCAGGTCTTACTATGTAGCCCTGGCTGGCCTAGAACTTGTGGAGATGTGGCTGGGTCTGCCTCCCAAATGTTATTGGTAATACAGGTGTGAGCCACCATGTGACAGACAAGAAAACTGAGGCTCTGGGGCTGGAGAGATGGCTCAGTGGTTAAGAGCACTGACTGCTCTTCCAGAGGTCCTGAGTTCAATTCCCAGCAACCACACGGTGGCCCACAACTATCTGTGATAGGATCTGATGCTATCTTCTGGTATGTCTGAAGAGAGTGTACAGTGTACTCATATACATAAAATAAATAAATGTTCATTAAAAAAAGAGAAAAAAAAGAAAACTGAGGTTCAATGAGAAGAAATTATGTCACTTGGGGTCATAGACCTGCAAATATATACTTGTGTTTATGATGACCTCAAAGCCTACATACTCTTTGTCCCTTTCTGGGAGTGTGTTGGAGAGGACATACCCTAGGTACAGAAGCTGTGAGATGCATCATATAGCAGGGACAGGCCTAGTCAGTGGAAAACAAAGAAGAGGACAGACACCCTTTTCCACGAAGATCAGAGATACTTCCTGGAATGGCATGGGGTGGGGGTGGCGGAGCAGTTGGAGGCAGTCCAGACCAAGTGTGGCTGTGGCCCAAGCACAGCAGCTCAGAGTATCTTCTGTGTCATCAGGGAACTCCGAGTAGCTAGTGTGGCTAGATTGCAGCTCTGAGAGGCTCTAGAGGAAAGGAGCTCCCTAGCCGTGTGGAAGCCAGCTGGGCTTCAGAGGACCCTCTGCAGCAGCATGGAGAGTAACCTTGTGATGTCCCCACACCTAGATCCCATCAGAACAGGCCACCTCTCCACTCAAAGGAGCCTGGAACCAGGGTGTGGTATGGAACCGCAGGGGGTCATAAATGTTCAGCCAGTGGGTCAGACAAGACTGAAGGGAAACAAGTCCAGACCTATGAAAGCACAGGAGGGGACTGGATATTGGATGGTCCAGCACCATTAAATATGCCAAGCAAGTAAACGATGAGAAGGGAAGGCTGACTCTAACCCTAGACCATGGGAAGTGACAGGAAGTCGGCGTTGAGTGACCATCCAGCAGACTGGCCATACTGGAACACCAGCTCGTCTCTCAAAACTGACATGAGGGGGCTGAAGGGATGGCTCAGCGGGTAAGAGCACTGATGGACTCTTCCAGAGGTCCTGAGTTCAAATCCCAGCAAGCACATGGTGGCTCACAACCATCTGTAATGGGATCTGATGCCCTCTTCTGGTGTGTCTGAAGACAGCTACAGTGTACTCACATACATAAAATAAATAAATCTTAAAAACAACAACGACAACAAAAGCTCTAACCCTGACATAAGGACCCTATTTCTCACTTATTGGCTCCTGAAAGTCTGAGCGCTGCTGGGATGAGCTGGGGGAAGGGTCTGTGTCTCCTGGGTATGTCCCTTGTTCTTTCTCATGTTCTCAGTAGCACACAGATGTGGTCTCAGGATGGGTGCTGACACTGACTGATGCTGTTTCTGCCCTCACTTCCGTCATGGCCAGGACTGCTCCGGAATCACAGGCTAAAAGGATTTTCCCTGCTTGGAGAGCTGCAGCTCAGCATCCGTGTGTTGAACCCACTCAGGGGATCCAGAAACCACAAACTTGAAGACGCTGATACTTTGACTCATTGACCACACGAATTGTTTTTCTTCTAAGTTACAGACCAGACACCATGACAGCCAACATTAGTTAATTGTAGATCCATAAACAGTACCGCAGCATCATGAAGAAAGAAGAAAGTGGATAAGGAAGCCACAAGGCTTCCCTGGGGCCTGTGAGGACACATGCAGGACACACAAGCCATGGGCAGGACATCCATGACCAAACATGACTGTCCCCAACCATGCCAGGTGGTGTTTTTGATTTTCCTGGTAAAGAGAAAGCCTAGACCTGGAACGCTCCAGCAAGCAGGGGGCAGGAGAGGAAGTGTCCACCAGTGGCAGGAAGCATGCTCCTGTGTTTCCTCCGACACTTACCTTTATACTGGAGGATGTCCTCGGTGTAGGCCAGCATACTGGGGAAGGTGCTACTGAGAAATAGCCCGAGGCTTGCAGTCCCCACAAACAGGAAGATGACATTGTAGGAGAAGATAAGCAGCATCAGGAAGGTCACCACCACTCCCACCTGTGACAGCAGAGGCAGAGGCAATTAGAGAGGGCACATGGCTCAGGGCATCTTGGAGGAAGGAATGCTCTGGCAGGGGCATCCTCCCTGGCCCTGGGAGAACGGTGTGGTCCATGCGCCACCATGTGGTCTCAGCAAAACCTGCACGGTTCCTAGTTTGGGATCTAGGAGGTCTAGGTGGTTGAGCCTGCCTGCACCTATGTGCAGCTGCACCCTCCCTGCCAAATACCCAATAAACCCTGGGGATGGAGCACTGAGGGTCCCCAAGGTCTTCTCCGAATCCAGGTCATCAACATTCCCTCTCCCGATGGTGGAGGTGGGCAGTCTAACACCCCCACTCTTCCATTCTCTTCCTCTGACACCCGAGTTCTAGTGTCCAGAGTGAGAAAGCCATGAGCCAGCAGGATGGGTGGTGGACCTTGCTTGCCTACTCCCTGGGAATTCAACACAAGCACCCAGGAGGGTCAGTAGCTATGGCAACCAGCTTGATGCTCCTTAGATTTGACTTCAATCCCACTGGAAAATTCCCAGGAGAACGCTGTGGCCCATGCACTGGAGCTAACAAATGGATAGCTCACATCTCCAGCTCAGATCGGCAGCTCGGATCTCTGTGGCTCAGCAAGGTCCCTACCCCACAGGCAGAATTTTGCTTAAACAACCTAGTTCCTAAGCTCTTTTTTAAAAAAAAAGTTTTTATGTAAACGTTGAATAATTTCTACATAAACCACAGATGGGAAGAAACCAGAGTTGTACAAGGCTTAGAGTTTGCAGCCCCCACTGCAGGTCCTAGCTGTGTGCCTCCCAGCCGTGGAGCCCTGGAGTCGCTGTCTCCATGAACCCTACATTCTTATCTTTACACCAGTAGTTACTGTGAGGCCTCAAACCAGGGACAAATCGGACAAATTGGACAAATCACTGAGGTGCTTATTTAACATATCAAATCAGACCCGACCACCAGGTTCTCCCAGCCTCCCTCAATCCCTGCCTGTCACAGACTGTGGCTGGCATACCCTACTCTTTACCCTAAATTTCTCCAGCTCAGGGGCTGGGGTGCCTTTCTCCCCAGCTGCCCTTCCTATATAATCCATACATTTTAGTTACATGGTCTCTTTTTAGTCTACCCTTTACTCTCCTGGCCTCTTGGTCTGATGCTCCCCTCTTCTCTCCCTCACCCCCTCACATGGCTCAGGGTCATGTTCATTCTGGACTTTCCCAGATGTCCCTGCCTCTGGCTATGTTCTCCCTTTTATCTACAATAAACTTTTCCTCTACCATACCTAGGAATTGTGCTTGCCCGCCTTTCTCTCTCTTTCTTTCTTTCTTTCTTCTTTCTTTCTTTCTTTCTTTCTTTCTTTCTTTCTTTCTTTCTTTCTTTCTTTCTTTCTCTTTTTCCCTCCCTTCCTTCCTTCCTTCCTTCCTTCCTTCCTTCCTTCCTTCCTTCCTTCCTTTCATTCAGTTAGCAAGAGGATGCCAAGACTGATGGTGAAATAATGATACAAGAGACTTCAAACAATTGTGCTTCCAACAAATGTTATATTACTCTAGCATTCCCCAAAGGATGGGAGACAAACCCAAAACTTGGTGCATGTTTGGTAAGTACTCCACCACAGAGCTACAGCCAGGGCTCTGTGTTCTATAGAAACCTCATGCTCTATACCAAGTCCTAACTTGGTAGGGAAAATGTTCCTGGGTTTGGGCTGTGCATGTAGGTCGGAGTTAGAACACTTACCCTGGGCATCCAAGGCCTTGGGTTTGATCCCCAGAGCTACAAAACAGATAACATTCCAGGTAAACATCTGCATATCTGTTTCTAGGAAAATATGTACACAGACCTAAACATCACAATTAGTCCAGAAGCCACAAGGACTGGGCAGGCTGAAAGGAAGGGACCTTCACAGAGTCACAGCAGATCTTGGGGGAATTTCTCACACTGGAAGAGGAAGGCTAGTGACTCTAGCACAAGAACTTCACTAGCTCTGCCTCAAGATCTCTCAGAAGGGATGCATTCTAGAATCACCCCCAGACTCACCCTTCCTGCCCTAGGATGGTCACCAAGAAACAGTGGCTGAAGATGAGCATACCCCTTCTCCCTGGAAAGGTAACTTGAAGGATGTCTTTCATGGTAAAAATATAAGGCAGTGGGCCATGACGGTGCACACCTGTAATCCTGGGGCTCAGGCGTCTGAGGCAGGAGGCCTAGGAATAGAAGCCTGAGCTGTATAGTAAGATCTTACCTCAAACAAAACCAGGAAAGCAGGGGCTGGAGAATAACTCACAGTGACAGAGCACTGTCACTTTCAGAGGACGTGGGTTTGAGTCCCAGTACCTACATGATGGCTCACAGTCATCTATAACTCCAGTATCAGGAGGTTTGATGCCCTCTCCTGGCCTCTGTGGGCATCAGTCATGCAAGAAGTGCACAGACAAACATGCAAGCAAAGCACCATTACACAACACCCTGGAACCCACGAAAATGTGGGAAGAGAAAAACAAACCTCAACATTGTTCTCTCACCTCCACACCTATGCCATGGTCCATATGTGCCCCCTGATGTCTCTCACACCACACAAACACACACATGTAATAATAATAATAATAATAATAACAATAACAATAATAATAATAGCAGAAGTCACAGATATATCTGTGGTTCCAAATACAACATATTTTTTGTTTGTCAAAGATGACCCTACAGCTCTATTTATTCTTTCTTTCTCTTTGAAGCATGGCCAGAATTCTATCCTAGGGTTTCTGTCTACATCCCATTCGCTACAGCCACAAGATTCAAATGTCTCCATGCTAGGGATGCTTATTGTCCTTAAAACCATGATATTGGTCCAGAACTCCAGACAGACATATGAAGCTGTTCTGCAGACGCAGTGTCTCTTGGACCACTGACAGTGTGATTCACACTGAACTTGGAGTTTTTTTCTACCTGTCTTTCTCTGCCCAGCAACTAGCTGTACACCCCATTCCTCCCTTCTCTGCTGCCCACCAAGTTGTGTTCAGAACTTGGCTCCAGGGCCGCGGTATATAGCTCAGTGGTATAGCAGATCCTTAGCAGCACCAAACTCCACTCCCCACCCCAAAGACTCAGCTTCACCTGTAACTCAGGAACAAAGCAGGTATTGTTGCTGGAGTCTGCTGGACATTGATGCCACCTAACAAGAGAAGCTGAAAACCATCCCAGCCCAATGGTGGCCCAATGGAACTCAGAACTCAGAAGCTGTGAAAGCCTTTGACTTAGCCCAAGTGCCTCCTTGGGTCCATCCTCCTAGCTATGAGGAACTATGTTTGGAGCCTCTGGGACAGAGTACATCAACCTGATGACTAGAGGATGGAGGTGATTGGTGGGCTGGGGAAACCCACAGGGTGCTCAGCTGCTGCTGGCCACTGATTAAGGCCTGGTGTGAAGAATCTCAGAGGACTGGAGATGTCATCAAAGATGACTTTTAAGCACAAGAAGTGAGCAGATGAAATACTCAACTCTGAGCGGGGAAACATTTCTGTGTCATCATTTGGATTTCAGAAGACCTGCAGATAAAGGCTTGGTCTTTAGTTTGTATATGCTTGGACCGGGAGTGGCACTATTTGGAGGTGTGGCCTTGTTGGAGTAGGTGTGCCACTGTAGAATTGGCCTTTAATACCCTTGTCCTAGCTGCCTGGAAGTCAGATTTCTCCTAGCAGCCTCCAGATGGAGATGTAGAACTCTCAGCAACTCCTGCACCATGCCTGCCTGGATGCTGCCATGTTCCCACCTTGATAATGGACTGAACCTCTGAACCTGTAAGCCAGCCCCAGTTAAATGTTGTCCTTATGAGAGATGCCTCAGTCATGGTGTCTGTTCACAGCAGTAAAACCCTAACTAAGACAAGGGTCTTGTCATAGCTGCTTTAAACTATCTCTGGGAGGACCCTGTGTGTGTGTGTGTGTGTGTGTGTGTGTGTGTGTGTGTGTGTGTGTGTGTGTGATTTAGGTCACTGGAGGCATGCTGATGAAGGGACTGTGCTGTTTCCCCTCTGTCCTCTTTCCTGGCTTATGATGACAATAATGACATGCCCAGCCCTACTCTAGTCTTTGCTATCCAGTATTCCATAACTAGATCTTAGACTAGAATACCCCAGAGTGAGAGCCAGAGTAACCTTTTTCCCTTTATAATCACCTCAAGCAGTCACTGTACCGATGGACATGGTCCTTGCATCCTGTTTTCTCCACCCAGGAAGGTCCTGGCCTCACTACCCATGAACCATCACGGAGTCTTTCCATTTAGCTCCGCCCTCATCCAAACCCCTCCCCCCTCAACTATTCTGCACTGTCTCCCTGACTAAAACCAGAAACATTTTATTTACTTATTTACTATTTATTTATTTAGAGACAAATTCTATGTAGCCCAGGCTGACCTTGAACTCAATCCTCCTGTCTCCCATCCCTCCAAGTGCTAGGATTGTAGGGGCCCACTGCCAGTATACCTAGCTGAGAAGTCTCCCTCTCTTTTCCTTCCTTCCTTCCTTCCTTCCTTCCTTCCTTCCTTCCTTCCTTCCTTCTTCCCTCCCTCCCTCCCTCCCTCCCTCCCTCCTTCCCTTCCTTTCCTGTGAATGGGTGTTTTGCCTGCATAAATGTGCACCACATCCACACAATGCCTGAGGAGGATAGAAGAGGGTGTCAGTTACCCTGGAATTGGATTTACAGTTGTGAGCCATCATATGAGTGCTAGCAATGGAACCCGGGTCCTCTGGAAGTGCAGCCAATGATCTTAACCATTGGGCCATCTCTTCAACTTGGGAAGTGCTTTCTTACTGTGAATTTCCTAGAAAAGTAGTGAGTTCTCAATCCCTGGAGGTATTTAAATGCACACTGATGGGTATGTCACAGAAGTGATCCAAGCCTTGGTGGGAGGGCAAATTAGGTGTACCAGAGGAATTCTGTAATCTGGAGTCCTTTGTCACAGTGACATAGACAAACATCAGACACAGATCTCAATCCATGCTTGACCCAGACCTTGCTCCCAGCCAAGCCAGTTCCTTTGCCTGGCTGCAGGCTAGTCTGGTCATCTAAGAATCTCCTGGAGAGCTGCCAAAGGGAAATCTCCAGTCAGACCAGGTGCACTGACACCAACACCTTTGTTCCGCTGGCCCCAAGGCTCCAAACAGCTGGGTGCTTTGAGAAAGGCAGGAGGACCAAGGGTGAGACCTCCACCCCTCCTAATCCTTGCAGATATAGCTGGGGTCTGCTTTCCACTCCATAGTAATCACCCGTGGTCCCTTCTGGTCAAGCTTTGAAGGATGTAAAATCAAAGGCCCAGACAGGGAAGGGACCTTTCCAAGGCTACATGAACAGACTCCTTGTCCTTGGTCTCCATCTTTCCTGTGCCAGTATCTCACTGCTCCATTTCTGTCTCCTTGCTGTTCTGGCAGAATACGGTCCTGAACAAATGTCTTGGGCAGTGGTAAGGCCCAAATAGACAGATTCTGTTTCTAAGAAGGGAAAGGCGGCCACTTGTCCACTTACCACATTGATGAACACCATGGTGGCTGGCCTCATTCTTGAGGAGACTGGGATGGAGATGAACCGGCCCAGAGTGATAAAACCCCAGAAGAGGCTAGGGAGGTAACCAGCTGACTTGTGTCCAATAGAGAGCGGCTTCTCCACAGCATAGCTGTACACAAAGGCTGAATAAGCGCCCTGTGGAGAGTGGAGAGAGAGCAAGCCTCACTCAGAACACTACTGCCTCAGCTGGGGCAGGAGTGGGGAGGGCAGGAGTGGGGAGGGCAGGAGTGGGGAGGGCAGCGGAGGCCAACTTGTCCTGTCACTAGTGACTCAGCCCAAGATGCCCCAGGAGCTAAGATCATATGGTACACTCACTCCCAAGCTGAGGACAGAACGGCTGCCACAGCGGCACCTGGGATGTCACTGGTTCCCATGGGGATCCCCACAGAGCCTGAACAGACAGGTATGGCTAGAAGGGAAGGAGCTTAACCTCTTATTTCACAGATGAAGGAAAGAGAGAAGACAGGTCCATTTCACCCTTGAGGGGAGCAAGTGAACTAGGTCTGCTGTGAGCTGGGGGGGCATGTGAATAGAGCCTTCTCTTAGGAGTGTCCCTCCTTCAGCAGTTAGCCACTCAGCCATGTAAGACTACCCTAAGTTAAGAGACTTCAGGAAAGGGTACTAAAGAGTTAACAGAGGCCACCCATTGAATGGACACCTGGCCTGAAGTGTGGCTTGTTTATGACATTAGCTTGTGAAGCTCCATTTGTACCCCATGCCAAGAAGCCGAGTGTCCCCAGAGTTCATAGAGTGTGACCTCTCACAGGGCAACAGGGCTGCAAGCTTTCAAACGTGAGTCACAGCCGGGAATGGTGCATTTGGGAGAAGGATGAAGAGTTCAAAGCCAGCCTAGGCTACATTCTATCCTGACCCAAACGAAGCAAAGCAACCAAAAACTGAAAAAGCTTGGGTCACGTGGAATTGGGAACAAGACACCAGACAGACCCCTTCCTAGAATTAACAAAATAAAATCAATGGCAAGGACGGAGGAGTCCTGACTCTAGGGCTGCGAGCCCCGTGGGGGATGGGCAGGATACTGGTTCACTGCGGGGCAGTGAAGTTCACGTGCGATGCAATGTCCCTGCGGAAATCCATGTGCTTCTGTCCCCTTGCCACTCCAGACTTAGGTAACAGGGTAGAGGCCTCTCAGTAGAAGTGTGCCTTCGGAAGAAGGCTCACCATCATCCCGTCTGTCATGAACAGGACCAGAGCTGCCGTGATGTGGATGGCGAAGAAAGAGCACGGGGCTCCCCGGAAGTTCTTCCTCTGGCAGCAGCTGAACAGGTCCTCCTGCCCTGAAGGAGGCACAGAACAGCAGGGCCCAATCAACCTCTGCTCCCTGCGCTCTGCTCACTCAGTCGGGACAGTCCCGGCAGGGGCTGCTTGCTGCCTTCATCTCTAGCTTCCAGGCACCCGTGAGGAGCAGCCACTGTTCTTTGCCCTCTTCTGGGGGAACTAAGGACCACAGAGATCAAGAGACCCTCCCTCCCCTTAGAGGTAACCCAGGAGGAGCGGGTAGGATGGAGGCTCTGTGCCCTTTTCATTCTTTCGGCCAGCTGGCTCCATCACTTACCTCAGAGTCTGCCAGGACCAAAGACTGTTTCTGACCACTAGGCCCTATGGTCTAGGTTCATCTTCTGGGCGTCCCAGAACACTAAGGCAGCCAGAATAGATCACAATAGCACGCACCTGAGTGTGGCTGAAACTTGGGGGCAAGTGAGGAGGTGTCTTCCTTCTCAGCAGGCCGGGTCTCCAGTGCAAGCTCATCCGCAGACAGGAGCAGTGGCTTCCGCTGGGCGCAGGTCAGCAGCCGCTCCTTGGACAGCAGGAACAGAACCGCCAGGGGCACTGGGAGCTGAGGGGCGGTATAGAGGGTCAGGAGGGCCTGGCCTGCTACATTTAGTCCATGCTGCAGGCTCGCAGTCCAAGGTGCCAACCTCACCAAAGAGTCTTTGCCAGCCCAGGAGCCAGGCGTGTGGATACCACATAGGCTTGGTGCGAGCACTGCTGGCCCTGACCACACCCATTCTCCACAGGCACTAGAGAAGCCTTTCAAAGCCTGCACTGGAAAGGGTCTTCTGCTGCTGCTCCGGCCAGGTGCTGGGTGACTACCACTCTTATTCCCAACACTATTGTCGCTACTGCTCTATAAAATGTGATCGGGGGTGGGTCTCAGAAGTTCAGAGCACTTGTTCTTCTTGCAGAGATGACCTGGATTCAGTTCCCAGTACTCCCATGGTGCTTCGCAACTGTCTGTTATTCTAGTTCCAGGGGAATCCAACACCCCTTTTCTGGCCTATACAGTCACCACGCATACACAAGGTACACTTATGTGCAAATAAAATACTTACACGCCTCATATAAGTTTTGAAAATGCAATCAGGAGGCAGAGGATGTGGTTCAGTGGATTTGTCTACCCCGGATTTTATCTCCAATACTACCAAGGGGTGGGGAAAAAAAAAAGATACTGAAAAGATTTTAATCCTATTTTTCAGATAGGGCAAACGGGGCTCCAAGTCATTATACAGCAACACACTGTTAGAACTGGAAGAGACTAGGGAGGTAAACTGGACACTCAGAGAGTGCAGGGTCCCCACCACAGAGCCAGCACTGATGTTCATTCTGGCCTGTGCGTTCCTACCTCTGAGCTGCTGAGGTGATGGGTGTATCCTCCGAGGGTACTGAGCTCTGTTAGGAGCTCCATGACTAAGCTAGAAAGCACAGGCACTGCTTAGCGCCTGTTCCCCCTCCCCCTGCCCAGCTCTCTGCTCTTCACACTGAGATACTCAGTCCCAACAGTGCTCCCTAGACCAACAGGAGACTCCTCCCACTTCAGAGGTTGCCTGGAGAAGCAGCCACTAGGCTCCCTCAGGTATCCCTGCCCAGGCCTAACCACCTTCACTGCCAGGAAGCTCTTTATCAGGTCTAACTGCTGTCCTTCCTGCTTGGAGCTGTAACCTGCCTCCTTTGCTTAGAAAGGAGCAGAAGGCCAGTGAGCCACCAGAAAGTTCCGGAAGTGCTCAAGTGTGGCCATAAATGGGCCAGGCAGGAATGGGAGCCAAACAGACACCCAATCTGACAGTGCACTGCTCTTAAGGAACCCCTTGAAATCCCTAAGAAAGCCACTTGTACCAGCCTGAAAAAGCCACCCAGGCCCATGCTGACACTTCCCTGTGGTGATCACGAGAAAGATACTTTCCACACTCAAAGCCAGTCAAGGGCACAGTTAGGTGCGGGGGCCACATACCTGGAGTCTCAGCTACTCAAAAGACAAGAACATAAGATCAGCCAGGCGGAGGAACACAGTGTGGCCTCATTTCATGGTTTACAACCACTGAGTCAAGTTTAAACAGCTCTTGGTAGCTGTAATGCCACACATGGAACCCTGCATGGCAAGAGACCTGTGTCTTTGCACTGGGAGGGGAGTCTAAGCCTTATGGGGGAAGACTCAGCCCTTCCTCCAGAAACTGGGGGAACAGGAAGCACACATAGAGGCTTCAGCGACAGAAAGCCTGAGGGAAGGCCAAGGGGAAACTGGACTGGAGGCCTTTCCAGGGAGGTGGGTGAAGGGAGAGGCTTCGCAGCAGATTGGCTGGCATGCTGGCAGGAACACCCAGCTTTTATAGGAATCCCATTCAGGGACACCAGTGCCACCCTGAAAGCACCCGGGCAGGGCAGGTGTGTATGTGTGTGAGCATAAGGAAGTGACTGCACTTACTGCTGGACTCCTTCAGTAGTGGGCTACTTCCGTTCAGACACAAACAAATAAGGCAAGTCCCAAGAATATTGTAGCAAGCAGCCTCTCCAGTCTGGACCTTAGGAGGGGAGAACAGACTCTGGACCTGTGCAGAGCTTCCTGTCTGCTGAGCCCTAGCATTGAGGCCAAATAGCTGGCATCCTTCCCTTAGCAAGGATCCCTTAGAGGACCCAGGTTCAAAGCTGCCATGATCCAAAATGGTGGCCACTAGCATGAAAGAGTCAGGGGAAAGGGAAAGGGAAAGGGAAAGGGGAAGGGGAAGGGGAAGGGGAAGGGGAAGGAAAAGGGGAAGGGGAAGGAAAAGGGGAGGGGGAAAAGGGGAAGGGGAAAAGGGGAAGGGAAAGAAGGGGAAGGAGAAAAGGGGAAGGGAAAGAAGGGGAAGGGGAAAAGGGGAAGGGAAAGAAGGGGAAGGGGAAGGGAAAGGGAAAGGGAAATCTTGCTGAAGGCCTCACTCTCTTCCCAATCCTATTTAGGAATAAGGCTGTGGGACTGGAGGCAGTGGGCCTCTGCTGAGACTTGGCCTCTCTCTTGCTCCCAATCAGGACCTCAGGGAGCTGAGACATCCCTCAGCATGCCTAATACAACTCTGGAGGGGGCTTAGGGCCCTTTCAGTAATGTATGTATTCTTTTGTGGCACCTCAGTAGCCAACTGCCTCTAGAGGACCAGGTAGGGTTACTGCAGGGAGTCCCCGGGCCAAAGTAAGCTCCACACTGACCCTCTGTCCCCCAGCCAGGCTATTGGCCCCCTGGAATATCCTCACTACCAGCCTCCTGATGGGTCAGAAGCAGGAGGAGGCAATTAAGGTGGTCTGAACTGTTACTCCCAAGCCTGGTGGGTAAGGAGTTTCCCAGGCTACCCTCTGCTTCACCTGGGTTAACATGGGATTCTCTTGTGTTACAGAGCAAGCCCTGGAGGTTTCTAGGTAGAAGCTAGAGTCAATGCTGACGTGGCCAGATGCACAAAGGGGGCCTGAGGATCTAAGCTGGTCAGAGCCAGTGCTCTCTGCCCTGTTTAGTTTCTTGTTAACTTGACACAAACTGGTGTCACCTGGAAACCTAAATTGAGACAATGTCCCCAGGAGATTGGCCCGAGGGCATGTCTGTGGAACATTTTCTTGACTGATGGTTGATGTGGGTAGTGTCACCCACAGGTAGTGGGTGTAGACCACAGGTAGAACAGGCAGTCCGGGGCTGTTCAAGAAAGCAAGGTAGATTAGCCATGGGGAGCGAGGCAGTCAGCAGTGGTCCTCCCTGGCTTTCCCTCAGTTTGCCTTGGTTTCCCTCAGTGATGGATTCTAAAGTGTAAGCTGGAGTAAACCTTTTCTCCTCCAAGTTGTTTTTGGTGAGTGTTTTATTATAGTCACAGATCCAAACTAGGGCAGTCTCTCTGCCGTTTCTACCACAGGCTTATCTCTCCGAGGAAGCAGGAACACAAGGAGCAGGTTTACTCTGGAGTCAGCTTATCCCCTCAATGATGAAGTATCCTAGAAAAGCCACTACCTTCCTTGGCCTCTTGGCCATGGAGAAAAAGGTCTGTTTCTCCACAAGGCCTCAGAGACCTTGGAAGATGACCCTCATTTTTCACTGTGTAAGTTATGACCACTGCCTTTGTTGCTTCAGAACTGCTAACATGGAGTCACAGTGAGGGATATGATATGATGTGATTCCTACAGGCCATTTCTCCCTCCTGCCTGCAACAGTGGACCCTGGCATGTTCCATAAGTCACATAAACTGGACGGTGTGCCCTGTCCCTGCCCCGCAGCTCCCAACCCCACCTGCACCAGTGACACTCACATTGATGAGAGCCATGATCCAGAAGGCATAGGATACGTGGTTCTCGGTCACCTCCTTTGGGGGTGGCCTGGGGACTGTCTGGTTTATCCAAGGCTGGGTTGCTGCATGATGTTGGCTCAGAACTCGGGCTCCATGGCTTCTGGAAGTGGCATTGGCTGTGTTATTAGCAGGAAAGCAGTTGGTCTCTGACAGGAAGGGGTCCGCGATCAGGGGGCTCAGCAGAGCACCGAGGCCCACGAAGAAATGAAGGACCTGGGAGGAGGGGATGAATACCGCTCAGCCTGGCTCAGGACTTGCATCCAGAGGGTACCACCTCCCCTCCCCTTTACCTTATAACCCATCCAGGAGTCCTCTGCCTGGCCCTAGAGTTAGGAGGAAGACTTGGGAAGCAGGAGAAAGAAGGAAGAATGTCAAGGAAAGTCCTCTTTCACCACCCTTGATGCCTGGAATAACTAGAGTGATTGTGGCCAATCCTCCCCTTTATTTCTCCAACCTTAATTCCCACTAGGACTGTCTCCTGTCCTGGTGGTCAATTTTGTCATCTTGATTGGATTAAGAAACAACTAGGGGGCTGGAGAGGTGGCTTAGCAGTTAAGAGCTGTTCTTCCAGAGGTCCTGAGTTCAATTCCCAGCAACCGCATGGTGGCTCACAACCATTTGTAATGGGTTCTGATGCCCTCTTCTGGTGTGTCTGAAGACAGTGACAGTGTGCTCACATATATAAAATAAATAAATCTTTAAAAAAATATTGAAAGAAAGAAAGAAAGAAGGGCCGGGCGTGGTGGCGCATGCCTTTAATCCCAGCACTTGGGAGGCAGAGGCAGGTGGATTTCTGAGTTCGAGGCCAGCCTGGTCTACAAAGTGAATTCCAGGACAGCCAGGACTATACAGAGAAACCCTGTCTCGAAAAACAAAAACAAAAACAAAAAGAAGGAAGGAAGGAGAGAGAGAGAGAGAGAGAGAGAGAGAGAGAGAGAGAGAGAGAGAGAGAAATACCGAGAGCACTAAGAAAGCGCCCCTCTGGGTGTGTCTGTGAGGGCATTTCTACAGAAGCTTAACTAATGAGGGAAGACCCAGACCAAATATGGGTGGTACCATCCTGTCAGCTGAGGTCCGAGACTTAGTAAAATAGAAAAAGAAAACAGCCAGGCAAACCCTGGCTTTCCCCTCTCTGCTTCCTGGTTGGTGCCCAGGGCTGAGCCACTCCTGATACCATTCCTTCTCCATCATTGTGGACTGTATTTCCCTGAACCTTGAGCCAAAAATCAACTCTCCTTCATTAACTTGCTTTGTGAGGTACCTGGTAGCATACACTACATGACTAGAAGGAGAGAGAAGAGGCGAGAGCTGGGAGCCTCAGCCCGACTCAGCCTTTCCTGGTTAGAGAACTTTTGTTAACACCGGGGTTCCTGGGAGAGGCGACAAGGCAGGCAGAGATCACCCCTGGAGAGATGAGGAAAGACAACCCCAGGCATTGGGTTACCGCTGGTGTGTGGCCCAGCTAGTAAGTGATCAGGACAGGCTGGGGAGGGCCTGGGGAACTCCCTGTCCTTGGCCCCACTACCCAGCCTCCCGCTGTGTAGCTCACCTGAAGGAAGAAGGCTGAGTCCTTCTGGTATATCCTCACCAACTGCATGTTGGCCACGGTGTCGATGCAGCCCATGGCCAGGCCTGCCAGCGCTATGACGGAGACCAATACCTTCACGTCATGGCAGAAGGGGATGACAGCAAATACCAGGGAGATGACCAGGGTAGAGGTGAAGAGGGCCCATAACGACTGGGCCAGGCTGGGCAGAGGAGAGCTGGAGTTAGCAGAGGAGTCCAGAGCCTTCCTGGAAGGCCCTTCCTCCCCGCCATTGCTTCGCTACGAGCAGAAAGGGAACTGCTCATGAGCTGTGGGTTGCTGTAAGGAAGGACGAGTAGCCTCTGGTCCTAAGTACAGCAATGGCTTCTCGCGGCTGCCGTGAGTACACCAGATGTCACACTAGTACTCACCAAGGCCAACTAGCATGTTCTGTTGTTTATTCTCTCTAAGCAATTGTATGCAATAATATTCCTGTCCCTCTTGGGGAGGCTATTTTGAGCATCTCAAGGGGACAGTGCCATACAGCTATAAATAAAAGTTGGGGAACCAGGGTGAGCCTAAGCCTGGTCCTCAGCTGGGTAAGGGTAGGGGTAAGGTAAGCCACATGTGCCCTTCACACAGGAATTGGCGAGAGCTGTACTCCCAGGCAAGGCCAGGCTGCCAGGACCAAAGCCGCAGCACAGAATTTAGTTAATTTAGTGACTCCTCTTTAGGGACAGAGGTCAGGGGCTATTCCTACTAAGACCAGTATGAGCAGTTCCCAGTTCAGGCAGACATCAGAAAAGCCTTCCCCAGGCATGCTGAGGGCTGTCCCCAGGAGAGATCGATGTCAAGGTCCTGTGGGCAGGGAATTCTGCCTGATAGCAAATGCTCAGAGAAAGGATCTAAGACCCGTGTGTTTTAGAACCAGTCTACAGGCTAATGTACTATGTCGGGGGGTAGAATTGGGCAGCAAGAAGGTTCTGGAGGTTCTGGAAGAACATCCTCAGTAATATGAAAAGAGAGAGGTGGGGCAAGCCGACCTCTGAGGTTCCAGAACACTGGAAGGGAAGGAGGGCTGTCCCCAGAGACGTGGCAGGCTGTCTTTTGTCAACACTTGACTCTGGTCTCCTCCGCACACGGCCATCCCATCTCCTTGTATCTGATTAAAGCCTTTATCAGAAGAGTTCTGTTGATAGCAGTAGTTCGTTATTTTGTTATTTTTCTCATTTCCAGGCTGATCTGGTTGGGGGAGATTTACTGTTCATGACCCCTGTCTGTTCCCTCTTGGAACCTGGGAGTAGACTTGCTTCAAGGCCTGGCTTAATAGGATGGAGGGAAAGTGGCGGCAGTTTGGGTGGTCTGTTCGCAGGAGACAGACTTGCAAGGGAAGCTCCGCAGCTCTCCCTTGGGTCCTGTTCTGACAGTCCCCAGCCTGACTACCCAGCAGTCCTACTGTGGTGCTTGCTTGTGTTTCTACTTCCTGCTCTGTGGTAGCACACATCACTTGCCTCTTCCTCTGGACCCAGTACAGAAGGGATACCTATCCAGGTGGAAATGGTAGACCTCTCCTTTCCACTCTCTCCTCCCCTAGCTCCTTTCCTAGTATAAGACAGACAGGTAACCTCCTGAGAACCAGCTTCAGGGACAGCACAAGGCACTTCTGTGAGTACCTTTATCAACCCACTACCACCACCTCCCTCACCAAGTCCAGTACAAAGGCTCTCTGAGGAACTAATACATTGTGTACACCTGTTACCCAGCACTTAGGAGGCAGAAGGAGGAAGATGGAGAGATCAGCACCAGCCTGGGCTACACAGCAAGATCATTTATCAAAAATACAAAAGAAACCAAACAAATTGGGCATGAGGTGGGAGAGAGAGGCGCAGTGGGACACTGTGTGACTTGCATGTGTCTAGCGGGTACCCTGGGGCTGGGGCTTGTGTGGGAGTGGTTCAAGGTCAGTACTTAGGTTTGTAGCAAAATCCTGAGGGATGGGACCAGTCAATCTGTGACAGAAAGAAACCACAAGGAGGTAGAGGAAGGAAGGAACGAGTAATGGCTGGGTTACTGTGTGCCTGAAAGCCACTGGTGTTTGTTCGGTGCTGTAGACTTAGTACATCTAAGACAATGTACTAAGGAGGCAGACTGGAAGCTGGTACACATTTGACCTATGAGTGAACCCAGGCTAGGAGGAAACAGACGTGGAAAATCCCTTCCCTGTTTCTCCTGCCAGGACTTGGGCTGTGATTGGAGTCTAGGCTTACAGCTGGAGTCTGGAAGGCTGACCCCACATTTGTTCTGGGTTCTTGGGCCAAAAAGTAGGCCAGCAGCTCACTCTTCCAGGTGCTTTAGGGCAGTGCATGGACATTCCAGAAATCCTTTAGACTAAAACATATTCCTTGCCGATATTAAATGGCTAAGGTAATAATAGCCCCTTCCAGGAACATGGGTCACTAAGGATGACAGGGTAATCATGTTGAAACTGTTTGACATCAAGGATGCGGTGGAGTGTGTGGTCAAAAATGCTGGGTTCAAGGCTCAATTCTGCCGGATGGTGCGAGCCGTGGCAAACCACTACTACCTGTGAGCTTCAATCTCCTCCACTCTAACTGGGGATAGCAAGTCCTCCTTCCCAAGGCCTCGGGCAACTCCTCTCCAGGGCTCAATCCTTCCTTGCAGCCCTGGGCTTCTTCAGAGTCAATGCAGGACCCAGGCTATGTGCTAGCAAGAAGAGGGCAAAGACCAGTGCCAACTCTAGGCATCTTCCCACCTATCTCTGTTCCTGCTGCCATGTGCTCAGAGTAATCCCTGGAGTGATGCAGGAATGTACCAGGAACCCACCTCCTTCCTGGTCCCTCACAGTGGCACAGCTAGAGTAACAGCAGCTAGGACCTGAGAGATCTCACTTTAAAGATCAGGAAACTGAGGTCTAGATGGGAAGAGAGTGGTATACAACTGAGCCCAGGGTCTTGACTCCCAGGCGAGGCAGAGACCAGTAGAGTGCCACTGGCCTGTCCTCCCCTGGAACTCAGATGTGAATTTGGGTCAGTTAAAGGCGTCTCTTTCCTCCAAGGCTTAAGAAACTTGCCAGCAAGCCTGATAAATGGTCAAGTTACTGATTAATGACTCCACTCAGAGTTGTAAATGTGAGTGGCGAGGAGGGACCTGCATCCTCCCTCAGGCTGGCTGTGACTATGGTGGCATTGCCTGCTGGGCCACTTTGGCTATGTGACCTTGAGAAGGCTGCTAACCCCCTCTCAGCAAGGGTTGCCAGGTACACATGTGACCACCTTGAGGTGTTCCTGCCTTGGGCACCTGTTCTTGGCTTCCTGGTACTGTAAAAAGAGGCAGGGCTGCATGGCTCCATACAGGCAGGGCCTACTCCTCCCCTCTGCACCCCCCCCCAGATGGGGTAGAATGCTGCTGAGCCCCAACTCCACACTGCTTGCCTCAGGAACTCCCTCTCCACAGCAGCGATGACAGGGTCTCACCTTTCTTGTGGAAAGGGCTGGAGGACAGAATGGAGGAAGTCACAGTGGACCACCTCTCAAGGGGACAGAAAGTCTATCCTTCCAGGAACTAGGATCAGTGAGCAATTTTCTCTCAGCCAATGGGGGCAAGGAAGGTTCCCTATAACTCAGTTACCTCAGGCCCCCATGCTGATGCTTCGGCCTGTTCACGGTCCCATGTTGGGGAGGCAGGACTGCCTGTTTGATTCAGGTTGTGGTGAGGGCTCACCGGTACTGGGCATGTGAGAAGTGCCTTACACCCAACCTTAGGCCTGTCTGCCTACAACACCTCTCGCCCACTTCCTGACATGCCTGACCTGTTCCTCAGGAGCCAGTTCTAATGTCACCTCCCCAAAGTGGTCTACCCAGAACACCCAGCTAGAGCAGCCGTAACTCAGCTCTGCCCTCTCTGTCCCTATCATAGTTCACCGTCACACACTGCCCTCCAGAATGGACACTTGGCAAGAGCCTGGCGGGACCCCTGAATGACCTAAGAACTGTTTGTTGAATGAATCAACTAATTTTTGGGATGAGTTGAGATGTTTTATAATTAAAACTTTGATATGTGGTTTCTCTACTATCAAATCCAACTACTTAAGTGTACAACTCACTTTTCTTTTCCTATTGTGAGTAGTGAGCCCATTACTATAGTTTAAGCGTTGAGGTTTGTGTATTTTGTTTTTGTGAGATAGGGTCTCATTATATACTCAAGGCTTGCCTAGAACTCACAATCCTTCTGCCATAACAGCCCCGCCTTGCCTAACCACCATACCAAGTGCTGGGATTATGGGCATGTATTGCTGCATCCGGCTTAAATTTAAAGTATTTCTGTCACCTGAGAGAGAAACCCTATATCTATCAGCAGTCACCCCTGTGTGCTTCTTCTTACCACTTACTACGAGGCTTTTTTTTTTTCCACTCCAGATCCTGTGCATTGGACAGCTCATGTGAACAGTCTCATACCCTGTGTGGTCTTTCATTACCGGCTAGTTCCTACCCAGAGCTTTGGCTGAATGAGACAGCCTGTAAGGATGGCTCTGTAGGCTGCCTGACCCTTTATCATGCCATATTTTATTTACTTGACAATTTGCTTATGAAAGTATACCTTATTTTCACTTATTTATTATAAGCAATGTTGCCATGAACATCCATGGACACATTTTTGTGTGGACAAATGTATTTACTTCCCTTGGGCATAGTTGCTGGGGACAAATTCTCAGTTAGTCCAGGCTGGCCTCAAACTCCTTATGTAGTGGAGGATAACTCTGTTTTCCTCCCGTCTCCATCTCCCATGGACTGGGATTACAGTCATACACCACTAAGACTGGTTTTGAGATGTCTCTAAATAAGAACTTACCTAGTGATTAATCCCTTTTAGGGCTCTAGCACATATAACATGTTTCTAACAAGGTTTGTAGCATGCTGAAAGGTGGACAAGCTGGGAAAGGGTCAGAGGCTTTCTAGAACCGAGGCCAATCGGAGCCCAGTCCAGGGAGGACTGTCAGTGCTTTCTTTTTCCAGGGTCTGCAAGGGCCCAGTGACGTGAGATGAAACCGGACTGTGGAGCCGGCTTCGTGGGTATGAAGACAAAGGTTTGCAGGAGAGGCTTTCTTAGCTGATACCCAGCAGCATGGGATTTGAAGATAAGGAATTCAACTTAAAAGAATCGACAAGGAAGGTGTCAATTGGCAAATGTAGACATCAAGAAGCCCGAAACCACTTAGTATAGGTGAGAAGCTATGTAGAGGCTGGGAGTCTTTGGAGAAGATCTCAAATTATTTATCTACCTGATGTCCCTGAGATAAGGGGGTTTCTCAGCTGCCCTGGGTGGTTAGACAGGTCCCACCAAACCAGGAAAAAAAAAAAAAAAAAACACCAACGACAAAACCTCTAACTTTTTGTCTAAATACCTATTACCTCTTTTGTAAACCACAAGCCTAGCCACCCTGCCAAACAGGTGGCTTTCTAAGTCTCTTCTTGAGATTTCCTCTTTGTGCTCAACAAGATTTTTCCAAGGGAGGCTCTAGTTCAGATTGTTGTGGCTGCTCTTCCTCCTGCTGGGCCTGCAGATGGCCTGCTTTAAAGGTCAGAGTCTTTGTCTCTGCTAAGAGTAGGGAAGGAAGACTGGGGTTGCCCTGAGGACCTACCCCATGCCTGCCCCATGGAGGTGTCTAGAAGGTCCCTGTGGGCCAGAGCTCTCGGATTAGGCTAAGCAGTTGATAGCACTTAAGCAGAACTCTAAAGAAAGGCAGTCTGGTGTGCCACTCCCACACTGTCTCTATACAGCTGGTCCTTGAGATTTGTTAAGGCAATCCCCTATCCCCAGTGCCAGCCTGGCACACTGACTGGTAATCACTTAAGCTGAAAAGCACTTCCTTGCAGGGACATTAGCATTTCAACAGAGATAGGCATGGCTGTGCTACTGTTACAGGCCACATCAGGGCTGGCAGAGCTCTTTTCTCGTTGGAGGTGGGGATAGGGAGATGAACCAGAGTTAACCAGGTGGGTGATGTCCTTGCTAACACTCAGGGACTTCCCCTCTTTCCCACCAGAACCCTGCTTTCCTCTTCATCCAACAAAACTGTTCTTGGTGATATTTTGTCTAGAAGCTAAAGCTCAGAATTTAAATTTGAACCACAAGGAGCCCTACCCAGCCTGGAAGATCCCAACAAGAGGCCAGGAGGCTCACATTGCCTTCCCAGGGCACTGCCAGTGCTCAGGAATACTCAGCCCATGAAGACCCACAGGATACCCATCTCTTCCATGAAGCTCAGTTATAGAGCAGCCGTTGACACACATAAGGCACGAGGCTCTGCCAAGGCATCTGGGACTATAGTCAAATGCCCACGTTCAAACCCCGGAGCTATGCAATATCAGACAAAGTGCCTCCGCCTCCACCTTCCTGCCTTTCATTTTCTTTCTTTTCGACTGCTTGAGATAGGGTCTTGCTATGTAGCCCAGGCTGACCTCCAATTCAAGATTCTCTTGACTCATCCTCCAGAGAGTTGGGATTAGCGCCCATAGCTAAATCTCTTAACCCTTCTATGTCTCCACTTCCTCCCGTAGAAAATGGAGATAGCAACATTACTTTGCAGAGCTGTGATGACAACCAAATGGATTGATATAAGACCTTTTGCACAAGGGTTAGGTACCTATTGTTGACGTTGTTGTGGTTTCCTGCTGCAGGGTTCCTTCTCTGTTGCCTGTTCAGAGCCTTGGTGGAGGGAGGACCAAAGCCACGGAGAGATGGCCCAGTTAGGGGTATATTGCTTCCCATTTCAGAAAAGTGGCCTTGCCAACCTGTCCCTTAGAATGATCAGCATTTGCCTTCCTGTTTGAGCTACATATGTTCCTAAAACATTCTAGGAAAGTGAGCATGACAGCCTATCTGTGAGGGTCGGGAGTGTCGTCCAGCATCGGGGAGGCAAGCTTACCAGGGTTCCATTCCCAGCACCCCAGAACCACAACAACTGCTACATCCACTCCAGGAGCAACCAGTGTGACAGGCTGAAAAGTCTAGGCGCGGTCCCCAGGCAAAAAGTCCAAGGAAACTTAGTCTCCTGGAATGGTGACATCCTGTATAAAGACTGCTCCAATGTCCTGGCTTTAGTTGGTAAACAGATCTGTGTGCTTTCCCTTAATATTGCTTCATTATAGGTGCTCCTAAGGATTCATATTTTGACATATAGCTAGGTTAGATTCTAGGCAGTCCTTGATCCAACCTTAGCAAAGTATAGCTAAGTCACTGCCCTACACAGGAATGCACCACTATCTAGGAATAAAGAAGTTTTCGGTCTGAGGAGGAACCACACTAGATACTTAGAACTATAGCTCAGTCGAGTTACACGTAGATACAAGTATTTACAATGGCCCAGGGGGGAGGTGGACTATGGCAAGGGCACGAAGACCTTGCCCCTGGCTTCTAAGTTTAAGCTGACCTCAGGTGGGTTTTTGATCCCAGTTGTTAACCTTGATTCTTATCCCAGTTGGTTCCTGCCAGTCCTTCCCCCGCTCGCATTACTGTTTTGGTTTTTTTTTTTTTTTTTGGTTTTTCAAGACAGGGTTTCTCTGTGTAGCCCTGCCTGTCCTAGAACTCACTCTGTAGACCAGGCTGGCCTTGAACTCAGAAATCCACCAGCCTCTGCCTCCAGAGTGCTGCCACCATGCCCGGCTTACTGTTTTGTTATCTTGCTGGTGTGACCTAACTTCCCCATTTTCTTCTGTATAAATAAAGTCTGATGCTCAATTTGACAAATTACATTCAGATTCTACACACCCTCTTGTGTTGTCTCTGTTTGTCACCCACTTTCGCCGAATCCTTGCCCCACTTGCTCCAGAGAACTCGACCCCCGCAGACAAAGGGACCCAGAGGGTCTGTGGCAAACAAAAACAACAACAACATCAACAACAACTACGGAGCCCCTCCCAGAACTTCCAAACAACAACAGGGCCCCTCTTCTGACATTCAGAGATACTCCCTCCTCCTTTTCATGAATTTTCTAGCTGAACATATCTTCAGAATTCCTGTATATCCGATTCTATCCCAAACTCACAAAGTGCTGATAGGCACAAGGAGACTTGCGTCTGAGAATTCTTGCATTTGCAAGAGGATGTAGGGGAAATGAAAATAGTCACTCTCCAATTGCTGCTGCGGTACGGCAGGCTCTGGATTGCTTAGACTAGGGTCCATTTTATACTGACACCTGTATTGCATCTTCCCACATCTGCACACCTGGAGGACTGAGCCCTAGAGCCCTTTGGCCCAGAATGGCCTCTACACAAGGTCTTTTATTCTATCTATCTATCTATCTATCTATCTATCTATCTATCTATCTATCTATCTATCTGGTTTTGCAACAGACCTCCCAATTGTGGTTTTGCAGTCCAGATAATTGTTCCTTTAGGAAGTAGAACGAGGAAGACCACACAGCAGCCTCTGGTGTGCAAAACATTAATTCCTCAGTTCTAGGTCTCAGTTCTAGATCTATTCCTGGCTGTACAGAGACTGAAGGCTGCTGCCTTTCTAGAAATATCTTAAGAGGGGTTTCTACACCAGAAAAATGGGGCTCTGCACGGCACCCAAAAGGGTAACATTCCGAGTGCCAGAGAGAAACCAGAGCTCTCTCCTGACAGAAGCCAGGGAGGAGTAACAAGGTGGAAGGAAACGTTAGGGGTATTCTGGGTACTAGAGATAGAGGATGGATGAGAGGCTCTACACTTTTCTACCTGGCCCAAGGGCTCAGCCTCTGCAAGCTAATGCTGCAGCTGTGTCCTGTCTCCCTTAAGAGATCCCAGGAGCCTCACCATCTAGGTAAAGGGATCAGCTGTGTCAATTGATGTGGACCTATTATGAGTGCAATCACCAATGGGTTCCTAGTCAAACCACAGGCCAGCCCTGTCACTGAGAACTGTCCCCTGAGCTGGCACCGCCAACTGTCTTCCCTTCAATGCCAATTCTACCTCCGGCGCCGGGGCTACAAAATCTCAGAGGAACAGAGCAATAAGGGTCTTACGCATCTCTGTACATTCCATCACTCCTTGGCTGGTGGGCGAAAGGGTTCTGAGCTCTCTCGGGGGTGAGTGAGACAAATACATAGCCCAGATGTCACCTTCAGTCCCGAGAGAGAGTTTTCCGGGAGAGCTTGTAGTGGGGGAGGGAGGCAGCCCCTGGGCTAAGATCCAGCCCAGTTGGGCAGGTGGTCACAGCTGCGGGGATGTGGAGGGGCGTGTGGGGCGCGACACTCACGTCCTCTTGAAGACACCCCCGAGGGCGCTGCCCAGCAGGAGGCAGAGCTGCTGCGAGAAGAAGACCCAGGAGATCTGGGGCAACGAGCTGTGCGTCTGGCAGCGCAGGTCCAGAAGTGTGGGCCCCAGGAAGGCGATGCACAGGCCGAAGCTGAAGAAGACGCTCCAGTAGGTGAGCGTGGGCTGTAGGTTGCGGCGGAGTAGCTCAGACACCCGGCCGTCGCAGCCCATGGCTCGGCCGGCAGCTCGCAGCGAGCCCAGGGCCGAGTGAGGCGGCCAACCGGAGGCCGGGCGGGGAGGAGAGGAGAGGAGGGGAGTGCCGCGCGGCTGCCCCGCCCTCGGCCAGCGCGGGGACGCCTGGAGGTCCGGGGCGTCGCGGACGCACGTGTCCCGCCGCGGGGACCGCCCCGCCTCGCTTCACGTTCTTGGGGGCTCCACGTTGATTAACTCACCCAGGAGCGCGACCCGCCAGCTAGTGCTAAAGGCTCCTCGCGCCCTACACTGCTCAGCCTTTCAGCCTGGCGATCTGAATCCTCATCACTTGGTCCTGGGGGTGTTGCTGGTGGACTTCGAGGGTCTGCCAGCGCCGCTCTCTACCTCCCACGCCCTACTCTCTACGGGAGTAAAAGCAGTCCTATCTGTACATGGTTTTCTTGTGGCTTTCATTTGGAACCTCAAGGGGTCCAGTACACTGTTATTTGGAAAAACAAAAGCAAAAACATGAAACACTCCCAGAAACTTGGACATTCATTTTACTGCTTTTAGGTTCTGGGATTGACCCCAAGGCCTATAGCATGCTAGGCAAGTATCCCCAGTCCTAGAAACTTAGGTCTTCTCCATTCTATGCTTTGGGGTGCGAGGGTATCATCCCACACCTGTTCCATCACAGGTGTGGAAGGAAGTAAGGCCTGGCTCTGTTTAGGACTCTCCTTCCCAATGCAGTGAGGGAGGGCAGAAACCCCAGGACTCCCAGAGGAATTCTGAGATGATCCTCCAGAGTTCTCTTCCCACTTGAGAAGGCCTCAGCAGGGTGGAGGGGTTGTTTACACTCCAAGACCCTGATACCCACCCAACACCCCTGCAGCCCTGGACAGTGGTGTGTGGTCCTGCTCCTGAGGGAGTTAGGATCCGGTGCCCACACCAGAACCTAGGCGCACAGCAGTTAAGGGCCTTCAGTGTCTCCTTTGCCAAATGTCTTAATAGTGGTGGAGGTTGTAACATCGTGCCCACTTGTATCCCGGGGTACGAGGGCTGTAAGTTCACAGAAGTGATTGGCTGGGCGACCCCCATGATACCTTGGAGTGAAGTGGAGATAATCAACTTCCTGAGCAGGCACACCATCTCAAAGTGCTACCCCATATCTGTTCCAGCCTGTCCCGGCAAAGAATGTTTTAAGAAATAAAAAGAAGCCGGGCATGATGGCGCACACCTTTAATCCCAGCACTCGGGAGGCAGAGGCAGGCGGATTTCTGAGTTTGAGGCCAGCCTGGTCTACAGCACTCTGTTCCAGGACAGGCAGGGCTATACAGAGAAACCCTGTCTCCAAAAACCAAAAACCAAACCAAAACAAACAAACAAAAAAAAACACATTGTTTTAGATTTGTTTATTTTATGTATGCTTCACCTGTCTGTATGTCTGTGCACCATGTGCATGCCTGGAGCCTGTGGAGGTCAGAAGAGGGGGTCAGATTGCCTGGAACTGGAGTTACAAATATTCGTGAGCCACCATATGGGTGCTGGGAATTGGACGTGTGTCCTCCGCAAGAGCAACCAGTGCTCTTAACTGCTGCGCTGTCTCCGTAGCTCCTGCTTGTCATTTCCCAGTGGCCGGCTCCCACTGTGCATCAGCCGTGGGGAGGATGAGTCTTGCTCTAAACTGAAATGTTCCTCCTTGTAACTGTTCCCCAGAGCCTCCCACTCTGCGCCTGTTAGCTCCTCCCTCCAACACGTGGTCTGCATGCAGGGACTTCACAATGCGATCTGGACAGAGGGATTTTATGTCTCCAGGTAGAGGACCTGGAACCTTTGCGATTTTCCTAGATGATGCATGCCAGCGACATCGTCATGAGCCTGGCAACAGTGGTGCAGCCCCAATCTGGCCTGGGGTGCTAGGAATAGTTTATAGTTTGATCTGAATCAGATCAGAGACTTTCAGAGACTGACACTTCCAATATATTGCTTTTTTTTTTTGCAAGCTGAGCAATTTGAGCTAAATAAAAGCCAAAAGCTTTAACATATTTAAAATAAAGATCCAGCAATCTGTATTTTGCCCTCTTCTCCCTACCCCTCCACCCCCTCCTTTCCTTTCTTCTTCCCATTGTGTTTGTTTATTTGTCTATTTTCTCATTTGGTGCTAAAGACCAAACTCAGGGCATTATCTATTCCATGCTACATGCATATTGTCAGTGAGCTAAATCCCCAGCCTTCCCTTAACCCTGTCTTTCCCCTCTCTCCTCAGCATGGGGGAGAGGATTCTGTGGAAATCCCTTAACAGCAATAAGGCCAGATTACAAAAGGAGCCATCACCCACCTCATAAAGGAAGAATGGGGACCAGAACATACCTGGTTGTACTTCTATGTGAGATAGCAACTGTCCCCTCATTTGGACTCCAAGACCATCTCCAGAACCAGTCACTTCCTGACAACCACTTAAAAGCTCTTAAGATTGTGTAAACATATCTTTTCTCTCCTCCTCGACAGAAAAAGAGACACATAAGTTTCCAAGTAACATTTGGTTGGGTAGGTAATCACACCCCTGTGATTTCACCCATACAGGGGTTCAACCTTTTATCCTATTTATTGTCCCTCAGATTATTCTAATAAACTTCCAAAGGACAGAGGGAATCTCCCTTCACCCATACATCACCCTGTTAGAAACATCTGTAAAAGTTTACTGGGCTGCACACTTAAGGTGTAGGCATTTTATCATGTGTAAGTTATACCGTAATAAAGTCGTAATAAAGGAAAGCGAGCAAGAACGAGGTGAACAAGACATCAGGTGAGGGGAGAGGGACAGCCATGTGGTAGACTCTACAAAGGGGACAACTTGAAAAGCCAGAGGGAGCTTCTGCCTGGGAAGATGATCTGGGACAGGTGATGTGGGAAGCAGATGTGGAAGGTGAGAGGTGTATGGGAAGGTCAGACTTATCCTCTCTCCTTCACAGCTTCTGTCTGCCAGCCTCGCACATTCTCCACTTCCTCTCGAAGGAGTCAAGCCCAGAAGCTGTAAAAGCTAGATGACTTTATTTAGGGGGGGCCAGGGGGGCTAAGAACTTCAGCTGGGGAAAACTCAGATCGGTCCATTATGAGTGAGTGCACTAACAAGATCCATCACACAGATCCGAACGACAAGGGAGCCCCACAGTTCCATAGGAAGAGGGTGTCAGAGAGACAAGCTGCTGCTACTTGGGCTGAACACGGTTGGTTGAGCCGTTTACAGGTATAAAGTTCGTTAGCCATTTGTGAGATTGTTACAGTTGCCGCATCCAATTAAAGACGTTAATGCTTTCTGAGGTCTTGTCCCAGTTCAGGGCTCTCAGTCCCGTGATATTTTCATGGCCAGTTTAAGATTTCTACCTCCCTAGCCAGGAAGTTCCATGCCTACAGTCCCAGCACTTAAGAGGTAGGGGGAGGAGTTTTGGGTCACCATAGCTATATAGAGAGTTGGCTATGCTACATGAAACCCTACCTAAAAAAAATAAGCAATACATATCTATGCAGCAGCCTAATGTTTGCATAGATCCGTAGTTCCTTAAAGTTCCCTCACTCCATTTTATTTTTTATTTACTTTTTTTTTTTTTTTTTTGAGACAGGACTTCTCTGTGCAGCCCTGGCTGTCCTAGAATTCATTCTGTAGACCAAGCTGGCCTCCAAATCAGAGCCTCCTGCCTTGAGGCCTCTCAAGAGCTAGAATCAAAGACGTGTACCACCACAACCATCTTACGGCTCCAATTTTATTTTAAAATCTCCTCAAACGCTAGTTTTTTATGAAGAAAGGAGGCTCACACGGCCCTAATGGTTGCTGGAGGAGGAAGAGACATTTTCTTCAGTGATGTGGTCTCTGGTAAGTCACCCAGGTTCCTATAAATAACCCCCATCCTGGGGTCCTGCAAGAAACTCTAATTAAATTCACAGGATTAACACTCCTGCTCAGACACACACTCACACACATACACATATACACACACAGATACACACACTCACACATACATACACATACTCACAGGCATACTCACATACACACATATATACACACATATACACACACTCAAACACATACACACACTCACACACATACTCACATATACACACACAGACATACACTCACACACATATACACATACACACACATATACAGCATGGTTGCTTGAGCCTTTTGCTGGTGTAAAGTTCATTAGTCATTTGTGAGATTGTTACAGCTGCTGTATCCACTAAAAGACATTAATGCTTTCTGAAGTCTTGGCTTAGCTCAAGGCTCTCAGTCCCACACTCACAGACACACGAATGCACACATACACACATACTCAGATACACACATATATATGCACACTCACAGACACACACACTCATATACACACAGACACATATACACACACAGACACACACTCATATACACACATATACACACAGAGACACACACTCACAGATAAACACATACATCCACAGACACACACTCATACACAAACAGACAGATACACTCACACACATATACACACACACTCAGATACACATACATACACACACACTCATACACAGACACGCACCCACATATACACACACAATATGAAAATACACAGAAGTCTGGTTGGAAAGAGGAAAGGGGTCTGTGGGAGGGGGGCAAGAAAGAGTAATATGGAGGCAGACTATGATCAAATCACATCACGTACAGATATAAAAAAATGTAATCATGAAGCCTGGTATCATATATAACTAATGTATGGTAATACTTTTTTTTTCCAAAAAGAAGATAATAAATGTTTTAGGCTGAGATGGTCACTTAGAATGTCTAGGTGTGCCCTCTTGTGCATTTAAAATAAAAACCCGCCGGGCGTGGTGGCGCACGCCTTTAATCCTAGCACTCGGGAGGCAGAGGCAGGCGGATTTCTGAGTTCCAGGCCAGCCTGGTCTACAAAGTGAGTTCCAGGATAACCAAGGCTATACAGAGAAACCCTGTCTGGAAAAAAACCAAAAAACCAAAACAAAACAAAACAAAAAAACAAACAAAAAACCCCTAGGAGGTGGGGTGGCTGGAGAGATGGTTCAGTGGTTAGGAGCACTGGCTGCTCTTCCAGAGGACCTAGGGTTTGTTTTCCAGCACTCACATGGCAGCTCACCACCATCTGTGACCAGTTTCTCTCTCTCTTCTGGCCACAGCAGGCAATGGGCACATAAGCGTTGTGCAGACATATATATAGGCAAAACATCCGTACACATACAATATAAATTAACCCGGGCATTGTGGTGAGTGCCTTTTAGTCCCAGTACCGGGGATCCCGTGAGTTCGAGGTCAGCCTGGTTTACAGAGCTACTTCCAAGAGAGCCAGGGCTGTTGACAGAAAAACCCTGTCTTGAAAAACCACATAATAATTTTTAAAAGTCTTTTTAAAAAGAAACAAACTGGGGAGCTGGAGAGATGGCTCAGTGGGTGAGGGCACTTGCTGCCAAGCCTGAGGAGTTGGTTTCGGGACCCATGTGGTGGGAGAAGAGAACTGACTCCTGTAAGAGGCACATATGTGACCACACTTCCAACACACTAAAATAAATACACAAAATGGGAAAATTAAATAGAAATCATCAAACAAAATGACCCCCCCCACCCCCACCCCGCAGCTCCACCAAAGCTAGTCTCATGGTAATTTCAACCTCGCGACCTTCCCCAAATAAATTCTGCCAGCTCCCCCTGAACCCTGAGCATCTTCTGAGTCTACTCTTATCCAGGACTGGTCCTGCTGCTGCCGCCGGCCTCCACAGGGAGCAAGCAGCTTCCAGCTCTTCAGAACTGCCCCCTGAGTTCTTGGGCTCCAGGGCAGTAACCCAGGTTCTAGTTTCCTGGCCCTACTCTCTGCCTCCCTTCCTAGGATGCCACGCCTGTGCACAGGACCGTGAGAACTGAATAAACACCCAGGAACTGCTATTTGCACAACTTCTTTACAACTTTTGGTTTTATATTTCAATACCTTATCTTTCAACTAAAACTAGTTCTCTAAGAACAGAGGCTGTCCTCTGTTTCCTTCTTTTTCTCGTTTTGTTTAAGACAGGTCTCCTTTACTTTTTGGGTTTTTTTTGTTTTGTTTTGTTTTTTGTTTTCGAGACAGGGTTTCTCTGTATAGCCCTGGCTGTCCTGGAACTCACTTTGTAGACCAGGCTGGCCTCGAACTCAGAAATCCGCCTGCCTCTGCCTCCCGAGTGCTGGGATTAAAGGCGTGCGCCACCACCGCCCGGCTCTCGTTTACTTTTGATAGACTCAGAGGCTATGGAACTCATAGCAATTCTTCTGCCTCAGCATCCCAAATATGAGGATTAGAAGCACTTGCTACCACATTTTCATTATGTTTTGTATTTAAACATATTAATTGATTAGGGGGGAAGGATGGCACATGCCGCTGTGCGTGTGTGAAAGTCAGGGGACTACTAACAAGGATAAATTTTCTTCTTCTGCCATGTGGGCTCCAGGGATGGAACCCGGGTCTTCAGACTTGTCAGCAAGCACCTTTACCTAAGCCACCACAGCAGTTCTGTTGTGTATTTAAATGTCCATTCTTAGGACTAGGGGGTGTAGCTCATTGATAGAGCAGTGCCTAAAGTGGGAAAGGTCTCGGGTTTCATCTGTAGTCTCATCAAAGGTCTCATCAAAGACCTCGCCCATGATTTTCTTCTTAAAAATTGGAAGAGAGTCCCCCCCCCCATCTCTTACACGTTCAAAGGAGGTATTTGGGGCATTCCTCTCCCCAAAATGTGAAAAGCCTGGGAGAAAACATTACACAGGAATGGAGGGGTTCTAGCTTGGAGCCCAGCCTGTTCTTTTCCAATAGCCACCGATTCCGAAGCTCCTCTAACTATCCTGGGTCCCTTCACAGGGCTGGTGGTCTATCATCATTCTTGTTCACTGATGCTCTTCAAGGACAAGGACATGGAGTTTGGTCCTTGCTGGGTGCCTGGATCTCCCAGTTCTTCACCACACTGAAATCCTGCGCGTAACCAAAAGTTTTTCTTCAACCTGCAGTCCTTTAGGTTTAGTCCACAGGGGTGGGAGGGGTCAGTGGGAGAGGGGAAACTGACCACACCCTTGCCACTCTCCTGTATGCCCCCCATGGCTTCCAGATTCCTTAGTGTATAAATCCACACTGTCCAGCTTGATCTTGCTACTGTTCCTGTTAGAATGGAAAACCTTCAAGGTAAAATAATATGCAAGAAGAGACCAACTGATGTCCCCAGCTTAAGGGGTTGTCACTGGGCCTGGGCCTGGGCCTGGGCCTGCCATTATGCTTGGTGTGATCACCTAAACAACCCCGAAGCCCTGCAGAGTCTCAGGTCTGCCTGGAATGGCACCAAGAAGTCTGCAGTTCAAGGTCAATCAGAACACTCTGTCATTCCTGTGGCCAATTCCTGTGGCCAACCTGGAGCATGATGTCACCCCCTCCACCGCCTTCAGTGCAGCCATCGCCACCTTGGCCACGTCACTGCCCTTGTGGCAGCAGTTGGAGCAAGCGTTGGTAGGCTGGGTGGGGAGCGGGTGTTGGGGTTGGCACAGGGCAGGTGAAATAGCTTGTTTGCCAAGAGCATTACCTTGATAGCTGGGCCACCTTCCCACACATGAACTCGAATAGAACAGAGGCTGGTCCTTTGCACAGGTGTGTGCACAGAGAGCCTCCGTTACAAAACATCCACATGAGGTCCACGTACCCAGCCTGCCTGCAAAGGGGAGGGTGTAGTCACCACGGGTGCCAAGGAGGACAGGAGGGGTGGGAAGAGAAGAGATGATTGGGAAACTACCTTAGAAAAGGAAATCACCCTGGAGAGCCTTTGTATGGGACCTGGCGTTTCACTGGTGCTGAATATGTGTTAGTGTTAAAACCAGAAGCAGCCAGCCCAGCTTGGAGAGTCCAAAGGACTTCTGACATTGTCCCATGTGATCTCCCATTGGAAAGCAGAATTCCACCCGGAGCCCTGCAGTCACAGCCTGAACGTGTCCAGGATTGTGGCCAGAGGGGTCTCATCTACAGGAATGGAGACTCAGTGTCCTAAAATGGCGAGAGTTGTGACTCTTTTTTTTTTTTTTTTTTTTGGTTTTTCGAGACAGGGTTTCTCTCTGTATAGCCCTGGCTGTCCTGGAACTCACCTTGTAGACCAGGCTGGCCTCGAACTCAGAAATCCACCTGCCTCTGCCTCCCGAGTGCTGGGATTAAAGGCGTGCACCACGAGAGTTGTGACTCTTACAGAGAGAAAATGTCAACAGAATGCAGCATAGGCACCAGTCCCCATAAATTCGTTTTGGGGGAGGGGATGAAGAAATTATATATATATATATACATATACATATATTCATTCATTAGGGAACAGAAATCCTTTCTTGGATAGGATGTGAGAAGCCAGTCCTTCTACTTTGTGTTTATCTCACCCCTCCCCCCAACAGGTAGCAGAGGATGACCTTGAACTTCTGACCTTCCTGCTTCCACCTCCTGAACACTTGGATTGCAGGCATGCACCACCAAACTTGGTGTAAACAATGCTGAGGACTGAACCCAAGGCTTTGTGTGTGCTAGGCTAGCACTCTGCCCTATTACATCCCTGGCAATCTCCAGCAACCCCCCGTGAATTCAACAATACACAAACAGCCCTTCTGGCTTGGCAAAGCACAAGCGAGGCCTAGCAGCGAAAATATGTCTGAAGAACTTGCTAGAAATGCAGACTCTAAGTCTTGCTGGGAGAGAAACAAGATGAGATTCAGTGGCAGTGTCTAAGCAGCCTTCAGAGGCTTGGGGGTGACTGGGGTTTAGAGTCAGTGGTTTGCAGCTCTGAGGAGGAAGTTTGCCTCCCATAGACTTCTCAACAGTGCCCATCGCTCTTTGAAAACACCAGAGACTCTGATTCTCAGGCAGCTCTCACACCCTGCAGCCATTCATTTACCGTAGAATCCCCATATCATCTAACCTCTGCGGGTGCTCTGATGGCCAGTGACTTTTAAAACTGATGCTCCCAGGGCTCCTAACAACTGTCTCTTTTATTCTGGAAAGTCTAGTGTGTGGGTGGTTTTGTCATTGTTATTTTGTTTGGTTTGTTTGTTTGAGCAAGAGGCCTGGATCCCAGTGTGGGGGTTATAGGTGTGTGCTCTGGTTATAAGGTGCTGGGGATGGAATCCAGGGTTTCATGCACACTAGGCCAGTACTGACCAACTGAGTGACATCTCCACCCCTGGACTTTGGTTTTGTTTGTTTTTGAGATGAGATTTTGTAGTGTAGCCCAGAACTTTCTCAAACTCAAGATCCTCCTGCTTCAGCCTCCAGAGTCCTGGGATTATAGGCATATATCACCATTCCTACCTTTATTCGGGGAATTCTGATGTGGTGGTTTGAAGATGCTTGGCCCAGGGAGTGGCACTATTAGGAGGTGCGGCCTTGTTGGAGGAAGTGTGTCACTGTTGGGTTGGGCTTTGAGAGACCCTCCTCCTAGCTGCCTGGAAATCAGTCTTCTCCTAGCTGCCTTCTGAACAAGACGTAGAACTCTCAGCTCCTCCTGCTCCATGCTTGCCTGGATGCCGCCATGCTCCCACCTTGATGGTAATGGACTGAACCTCTGAGCCTGTAAGGCAGCCCCAATTAAATGTTGTCTTTTATAAGAGTTGTCTTGGTGTCTCTTCACAGCAGTAAAACCCTAACTAAGACACTTGACAAGCAGGCTTATCTTGTTCTAAACACTTGTTCTTGTTTTTTGTTTTGTTTTTCAAGATCGGATTTCCCTGTGTAGCCCCGGATGTCCTGGAAGTCATTCTGTATACTAGGCTGGCCCTGAACTTACAGAGATCCACCTGCCTCTGCCTCCTACATGCTCAGATTGAAAGTGTGTGTGACCATCAGCCAGTGAACCCAGGGTCTTGTATGTGCTTGGCAAGCTATCTTCCACAGAGTTACACACCTAAGCTTGTTTACTTTTTAAAGGAAGTTAAACTTGCATACATTTTAATGTGTAAGTATTAAAAAAAAAAACCCTGACATGGCGAATTTTGACATACATACACATCCCTGTGACTTCTAGTTAGATCAAGGTCTAGGATATTTCTAGTGATCACCCAAGAAGCGCCAGATGATGTCTGTGAGAGAGTGTCTGGTTCCTTTTCATTGCCAAGGAATAGCCTCTTCTGTGGACTCACCATGTAGAGCTGATCTCTGAGAGTTCAAGGCTAGCCTGGTCTTCAGGGTGAGGTCCTCACCCCCACCCCAATTTGATAGACATTCAGACTATTTGCAAATAGAATCTACAACAAATAGGTTCTTCTGAGCACCCATGTTTTGTCTTTTGGTGGATGGTGGCTCTCTCTCTCTCTCTCTCTTTTTTTTTTTTTGTTCGTTTTTTGAGACAGGGTTTCTCTGTGTAGCCCTGGCTGTCCTGGAACTCACTCTGTAGACCAGGCTGGCCTTGAACTCAGAAATCTGCCTGCCTCATTTTTTTACTATATGCCCCAAAATGGAGTTGCTAGGTCAGAATGCTATGCAGATGCCACCATGCCTTTTCACAGTGGCTGTACTAGTGGGAAGATTGTCATGGTTAACTAATGTTCCCACAGCCTTCTCAACATTTGTCCTTTAGGGTCATGTTAATGTTAACTATCCTGTTGGGGAACACTGGTATCTCAGAGCTTTTCATGTTCATCTGCCTTGTGTTCTATATGGCTCAGTACCTTCCATGCTTAGGATCTCTTAGGAGATGCTCCTTAATGGCTTTCTCCGTATGTGAACAACTTCAACTTCTGCATAACATGCCGTATGCTGTGATATTTCAGCACACACATACCGTGTTCCTTATTTTTTGTCCACTTGTCACAGGCTAAGATCATCTGGGAAGAGGGAACCTCAGCTGAGAAAATCCCTCCATCAGACTGGTCTGTGAGCAAGTCTACAGGACATTTTTTTGACTAATGAAGGTTGTGTGAGGGGATAGTCTATGGGTGATGCCACCCCTGGGCAGGTGGTCCTGGGTCGGATGCAAAAGCAAGCTGAAAGCTGTGCACAGGGATACATGTCTTTATCCCAGCATTTAGGAGGCAGCAGCATGCATCTGGAGGTGAGTTTGAGGCCAGCTTGGTCCAAGCCAGCCAAGCAGGCTGAGAAAGCCAAAAGCAGTGTTCTGCATAGCTCTGCTTCAGTTCCCACTCTCCTGTGTTGCATAGCTCTGCTTCAGTTCCCACTCTCCTGTGTTGAGCTCCCGTGCTAGCTTTCCCTCATAAGCTATTTTGTTCATTTTTTTAAAAAAATTTTTTGATAGATGCTAACAATCTATTCTCTAAATACTTATCTCTGAGTTTGTTTAAATCTATTATAAGTATTATATACTACATTGCATTCAAATTTCCCTCCAGCACATAAGTCCAGAGCACCAGTGCCCTTACCACATGAGCTATCTTGCTGGTCCCACTCTGTAGTTTTACATTAACTTTTGTTTTTGTATTGCTAGGGATCCATCCCAGGTGACCTACATCACCACTGAATGTCACCACTAGCCCCCCCCTGGGGGGGGCACAATTTTGCTTTCCAATTACATATAAAACCATGGAGTGCTTTTGTCTCTTTTTGTGCATGACCTTTAAAAACTTATTTCTTTATTTTGAGATACATTGTCTCATTTATCTTTGTAGCACTGGCCAGCCAGCCTGGAATTTACTACTATGTAATCCATAGACACCTTGAATTTGTGGCAAGCCTCTTGCCTCTGCCTCCCCAAGGGCCAGGATTATAAGAGTGTGCAAGCTCCCACACTCCACTGACAGTTCTGTTTTTATGTCAAGGTCATGTTGTTTGGGTTTTACAGTCTTGTAATTTGATTTGTGATGTTTGGTGTTTGAAAGAGGGTTTTGCTTTATAGCCTCAAACTAACCATCCTCCTATTTCAGCTTCTAATTGCTCCTATTAAAGGTATGTCCTTGGTTGCATGATTTGAAACCAGGCTTGTGATTCCTTCCCCTTTATTCTCTTTGCTAAGGACTGGTTTAGCATTGGGGGGGGGGTTGTGGTGTTATATGAATTTTAGGAGTTTTTTTCATATATATGAAGAATGTCATTGGTATTTTTATAGAAATTACTTCTGCTTTTTTTTTTTTTAACAAACCAATTTTAAAAACCAGGGTTTTACATGTAGCCCTGGGTGGCTTTGAACTCATGAGCCTCCTGTCTCATCCAAGTACTCAGATTACAGTGTGCAGTGCCATTCTGGGATTTTTGCCGAGTTTTAAAATTAGACCATCTATGTCAGTTGTAGTTTTGTTGCTGTGATAAACATCTAAGAGAACCATCTCAAGGAGGAAATGTTTTTCTTGGTTCATGGTTTGGGAGGTCTCTGTGATCAGCTGGCTCATGGTTTTGGAGGTGTCCAGGTCTCTGATCAGCTGGCTCATTGTCTGGATGTGTCTGTCTGTCTGTCTGTCTGTCTGCCTGTGATCAGCTGGATCTGGTGCTCTAAGCCTCTGGTGTAGCTGAGCATCGTGGCTGAAGGTTGTGAGGAGCGAAGCTGCTCCCCTCACCGGAGCAAGAAGTAACTGGAAATACTGCATCTGTCCAGGGAGCATCCTCAGTGAGCCATTTTCCACATTTCCAACACCTGCAACTGTTTGTTCCAGTCTTGAGTCCATCAACTGATTAATACCTTGATAAAGGCAGAGCCCTTGAGATCCAACCACTTCCCCAAGCCCCACCTCTGAACACTGCCTTTAATACACTAACCTTCGGGAAATACATCATAACAATACCTGTCTCTTTGACAGCTACTTGGGATTTCGTTTTTGATACATTCTTGGGCTGAGCAATGACCTGCTCCAGTTTCATTTCTGTTACTGTGATGCTATACTCTGAGAAAAAGCGACTTAGACAAGAAGGGGTGTAATTGGCTTCTAAGTCCTTGAATGTGGGGAAGTCAAAGCAGGAGGAACCTAACTTGCACCCTGACAGTCATGAACAGAGAGAACTAGAGCTATGAATGCTGCTGGCTTGCTTGCTCTTAGCTGTCTTCTCTCTTGCTATTCAGGAACTCCTGCCTAGGAAATAGTGCCACCCACAATGAGCTGGGCCTTCCCATATCAATTAACAATCAAGACCATTTTCTGAAGACTTGCATACAGGCCAACTGATCTAGATAATGCCTCATTAAGGACCTTGCCGGGTGATTCCTTTGTGAAATTGACAGTTAAAACTCACCAGGACACACACATTACGGATATCTTCTTGTATCGGTAATATGTGTGTCCTGGATTCTAGTTCAGCTACGCAGCAGGTTCCTTCCAGTTCCTGTGGAGTGAGGGTGGTACCTCACAGTCCTGGGGGATGTAACTGCTACTCATCCAAATTGTGAGGAAATAGACAACAGAGCATACCATTCTCCGTTCTCTCTGCCTTTGGTCCTTGTCTTAGGGTTTCCGTGGCTATAAAGAGACACCATGACCAGGGCAACTCTGATAAAGGACCTTTAAGTGGGGCTAGCTTACACTTTCAGAGGTCCAGTCCATTATCAGGAAGCATGGCAGTGTGCAGGCAGACATGGTGCTGGAGGAGCCAAGAGTTCTCTACATCTTTATTGAAAGGAAGCATGGAACAGATTGTTTCACAGGCAGCTAGGAAGAGGGTCTCAAAGCCCACCCCTACAGTGACACATTTCCTCCATCAAGGCTACCCCTACTCCAAGAAGGCCACACCTGCTAACAGTGCCACTCCCTGAGCCAAGTATATTCAAACCACCACATTCCATTCCCTGGCTTCCCATAGGCTTGTTCAAACACATGAGTCTATAGATATATGTGGCCTATACCTAGCTATAGCATGACATTTGGTCCAATTTCAAAAGTCCGATGGTCTATAACAGTCTCAACAATGTTAAAAGTTCAAAGTCTCTTTTGATGGTCATCTCATCACTTAACTGCAATCCCTTATAAAAATCAAAATTAAAAAGCATTTCACATACTTCCAACATCATGGAATATACATTATCATTCCAAAATGTCATAGTGAGGAAATATCGGACTAAAGTGGACCAAAGCAAGACCAAATGTCAGCTGGGCAAACTTGAAACTTTGCATCTCCATGTCCGATGTCCAACTCCATTCATCTTTGATGACTGCAACACAATTATTTCTCTTTGGCTGGTTCCACTCCTAGTTAGCAGTTTTCCTCTGCAGGTATCCCATGGCTCTGGCATCTTTAACATCTTGGGGTCTCCAAGGCAACATCAACTTCTTAGCTTCTTGCTCCATCCTCTGGGATCCACACACTATCTTCTAGGCTCTTCCAAAGGACTTGGATCACTTCTCCAGCTCTGCCCTCTGTAGCACTCTAGGCTCTAGCTGAATCCACTCCACTGTTACTGCTGTTCTTCATGGTCATCCCATGGTAGTGGCATCTCCACCACACTGGGGTCTTCCACTGCAACTAGGCTTCACCAATAGCCTTTTTCATAGGCTCTCTTCATGGTGCCAAGCCTCAACTCCTTTCCAATGACCCCTTCAGTCCTGGGCCTTCAACTGCAACTGAGGCTGCACCTTCACCAATGGCCTTCCCTGGCCTCTCAAAGTACCAAGCCTCAGATGCTCTCCATTTCCCCTTCATACTTTCAAAACCAATACTACTTGGGTCATTCTTACACATTACAAAATTCAGCTGCAGCATGAGGTACAACCTTGGCTATTTGTGGAACACAACTTCTTTCTGCTCTCAGAAAATACTTCCCAGAATATTTACCTCAGTGATGCTGATCTCTTCTTAATCATCCCTAATTTCTTTGCTCCAGCTAGCCAGTATCAAGTGTCCCAGTAGTCCCTTCAATTCTTTTTTTTTTTTTTTTTTTTTGGTTTTGTGAGACAAGGTTTCTCTGTATAGCCCTGGCTGTCCTGGCACTCACTTTGTAGACCAGGCTGTCCTCGAACTCAGAAATCCGCCTGCCTCTGCCTCCGGAGTGCTGGGATTAAAGGCGTGCGCCACCACGCCCGGCGTCCCTTCAATTCTTAACTCTAAAGCCAGAGCCACATGGTTGAAGCTTCTGAATTCTGGTGCTTGTTGGAAATGGAACACAACCCCCATCCTCTATTACATCCTTAGTCAGCTTTCTGTTTTTCAACTCCTTCATTCTCTAAGCTTGGCTATCATGGAACTAGCTCTGTAGACTGACCTTAAACTCAGCAGATCTGCATGATTCTGTCCCCTGAATGCTGAGATTAAAGGCATGATTCACCATGCCTAGATTTAAGCTTTTTCTCTACTTGGAACTTGTTCTGTACCAGGCTGGCCTTGAACTCAAAGATCTGCTTGCCTGTCCCCTGGCATCAAAGGCATGTATCACCATGCCTGGACCTAAGCTTTTCATGGTGATAATGCTTCAAGATCCAGATCAAAAGCTTGTGTCAATTTGACACACAATCATATCTCCTTATGCCCAAATAAAAGTAAAAAACAGGTCGTGATAATGTAACTACCCATTGTTCAACTGCTAACACAAACAATAAGCTTAGCTGGGTGGGATCTTGACTGGAGCTCACCACTCCCTTAATCTGTTTATCTTCTTGAACACTTGGATTCTGCTCGACTTCACTTTCTGGTGCCACTTTATTTCTTGAACATTTTGTAGTTTCTCTTCTTATGCTTGCTATGCTTGATTTAAATGCTCTAAAGTCTGAACTAGGCTTTTAAAAGAATTCCCTTTTCAATACAATCAATCTGGATCTTTTTACTTTTGCCTCAGGTAGACTTTTCAAACAAGGGCAAAAAGCAGCCACATTCTTCACCAAAATATCCTGAAAAGATCCTGAGAAAAAAATGTAACAAGTCACAAAGACCCTGAAACTTGGAAAAGAGATTTCACTATTAGCAGAAAGCCTTTACCTAGCTGAGCATAATAGCCTGAACGTTCCTTGAATCTGTGTGCTTGCCTATGTCCTGACTGTTCTTTGAATTCATGTATTTGCCAGCCGATATAGATCACTGCCAAGCATTTGTAGTTTGGTTGATGGATTGAGATACAGCTCACTGCCAAGTGTTTGTGGTTTAGTTGCTGGACTGGGATTGAAAAATTTCACTTTTGCACCTGTGCATCTGAGCATGACATCCTTGCACCCATTTCTTCTTTAGAAATCAGCTAAAGAATAGATATTGTTAGATCAGGAAAATCCCCTACTCCCTTCTCCTCCTCCTCTTCCCCTTGAGGACCCATAAATACTGAGTCTCCTTTCCCTCGGGGTCAACTCCTCTATCCATTTCTGGGATACCAGTCGTCCCCAGAGCTCCGGCTTTCCCTGAATAAAAATCCTCTTGCTGTTTTCATCAAGACCGTTCCTCGTGAGTGATTTGGGGTGTCGCCTCTCCTGAATCAGAACATGAGACAGTCCTACAAACAGTCTCAATCTCACAAACAGTTTTTAGGCCACATACTAAGATTCTTCTCCTTAGAAAACTCTTGAGCCAGGCCCCCACAGTTCAAATCACCCTCAGCACCAATGTCTTCCACATTCCACTGCTTTCCAAATCCAAAGTCCCCAAATCCACATTCTTCTAAACAAAAACATGGTTAGGCCTATCACTCTAATACCCTAGTACTGGTACCAACTTCTGTCTTAGTTAGTGTTTCCATTGCTGTGAAGAAATACCATGACCAAGACAACTCTTATAAACATTTAAGAAATGTTTATAAGAAATACTATGACCAAGGCAACATTTAATTGGGGCTGGCTTACACTTTCAGAGGTTCAGTCCATTATCAGCATGGCAGGAAACATAGCAGTGTGCAGGCAGACATGATGCTGGAGGAGCCAAGAGTTTTCTATCTCTTCATCAAAAGGAAGCCAGGAACAGACTGTCTCATAGGCAGCTAGGAGGAATGTCTCAAAGCCCACCCCTGCAACAAGGCCACCCCTAATCTGCCAAGGTCACACTTCCTAATAATGCCACTCCTTGGGCTAAGCATATTCAAACCACCATAGTCCTAATTCCAATTTTTGGATGCAGAAAAGCTGAGACCCCCCTACCTCAACACAGTGCTGCCTTGGTGACTGCCTATGTTCCCTCCGTTCCCTCACTTCCCTTTCATGTGATGACCAGCTGCCTTGTCCATATCAGAGTAAGGATGGGCCCCACATTCACTATTGGGGATTTAATGAGTGAGTTCCATTTGTCTATGACCTGGGAGTCTGAGAACTTCACTACAATCTCTTGGTGTGACCCTGTCTGTGTTGGTGTTTTGAAAGTCCCTGGTGATACAGGGAGGCAGGGAACCTTCTAACCTGTTAATAATAGGAATGAAAATGGAGGCTTGACATGGGGGGTTCAGTGCTCAGCAGGCTGAGGCAGGAGGATCACTGCAAGTTTTAGGCCAGTCTGGGCTTCCTAGTGAGTTTTAGGCTAGCCTAGGCTACAGAATGTGACCCTATCACACTTTTCTTTCTTTTCTGAGTGTGTGAGAGGCTTGAGTACAGTTCTGTCAGAGAGGCCTCTATCTGCTCTAAATCAGCAGAAGAGACAGGACCCAGTGTCCGGTTGCTGGGATGGTCTGGAGTCCTGTGCATTTTCTAGTAATAATGAGAATGACATCTTAAGACGTTTCTGTCCGGGCTGGTGAGATGGCTCAGCCGGTTAGAGCACCCGACTGTTCTTCCAAAGGTGATGAGTTCAAATCCCAGCAACCACATGGTGGCTTACAACCACCAGTAACAAGATCTGACGCCCTCCTCTGGTGCGTCTGAAGTCAGCTACAGCGTACTTATGAAGAATAAGAAATGAATCCTTGGACTGGAGAGACCAATCGGAGCAAGTGAGGCTGTCTGGCGAGCGGAGACGGCCAAAGCAAGCAGGGATGGCCGGAGCTAGCGGGCTGGAACAAGCGGGGCCAACAGGAGCAAGCAGAGCCGATCAGAGCGAGCCGGGCCGGCTGGAACGAGCGGGGGGCCGTACGGAGGCGGCCAGGAGCGAGTGGGGCTGGCCGGAGCGAGCAGAGCCGGCGGGAGCGAGCGGGCGGGGTTGACCGGAACAAGGAAAAAAAATAAATAAATAAAATAAAATAAATAAAATAAATAAATAAATAAATTAAAAAAAAAAAAAGACGTTTCTGTCTTTATATTTTAAGGTTTTCTTGTGTAAGACACAGCCCAGTGTCCAATGCCTAATGATGTCATACTGTTTTTGGAAGGCTTTAGTCCTTGAGATAAGAGAAGAAGTCTAGGAAAGACAGATTTCATACATTGTGGACAGGAGAGGTGAGGGACATATCTTCCTATCAGAGAATATGAATTAAGGGCTCAGAGGTCCCTGTGATGGCTAATGTTGGTTCTCAACCTTACACATCCGGAAAGTGAGGAATTGCCTCCATCAGATTGGCCTGCGGGCATGTCTGGAGGACACTCTCTTCATTCCTAATGGCTATATGAGGACCCAGCACACTGTGGGTGTGCCATACCTAAGTAGGTGGGGCTGCACTGTCTAGGCAAGATGAGCAAGCCAAAGGAGGCAAGCCAGTAAACAGCACCCCTTCGTGGTCTCTACTTCAGTTCTTGCCTCAGTTTCCCTAGCCTTGTCTTAAAAGGCAAAAGGAAAGCACCTCTGGCCTCTATCTACCTCTACACACACACACATACACACACACACACACACACACACACACACACACACACACACACACGTGCACACTAACACATGCAAACACATACACCACGCACACACAAATCAGCCAAACTAACAGGAAGCGAAAGTGAGTGAACACAGACTAATGGCTCCCAAAGTAGCAGAAGCAAGGAGCAATTGGGCACTGTTTGGCACAGATCTTCTATGGTATTCATTGCGGTTATATGTTCATTGTGTTTCTCCTCAGTTTTAACCTTTGCCTGCCTGAGGTGTTCAGCCAGTCATAACAGGTGGAAGTTAAAAGGAACAGACAGACCTTCTCTGTTTTGTCAATGAAATTAGACATGGGCCAGGGATTTAATGAGCTGTAGGCCAGCCAGTGACTCAGTGCCTTGTTTAATTCTCATTTTCCTTCAGGGACCTCAGTTATGGCTTTTAATGCCACCTTACAGTTAGTGAAGTTAGCCCAAGGATAGAGGAAGTTGATTGTCTCTGGGGCTCTAGTGTCTTCGGGTGGGTCTGCTTACTCTTATCTTGGAGTTAGCTTGTATTTGTAAAAGCCTGTGGGCTCCTTGTTTTATTGCTTCACTGGTGTTTATATAAAAACAACAACTTTAAAAGAGGCCAGACATTTAATCCTAGAATAAGGAGAGGTATTATAAACTATACTGCGGAGTATAGGCACGTATCCAGTTTGACAGGAAACTGAATGACGCTGTCTTTCTTTGTGTGGCTATTGAACTGTATAGGCATTGTGCTGGAGCCTTTATTATGGCGCCCAGGACCTGGCATCTGGCCTTGACTTGGGGCTCCTAGAGATCTTCACAATGCTGACTGGCTTTAAGGAACAACAATGTATAAGGTTTGAGAAGATGCCAGATGGTCTGCAGTTTAAAAATAACAATGTCTGGGGTCTAGAACACTTACATTGACATTTATATCCTATGGGTAGACCTCCATAAGAAGCCAAATCTCTGCTCACAGATCTGTGTTATTGAATGTTCAACAGAACAGCCTCACGGCAACGTGATAACACGTCCCATGGGGAGCCATTCTGGAGGAGCCGAGAATGCTGGATCAAGGCTTCTCCTGGCTGCAGGTTAAGTCACAGCGGTTGGCAGAAAGCTGTGGGAACTTGTCAGCTGTTCCGTCCTTTCTGAATAGATCCTTTGACAGCTTGTATGGCTTTTAGAGCTCTCTCAGAGACACTCTTTATAGCTCCTCTTCTGTGTATGACACCAGGACTTTCCCTGTGAGTGTTCAAGACTGAGTAAGTGGCCTTAAGTCACCCTTTTCCTTTCTACTGTGAAGGCCAGTGGAGGCTGCTTGGGTGTTACTTTTGAGACCTTGTGAGGCTCCTTTGCAAGAGGTCCTGTGCCTCTCAGCTTTCCGAAGGCTGCAACCCTTTAATACAGCTCCCCATGTTGTGGTGACCCCCAACCATAAGATTATTTCATTGCCACTTCACAACGGTAATCTTGCTACTGTTATGAATCATAATGTAAATATCTGATATGCAGGGTATCTGATATAGAACCCACCAAAGGGGTGGCAACCCACAGGCTAGAATCCCTGGTAGAAGACACTGCTAGGGTTATAGACCTAAGCTTCTGACCCTATCACGAGACCTGCTTGTGGATCTCACACCATGGAGGCAAGTCCCTTATTAAATGTGTTCAGTGAATTATACTTCTTGGGATTTATGTCTAACTTGAGTGTCCCCAGGACAGAGCTGTGTGAGACCTGAAGTTCTAAGGATGCTATTGTAATGCGTCTTTATGAAAGTACATCGAAAGATATCTATTGGGCATTGGGAGCAGAGAAGTCTGTGATTTTCTGAGCAACCAGTTAGTGTTTAATTTAACTCATGCTATTTTCCAAGTTTGTAGTAAATGTGCATGGTTACTTTATTACTAGCAGGAAATTTTATGGTCTATGTGCTGTCTATCAATATTTTTTTCTTTTTTTGGTTTTTCGAGACAGGGTTTCTCTGTATAGCCCTGGCTGTCCTGGAACTCACTCTGTAGACCAGGCTGGCCTCGAACCCAGAAATCCGCCTGCCTCCGCCTCCCGAGTGCTGGCTGTCTATCAATTTAGTCCTCTTTATTTTCTGTCCTTCTCCTCCCTCCATTGTAGTAGTAGGTCTGTTTTTTGTTTGTTTGTTTATTTGTTTTGACTTCATAATTTATATGCCACAAACTTCACCTTTTAAAGTATCTAGTATGAGTTTTATTATATTTGCAAGATTGTGTGATCCATTCCCTCTGCCTGGCCTTATTTTCTGTCTCTATGGATTTGCATGGTTTGGAGTGCGTGTGTGCATGCGTGTGCGTGCGTGCGTGTGAGTGTGTGTGTGTGTGTGTGTGTGTGTGTGTGTGTGTGTGTGTGTGTGTAGGCCAGAGGATGTTCAGCATATTCTTCAGTTCAGTAACTCTCCACATTACTTTTTGAGACAGATCCTCTCACTATAGCTTCCTGCTTGTCTAGGCCTGGCTGACAAGTCCCTGGAGTCCTCTTATCTCTGCCTCCCCAGTGCCGACATTACAGGTATGCATTACAGCATCTGGCTTTCTACATGGGTACTGGGGATTCGAACTCAGGGCCTCATGCTTGAGATGAAATCATTTTATTGACTGAACCATTTTCCCACTTCCTATTCTGAGAAGTTCACATAAATAGGATCAGTTTATCTTGCTCAGCATATTATTTTAAAACGTTTGGAACTAGGGCCTCATGTAGCCCAGGTTGGCTCTAATTCACTAGCCAAGGATGATTTTGAACTCATGATCTGTTGAAGTTATAGGCATATAGCACCACACTTGGCCCTCCCTCCCTCCCTCCCTCCCTCCCACTTTCCTTCTTTGATACAGGTTCTTACTGTGTAGCCTACATTTGAACTCATAACTATCCTCCTGCCTCATCTCCCCAGTGCTGTAATCACAGGCATGTGTTTAGCTTTTTTGAGCCCCTGTCCTTGCTAATTTTTCTGTCTTGTTGTACTGTACATATCTCTATAAAGTACTGCAAAACCCTCTTTTTGGAATGAGGCAGAGTATAAATAAAAATAAGCCCAAAACACTCCCAAGCCATCTGTTTAATAATCTGTGCAAGAATTTTGCCAGGATTCTATATTGAGCCACTGGGTCTGTAGTTTCCAGAAATATCTCTGTCTCCTTGTTTAAAAAAAAAAAAAACCGCAGCATTTGCTTGGCCAATGAATGTCCTCATCAGAGCGTTTGCTTGGCTAATGGCCTCTTGAGCTGCTTTTCCGCCTGACCTGGTCTTTCTGGGTCTGGTGTGTGATTCATCCGAATCTGGCCCCCAGGCTCAGCTACAGCCCCAAGCTCTCACCTCCGCCTTCTCCTCTGTCTCATAGTGTTCCTTCATTTCAATATCAACGTCATGTATGCACTTGGTTAAAAATACATCAGAACAGAAGAGCTCACACAACAAGCCCTGCCCGTCCTGCCCGCCACCCCTGTCACCCATCTGCTCTCAGCTCCCAGGGCTTGCGCTAGGGCGGTGGTTCTCAACCCATGGGTCGCGAGCCCCCTCGGGAATCAAATGACCCTTTCGCCGCGGTCTCCTAAGACCATCAGAAAACACAGATCTTTGTGTCATAATTCAAACAGTAGCAAAATCACAGTTATGACGTAGCAACAGCAACAATAATACAGTTGGGGTTAGCACAGCATGAGGAACTGCAGTAAAGGGTTGCAGCGTTAGGGAGGTTGAGAACCACCGCCCAGGGGCAGCTTGCAGGTCTCTAAAACACGCCCCTGCTGCTGCTGTTCCTTGGCTTCTCAAATTTAAACGTTCTGCATTGACTTGTGACTGTGGAAACTGAAGGGTGAGCTTGCATGCATCATCCAAACATCAGCCCCCACTCCTGATATGACCAGATAGCTCCTTTATTTAGTTACTCTAAACAAAATTAAAATAAATGTGTTAATTATCTTTGTCAATTCAAGCAACACACTTAACTCTTCTTTTCTTTTCTTTTCTTTTCTTTTCTTTTCTTTTCTTTTCTTTTCTTTTCTTTTCTTTTCTTTTTTGGTGTTCTTTTGAGACAGGGTGGTCCTTATTGTGCAGGCTGACTTCAAATTCACTGTGTAGCTGAGGATGACTTTAAACTTGCTATTCAACTGCCTCCACCCCTTAGGTTCTGGGATTATAGGTGAACATTCCTAAAGGTTTTACATTTACTTTTTTGTTTTGTTTTTTCGAGACAGGTTTCTCTGTGTAGCCCTGGCTGTCCTGGAACTCACTTTGTAGACCAGTCTGGCCTCAAACTCAGAAATCCGCCTGATTCTGCCTCCCAAGTGCTGGGATTAAAGGCTTGTGCCACCACACCCGGCCTACACTTACATTTTCTTAATTTTATATATGTCATGTGTGTGTGAGAGGTGGAGGGGAGAGAGAGACAGACAGAGACAGAGACTTTCAAGAGCCAGTTCTTATTTTTGGGTTTCTCAGATTCCACTGAGATCTGTCTAAGCTGTCAGGCTTGCAGACAAGTGTCTGTACCCACTGAGCCATCCCTCCTGCCATGTATTTTTCTTTTTTAAGTGACATTTGTATTTTAATTTTCTAACAGTAATCGGGTCTTCCGTGCTTTGCTAATGGGTTGGTTCTAGAAGTTTAAACCCAGCAGATCGGCTACATTTTTGTGAATATTTATGTAAATATTGACTCCCGAAAAGTCATCCAGTGGGCCCAGCACCCATTTCCTTTCTTCTGTTTCCTCAGTGTTTCACAGTTCCAAATCATCGTCGTCATCCTTCCCTGTCCCTTTCTATTCTTTCCACTGTGTACCTCAGCCATTTGCTCCGTGTCTTAGAGTCATTTTTATTGGTAATAACAGACTAGACACACAATAGAGGAGTTTTCTTTGGCTCCCAGCCTGGCTCAAGGTCTGGGCTGCAGCTGTTTGTGGTCTACTGCTAAGTCAGCCCTCAGGTAGCAGAGTGCAGAGTGTGGCAAGACAAGGACACATGACGCGTGTGGACAAGGTCTTACAGGAGACTTCCTCACAGATGCCCTCCCTATTCACCCATTGACCCCTGTGGAGGTTTGAATGAGAAGGGTCCCCCTAGGCTCATATATTTGAATGCTTGGTCACCAGGGAGTGAAACTGTTTGGTAGGATTAGAAGGATTAGGAGGTGTGTCCTTGTTGGAGGGAATGTGTCACTGGGGGGTGGGCTTTGAGATTCCAAAACCTCCGTCTTGCTCTCTGCCTATGATTCAGGGCATAACTCTCAGCTACTGTTCCAGCACCTGCCTGCATGCTGCTTTGCTCCCTACCATGGACCAAACCTCTGAAACTGTAAGCAAGCCTCCAATTGAATGCTTTCCTTCATAAGAGTTGCCTTGGTCGTGGTGTCTCTTCACAGTCATAGAAGAGTGACTAAGACAATCCCTTAATCCATTAATTCAGTGATTGGACTAATCCTTTCAAATGAAGCCCTGAGTACTTCCGAGATGTCCCACCCACACAGAGGAGCTACTCAAGCCTTAGGGCTGAGCCTGGCTCCTCTCTCCTGACCCATCTCTCAGTGAGTGCTCCACCCTTCTGCTTCCTTCAGGCTGAATGCTTTCCTGCCCTGGACTTTGGCTGAGACATCCCCACTCTCGGATGCTCAGGCCCAGCTCCCCTTCCTCTCCTTCCTTCTCTTTCTTTCTCTGTCCATCTTGTCCATGATCTCATGTTGCCAAGCCATCTTTAGGCTGAGCCGTCTGCAGGTTGTCTGAGTCCATTTTGTCTCAAAGCGATGTTGCTCTTCCCTCTCACCTAAATGGCAATCTTTAAATTTAATTTTCATTTTTGAACATGGCCCTGGCTCAGTGGTTCCCGACCTTCCTAATGCTGTGACCCTTTAATTCTCATGCTGTGGTGACCCCCAACCATAAAATTATTTTTGTTGCTACTATTACAAATCATAATGTGACTGTCTGGTATGCAGCATATCTGATGTGCAATTCCTGTGTAAAGGTTATTCAGCCCCCAAAGGGGTTTGCAGTCCACAGGTTGAAAATCGCTACTGCTGCCTGGCTGGCACAGCCTAAAGAGTGCTGATTATAGGTATGTATACATCACCAGACCCAGCCTGTATGGTAATTTGGACATCTGAATACCTTTGGTTTAAAACAGCTGCCCTCATAGCATGCTAAAGGCATTTTTCTGGCCCTTTCTAATGAGAATCCTGGGAGCAAGCTGTTGTTTTTTAATGTGTCTATATGTGTTTTGCTTGCAGATATGTCTGTGTACCACACACATGCAGTGCCTGAGGAGGCCTGAATAGGTCATCAGATCCCCTGGAACTGGAGTTACAGAGTGCCTTAGTTAGGGTTTTACTGCTGGGAACAGACACCATGACCAAGGCAACTCTTATAAGGACAACATTTAATTGGGGCTGGCTTACAGGTTCAAAGGTTCAGTCCATTATCATCAAGGTGGGAACATAGCAGCATCCAGGCAGGCAAGGAGCAGGTAGAGCTGAGAGTTCTACATCTTCATCTGAAGGCTGCTAGCAGAACACTGGCTTCCAGGCAGCTAGGATGAGGGTCTTAAAGCCCACACCCACAGTGACACACCTACTCACAAGAAGGCCATACCTCCTAATAGTGCTACTATACTCCTTGGGCAGAACATATACAAACCATCACACAGAGAGCTGTGAGCCACCCCATATGTTGCTGGTAACTGAATTTGGGGTCCCCTGGAAGGGGATTTGTAGGCGTAGATTTTTCAAAACCTACTTTAATAAGAAGGGTTCTCAAATGCTTCACCCCTCCGCCTTCTAGCTCATCATCCGAAGGTAGGGGAGAAAGATGCATAGTAGGAAATGGGGAGGTAGATCTGTTTAGAAGCACTTCTTTGGGGCGATTTCACTCTTCCTTGTCAGGATACCAGCAGTTCCAATTTGTCAGTGTCAAGATACCAACAGTCCAGTTTTAAAATGTCACCGCACATGAATCAGCAGCAGCTGCACGATCCAGCAGAAACAGCCAGGCCTCCACCGAATCAGTGCGAGGCATCGGAAGCGATCAGAACCAGCTGAGACACCAGGAGAAGGTCTCTGCCGTGCCTCTCTATGAAGTAAAGATCGGTAAAGACCTGAGACCAACAAGCATTGTACAGCTAGCTATCTGTTGGGCCTTACTTATACTCTCTCCAAATATCACGTGTTCTCTCACGGGTCTGCTTCAGCCAAACATCACGTGATGTAACCAAAAATTTCCACTTCAAGGAGTCAGTGTTGAGCCATCTCTCCAGCCCTTCCTGAGTTACTATTTAAAAGCACAATATTCTGCTAAATATACTATGTTTAAATAATTTATGTGTTAAACTACATATGCTCTGAATTCAGAAACTATTTTAATACAGGTTGAATATATGCCTTAAAGGTAATGCTTGGAACCAGAAGAGTTTCAAATTAAGATATATATATATATATATATATATATATATATATATATATATATATATATACCTAAGGAGATGTCTTGCAGATGAGATCACAGCTTACTTATGTTTTTTTTTTCAACCTTGTACTGATTCTTTGTGAGGTTCATACCATGTACCCCAGTCCCATTCATCTCCCTGTGCCCTCCTCTCTGACTTCTGCCTTAGCAACCTCCCCACCCAAAAGAAAATAAAAAATGAACAAGAAAATAGTAGAAAATATCTCATCATGGAAGCTGTAGTGTATCGCACAGTATACTCTTTTGGCCACACATCTTTTTTTTTTTTTTTAAAGATTTATTTATTTATCTGTAAGTGCACTGTAGCTGTCCTCAGACACTCCAGAAGAGGAAGTCAGATCTCATTACATATGGTTGTGAGTCACCATGTGGTTGCTGGGATTTGAACTCAGGACCTTCGGAAGAGCAGTCAGTGCTCTTAACGGCTGAGCCATCTCACCAGGCCCCATGTCTACACATCTTTACTTGCTAATGTTCACTGCAATGAGTCACTGGTCTGGTTCGAGGCCTCTGGCTTCTGCCACACCATCAATACTGGATCCTCACTGGAACTCCTCCTGGCTATCCTGTTGTTGCCCTGTGTCACAGCAGAGGAGTGGCAGGGCCAGCAATTCTGTGCTCTAGCCTTTGGTTGGAGTGGCTCACCTGCACCCTCAACACCAGCTCTGCTGTGCTGCCCAGGCAAGGTCCAGGGCCCACTCTCCTGAGTGCTGCAACCAGTGAGAGGTGGGGCCAGCTCTCCAGAGGACCTCAGGCAGTATGGGGTGGCACTGGTTCTACATAGCACTTGGACATCTATGCAGTCTCAGGCAGCTGCCCAGACTAGGGGTGTGCTCCTGGCCTCTAACGATAATGTGAGCCACACACATCAACACCGACACCTGCTGCGGCAGGACCAAGGACCCAAACATGGCCCTTAGTGGCAGCACCGGCTGGGATTTCACCATGGCCTCAGGTGGTGGGGCTGGCTACTCATAACAGACTCCACCTTTGCACCTGCAGTTCCACCTCTCTTCATGGTGTTTAAACTTTCTACTTCTCTTTCTCTCCCGTTTGTCTACCACATTCTTTTTTTTTTTTTTTTTTCCGAGACAGGGTTTCTCTGTGTAACCTTGGCTGTCCTGGAACTCACTTTGTAGACCAGGCTGGCCTCGAACTCAGAAATCCACCTGCCTCTGCCTCCCGAGTGCTGGGATTAAAGGCGTGCACCACCATGCCCAGCTGGCTTTGTGAGGCATGCTTTTTTTTTTTTTTTCTTTTCGAGACAGGGTTTCTCTGTATAGCCTTGGCTATCCTGGAACTCACTTTATAGACCAGGCTGGCCTCGAACTCAAAAATCCACCTGCCTCTGCCTCCCAAGTGCTGGGATTAAAGGCGTGCGCCACCATGCCCTGTCTACCACATTCTTGCATATTGTAGTGGCTCCCACTGTGAGCCAACCACGTGGCTGGAGGGCCTCTGGGTAACCTGCATTGTGTGGCTGAAGGTAGGCCTGTGTGTGTCTATGACGCATCCATCTGTGGTAGCAGGTGGGTCTCTGCCTTACTTCTGCTTAATGTACACTTTACACACATTGCCTAAGGCAGTGGTGGCTGCTGCTCTTTATCTTCCTCCTCCTATTATTATTATTATTGTTGTTGTTGTTATTGTTACTATTATCGTTATTATTTATTATGAGCCCAAAGCATTGCACACAATGAGCACACACTCCACCACTGAGCTGTATTCCTAGCCTGAAGGTAATTTTTCACAACTTTTTAAAAATATTATTTATTTAATGTATGTGAGTACACTATCACTGTCTTCAGACACACCAGAAGAGGACATCAGAAACCATTACAGATGGTTGTGAGCCACCATGTGGTTGCTGGGAATTGAACTCAGGACCTCTGGAAGAACAGTCAGTGCTCTTAACCGCTGAGCCATCTCTCCAGGTAAGAGCACTGACTGCTCTTCCAAAGGTCCCGAGTTCAAATCCTAGCAACCACATGGTGACTCACAATCACCAGTAATGAGATCTGACTCCCTCTTCTGTGTGTGTCTGAAGACAGCTACAGTGTACCTATTTATAATAATAAATAAATTTTGGGGCCAGAGCGAATGGGGTTAACCAGAGCTAGCAAAGGTCCTAAAATTCAATTCCCAACAACCACATGAAGGCTCACAACCCATTTTTATTGCACTTTGCTCTGACCTGGCACATGAGGGCAGGTACGGATAAATTTGTGATGTCATATCAATGTTCCCAAAGTTCCAGACTGTGGAGTATTTTGAGTATACCAGTTTAGAGATTCTCAAATGGTATAGCATACTCTTGAATATAAAATATGGATTTTGTTACACTAATATGCCTATAGGATCGGGGATTTCAGCTCAGTAATAGAACACTGGCCTCTCGTGTGGGAGGTCCTGGTTTCATCACCAGCACTGCAAAACACAACAAATAAAAATATATACTGCCTATATAGGACATATTGTTCTGATTCCATGCATGTGTTATATATGTGTGCACATGTGTGGTATCTGTAGAGATACATACCTGTATAATCTGTGCACAGCCCATGGTCACGTCTCATGTGATCCTGGGGTCAAACCCAGGTCTTTTTTTTTAAGATTTATTTATTTATTTTATGTATGTGAGTACACTGTAGCTGTACAGATGGTTGTAAGCCTTCATGTGGTTGTTGGGAATTGAATTTTAAGACCTCTGCTCGCTCTGGTTAACCCCATTCGCTCTGGCCCAAAAATTTATTTATTATTATAAATAGGTACACTGTAGCTGTCTTCAGACACACACAGAAGAGGGTGTCAGATCTCATTACTGGTGACTGTGAGTCACCATGTGGTTGCTAGGATTTGAACTCGGGACCTTTGGAAGAGCAGTCAGTGCTCTTACCTGCTGAGCCATCTCACCAGCCCCAAACACAGGTCTTTACTCTCACTATCCAGTAACTCTACCAACTGAGCTGCAACCCAAGCTTGTGTTTTGCTCCATTTTTTTTTTCCCTTGTTCCGGTCAACCCCGCTCGCTCTGCTCGACCCCGCTCGCTCTGGCCAGCCCCACTTGCTCCCGGCCGCCCCCGTACGGCCCCGGCTTGTTCCAGCCAGCCCCGCTCGCTCTGATTGGCTCCGCTTGCTCTGGTTTGGCCCCGCTCGTTCCGGCCGTCCCCGTTCGGCCCCACTCACTCTGGTTGGTCTCTCCGGTCCAAGGATTCATTTCTTATTATTCTTCATAAGTACGCTGTAGCTGACTTCAGACGCACCAGAGGAGGGCGTCAGATCTTGTTACGGGTGGATCTTGTTACCATGTGGTTGCTGGGATTTGAACTCATCACCTTCGGAAGAGCAGTCGGGTGCTCTAACCCGCTGAGCCATCTCACCAGCCCCCCCCCCCCATTTTTTTTTTTTTAACGTACATGTATTGCTTCTAACAGTCAGGTAATGGTCACACCCCTCAGCCTGCACTGCTACACAGGGCCTTGACCATGTGCAATAGAAAAACCCCTGCTTGCTTCCCAGTCCTCCCTTTTATCTCCACAAGGGAGGTCTTGCAATTTCTGGGCAGAGACCTTGGTGCTTGTCCTGGTTCTGCAGAAATGCACTCAGCCATAGATAGGGTCCGGCTCCAATGGCACCACTGTCTAACAGAGTCAGTATCTCCTTTGTGTCAGGTTAACCACCTGTTTCCTGCTGGCCTGGATTCCTCTGCTAGCATGAGTCATCTGTGCAGGCCAGGCCCTGGCTCACACCGTGGATAAACATTCCCACAGCGGGCGTGACTCCAGACCCTACTGCTGCCTCTACCTTCTGGCAGACCAGCAGACAGGAGAGTGGTGGAACTGGCCGGAAGTCCTCACACACTTCAGTGTCTCCTTTCTGTTGGTGTCTAGGGTACAGTCTTGGTGTTCTGCCTGATGTGGTTACAGTATGTATTCACCAATTGCTGGGGCTCTCTACCTGGTGACATTTTCTTATTGGTGGTTGTGGTGGGGGTGAATCTAAGACCTTTTGTGTGGGAAGCATTTTGTGTGGGAAGTCATCTACCCCTGGGTTACCCCAATTCTTCCTGTAAATACTGACTTTAAAAAGACAGCCTTTTTCTCTTCCCTTCCTCTCCTCCTCCTCCTCTCCAGAGTTTCTAGTAGCCTAGGCAGGCCTTGAACTCCTGATCTTCAAGTTCCACTTCCCAAATGCAAGGATTTCAGGCGCTCACTACTATGCCTTGCTGCCTGACTCCCTCCCTCCCCTTTCTTTCTTCTCCCTTTCCCTCTCCTCCCTTCTCTCCTTCTTCCACCCATCCCTCCTTCCCACCCATCCTCTTTCTTCCAGAGATGGATGTCAGATCCTTTCAGGCTCCACAGTCCTGGTACTGCAGAAATGCACTCAGCCGATCTTCTCCCCATTGCCAAAGCTGAGGGAAGAGGCTCTCCAAAAAATGGCAGGGAGGGGCCCTCCAGGGAGCAGGGGTACATGGCCTTTTGTAGTGTTCCTTAAGACTAAGTCATAATGTTTGCCCCAGAGGCTTCCCAGCCTCTGCAGAGCAGCAGGGAAGAGTCCTGAGTGGAGTCCCACCAAAGCGGAGCACTTCCGTGGAGGAGGGTGACTGTGACTGCCTCTTAGATTTATACAGGACAGAGCAGATGCAAAGATCCAGGGATCCACATTCTGCATGTCTGTCTCCTTCCCATACCCCACCACTCAGTGCTGGAAGCTGAGCCTAAGGAGGCAGAGGCCTGGCTTAAGAGACACTGGTGGATATGCCCTCCTATCCAGCCAGTGCCGCCTCCTCCTGGCCGGTATTCGCAGAGAGGTTTAGCAAGAGGAGAAAGCCCAGCCTGGGAACCCTAATCCCCGACTTTCTTTGTCATCGTTCCTTGCAGCCTGGGTGGCAAGGACTAACCTTGGATGTGGCAAGGACACAAGCAAAGACTCGACTCGGGACTATTTTAAATTCCCCCTACACTCAAAATCTTCCATCAATAGGCAATCGTGACTAACATTTACTGATTCCTTAATGTGTGCCAAGCCTTTTCTGTGTTGGGAAGTGAGTACGTTTTATTATCTTTTACACATAGGATACTGAGGCCCAGGGTGGCTCAGTTAGCAAGTTGTCCAGTAAGGATATGAACTCTATGCCCTTAACCCATGAAGCTGTCCTGCTACAGTTGCTGTCCTGGTACGGTTACGCTGTCAACTTCAGAGTCCCCAGAACAACCTAACATCTGAGCTTGTCTCTGCTCAGTGCCATCCTATCTGTATCCCAGGTCGTGACTCTGAGACCTGACCACTCACCTGGTTCTCAACTCTCCATGTTGAGCCTACTGGGGGCCCTCTGGTGGTATTTCCCGAAACATATGAGAAGGCTCTTCTAGTTCATTCGGAGACTACTGCCTGCCCACTTTGCAGAATTCCACAATGATGCTTATGGGTGGCAAGCTTATCCCATTAAAGGTGGGAAGGATTAGGGCCCAGTAAGGCTCAGTCATCCAGGACTGCAGAGTGCCCAAGCAGAACGCAGATACAGAATTCTCACGTTGGCTTTCAATGACTCTAGCTGCAGAGTTCCCTGGGACAGTGAAAGTCTGGGGTCTATGGAGATGCTTAATCCTCAACAACACCCCAAAGCTATTCCATTCCTGGTTCTTCTTCTTCTTCTTCTCAAGCTTCCATTTATTTTGGAATTGCCAGGAGAGAAATCTTTAAAAAAAAAAAAAAAAAAAGAGTTACAGACCCCTCCCAGTGGTTCTGTCACTGGGAGCCCAAGGTGAGACCCAGGGCTCTAAATTTGTAGCATACCTTCAGACACTGTGAGGCAGTGCTACATCGCCTGGCAGGCTGGAAAGTCTGGGCTCGGTCCCCAGGCAAAAAGTCCATGGAAACTTAGTCTCCTGGAATCATGGCATCCTGTATAAAGAATGCTCCAATGCCCTGGCTTTAGTTGGTAAACAGATCTGTGTGCTTTCCCTTAACATTGCCTCATTATAAGTGCTCCTAAGGATTCATATTTTAACATATAGCTAGGTTAGATTCTAGGCAGTCCTTGATCCAACCTTAGCAAAGTATAGCTAAGTCACTGCCCTACACAGGAATGCACCACTATCTAGGAATAGGGAAGTTTGTGGCCTGAGAAGGAACCAGACTAGATATAGTTAGAACTATAGCTAGCTGAGTGACACCCAGATACAAGTATTTACAATGGCCCAGGGGGAAGGTGGACTATGGCAAGGGCACAAAGCCCTGTCCCCTGGCTTCTAAGCTGACCTTAGGTGGAATTGTTTTTTGATCCCAGTTGTTAACCTTGAATCTTATCCCAGTTGGTTCCTGCCAGTCTTCCCCCCTTGCATTACTGTTTTGTTATCTTGCTGGTGTGTCACCTAACTTCCCCACTTTCTTCTGTATAAAAGTCTGATGCTCTTTTAATCCCAGCACTCGGGAGGCAGAGGCAGGTGGATTTCTGAGTTCGAGGCCAGCCTGGTCTACAGAGTGAGTTCCAGGACAGCCAGGGCTACAAAGAGAAACCCTGTCTCGAAAAACCAAAAAAAAAAAAAAAAAAAAAAGTCTGATGCTCAATTTGACAAATTACACACCCTCTTGTGTGGTCTGTCACCCCCACTCGCCGAATCCTTTCCCACTTGCTTCAGAGAACTCGACCCACGCAGGCAAGGGTCTAAGAGGGTCTGTGGCAAGGCAGGAATGTCTTGTATCCTTGTTCTGAAGAATCTGTTCCCGGGCTTTGCAGAGGCTCTCTCCCCAAGTTCTCCCTCACTGCGGAGAGCCAGTCGGCACAACAGAAGTCTCCCTGTGAGTGAACATCCCTTTAGTCTTGATTTTGTTGTGCAGGCACCTCTCTTGGGGGTGGGGGCTGAAATGATCAGTCCTATTTGTGAACTGAGAATGTCTTAAGGTTTGTACTGCTGCGATGAAACACTGTGACCAAAAGCGACTCGGGAAGGAAAGGGTTTATTTCAGCTTACAACTTAAGTCACACCCCAGCACTGAGGGAGGTCAGGGCAGGAACCAAAGCAGAAACCACAAGAGAAATGTATTGGCTTACTCAGTTTGCTTTCTTATACATCCTAGGACAACGTGCCCAGACATGGCACCACCACAGTGGGCTGGGCCCTTCTACATCAATCATCAACAACAACAAAAAAGATGCCCCGTGGCTTGCTGCAGGCCAATCTGTTGGGGGTGGTGGGTCGGTGGAGGGGGGAGTTCTTCAATTGAGATTTCCTGTTCCTAGATATGTCTAGATTTGTGTCAAATTGACAACAAAACAAAACAAAAAAACTGTCACAGAGGACCAAATGTTTCTCCTGGGTCACCCTGTCTGGGCAAAGGTCCTGCCTGAGACCTAGTAGCAGACTGGGGCTCTCATGTTCTCTGACCAGGATGGGGTTTCCCGCTGAAGTCTGAAAACAGCCCCCAAGAAGTTTCTTACCTTGTGATGCGATCACTTCAGCATCACCCTTGAGAACAGAGCAGGGCAAGGGAACAGAGCCCAGAAGCCTTGCATGCTCTGCGGACATCAAATTGTGTCTTTGAACTGGAACTTTGAATAACTTTGCTTAGGACATACCCTTTGGAGTGTTGATCGCAGACTTGGGTTCAAATCTCTGCTCTGCCACAAAGTAGTTGTGTGGTTTGGATTGATTCTTAACTTCCATGGGACTCTCTCTCTCTCTCTCTCTCTAAGAAACGGGTACTTCCCAATTTTTGGTCTTGGTCTTACTGTGAGCTAATCCTTACAATGGGATTAATCACACAGATACACAGACACACACACACACACACACACACACACAAAGACACACACACAGACACACACATACACACACACACACACACACACACACACACACACACACACACACCATTGCTTGCCTGGAGTGCATACCTCAGCTTAGCATGATAAAGAGATGTACAGACATAAATTCTTCTTTCCCTGCTTGTGGGGGTGGCGGTGGAGGATAGCCACGAGCCAGCTAGCAGCAATGTGCGTTACTCACTCACTGGCAAACACTGAGCTGCTCCAAAACAATTCTGAATTTCCGTTTCCTCTGGGATGGGTTCGGTGGGGTTTTTGAAGGTGACAGGTCCTTTCCCATCCTCAGGTTAGGGGTCAGGAATTGTGAATAAAACACAATGCAATTCTGGCTCTTCCGATGTCCCCAGCTGTACACTATCTGTCCACCGATTCCCTGCCAGATCTCCTCCACTTCCCATTCCCAAGCCCCTCGTGGGCTTCAGGCCCAGCCTGGGAGACCTCCTTGGGGAAGTCCTTGGAACCTTCAACTTTGAAGCTGGCCTCCAGGAATTCCAGAGTCTCCTTTGCTGTCCTTCTGGACTCTTGTAGCTCAGCCAACCCAAAAGAATGGCAGAGCTTTTGAAAGCTTCAGCATTCATAATGGGCCATGCCTCTCCAGAAATGGTCCCCAACTCTGCCGTGAGCCTGCCAGGAGACTTGGTGACAGCCTGGTCTTGGCACACACAATAGACTCAGGTCAGAACAATGTGAAGGAGAGAAAACAGCTGCCTGTGGATAGGCTGCCATCCTCCTGGGGTACCCCTCACCATGTGGCCAACTTTGGGTCCCAGGGAAGGGAGGGGTGCACCCGGGGGTTAGAGGCAGCTGTGGCAGCAAGCAGAAGAGGCACAGGCTGGACACATAGCTACACTTCCCCAACTTGACAGCACTCTGAACAGATGTGTGAGTCAGATTAGAAGTCAAATCTGCTTATTCTGGCTCCCCTGCCAGCCCCGGGGCCACTGCTCACAGCCGCAACACTGGATGGGATTAAAACCTAAGCTGGCAGACAAAACAGTTACAAGTCTATGACTGAGGAAAACAGGACTCTATTGCTGGATGTTCCTGGGGGTCTTGCTTAATTCACCAGGTGCAGGGAGCTCATGCTTCATGTTCCACATTCACCGAAAGGAGTCATCATTATACCTGCCTCCTCTGCCCTTGGGATGCAAATCTGGGCTACCATGCATGAAAACACCTCAGTACTTACAAAGGAGATACTTGGTCCTCAAATAGTATTGCTATCCTAACAAAGGCCTCAGGGGAAGGGCCACCCAAGGAAGCTCACAGCCAAGTAGAGAGCATGCCCTCTTCAGTCCAAGAGGGACCCAACAGGGGCTGACACTCTGAGGACCAGAGGCAGACCACAATAAATATAGAATTTCTAGATAACCTGGATTCATGGGCCCTCCCCTAAGCCCTGTGATGCTTAACTTGTATAGATTTGGATGGTCTTTGTGGCAGTGAGTGGGCCCCATGCCCTTTGTGCCAGCATTGCTGGAGGATTTTATACCAAGGAGGGCTTCCTGGTAGAGGAGAGTTTGAGACATGTTTGAGAAAAAGAGCAGGAAACAGCTCACCAAACACTGAAGTGCTCAGATGTGTGCTCACCTGTGCTGAACATGGGGACAGAGACAGAGAAGATTAGCATTGCCCTTGTGCAAGGATGACATGTGAACACATGGAACTCCTGAAGCGCTCACATTTTCTTCTAATGTGTGTGTGTGTGTGTGTGTGTGTGTGTGTGTGTGTATTTCTGTAGAAGTAAGTGTAAACAGATGGCATGAAGGGTATGGGGAGGCTTTAAGGTAGGGGAGAGTCATACAAGACATGTCCTATAGAGGGGGAATTCTGGGGGTGGAATGGTAGAAGCTGGGAGGTGGGGAGAGGAAGAGGAGGGAACACCTAATACAAAGTATGTGTGAGAATGCCATGGGGCTGGGGGTGGAGAGATGGCTCCGTGGGTAAGAGCACTGGCTGCTCTTCCAGAGGACCTAGGTTTGATTCCCAGCACCCACATGGCGGTTAACAACAGTCTGTGACTCCAGTTCCCCGGAATCTGATGCTGGTCTCTGCAGACACGGCATGAGCATGGTACACAGACATACATGTAGGTTAGACAACCATATACATAAAACAAAAATAATATTAAAAAAGAACAACAGAAGACTTGAGAGATGCCCCAACCACATCAACATGCAGGCTAAGTTGGGATCCCTGGCACTTAGGTAAAAAGCCAGGATCAGCACTTGGCACAAGGTGGGGTGGACAAGCAAGGTAAAGGAGGCACCCACCACAGGCGACTCTAATCCCTAGTGCATTGGCCAGGCAGTGTAGCCAATCGGAGAGCTCCACCTCCAGGGAGAGACCCTACTTCAAAAACATAAGGTGCAATCAATTGAGACAAAGACACTGTTGACATCTGGTGAGCACATGTGTACCATACACAAACAAACATGTGCGTGTGTGCCCACACCACACGTGTGCAAAGAATATGCTATGAGGAAATCTGTTACTTTGCATGCTAATTCAATTAAAAGCATTAAAGTGGGACTGGCACTCAGGCTCCGTGGTAGGACACTTACCTAGCATGTGCAAGTCCCTGGGTTCATGTCCAAGATAGGGATAGGTTGGTATGATATGCAAGACAAGGGGGCATTCTGAAGGTGTCTGGGGCCTGTTTCAGGAACTAGGTTTCTATGCTGTGTTAGTGGTAGGGCAGATGTTCAACATGAACAAGGCCTTGGGTCCCGTCCCTAGCACTTATTGAATCATCAGGCATCTAGCGTCCATGCTCATGTTAGGGATGTGAGCACTGAATTCCAGCAGTGAGGGGCTTGAGCAAGGCTCTTTGAGAGGCACCAGGGATAGAGATGCTGCAGGCAATGGGTGCAAAGGCTTGTGGAAGGGGGCCCCTTCGGGGTAAGTGGGCCATCAGTTAGTAAGCCTGAGGGGCATGGCAAAGAAGGGCAGGCCAAGGGCACCTAGCTGAGGAGTGGGCACAGCTCCTTATTGACGGCAGCAGGCCAGCCAGCAGCCTGTGCTGAAGCTCCCCAGAGCCTCTCTGTGGTGAGGAATACCTGTGGTAATAGAGTGGGAAACAGGAATGCACACTGAATGCATAGCTAAAGATGGCTGGGTTATGGGAGTGGGGCCCCAGCATGCTGCCCGGGGAGCGGGCCTGGCAGGGTAGGTGGGGTCTAACAGGGTCCCAGTATAGCAGGTGCTTCCTGTTTATGTTAATTAGTTTAGACTTTCAGGCACTGTTGAGCCTAGAGGTGGAAGTCCCATTCAGTTTGGGAGACTGGAAACACCTGCAGGTCCTGCATGCAGGACTGGACGCCCTGCAATAGCGACTCTCAGCGACTCTCTCTGTGAGCATCTCTGCCCACATCCGTGAAGCACACGTGCAAAACCCACTTGAGCCGTGTTGGCATTTCTGAACCGGCTGCTTTCTCCCTGCTTAGACAGGGTTCTAGAAGGAGAGAGTCCTGTACTTATTTTTTTTTAATTCTAGTGTTTTACAGAGTGCTTTGTTATTTTTCTTTGTTTTGTTTTTCTTTTTCAGATAAGCACTCTCTGTTGCCCAAGCTAGCTCCGGGGTTCAAGTGATCCACCCACCTCAACTTGGGGACAATGGCAAGGTACCCAGTTAAAAAGATCTCTCTCGGGGGCTGGTGAGATGGCTCAGCAGGTAAGAGCACCCGACTGCTCTTCCAAAGGTGATAAGTTCAAATCCCAGCAACCACATGGTGGCTCACAACCATCCATAACGAGATCTGGCACCCTCTTCTGGAGTGTCTGAGGACAGCTACAGTGTACTTACATATAATAAAATAAAATAAATCTTAAAAAAAAAAAAAAAGATCTCTCTCCCCCTCCCTCCCTCTCCCCTCCCTCCTTTCTTGCCTCACTCCTTCCCTCCCTCTCTTCCCCCCCTTCCCCTTTCTCTCCCTATCTTCCCCATCTGCTCTCTTTTTCTGTTTTGTTTTTCCAGACAGAGTTTCTCTGTGTAACAGCCCTGGCTATCCTGGAACCTGCTTTATAGTCTAGACTGGCCTCAAACTCACAGAGAGATCTGCCTGCCTCTGCCTCCCAAATGCTAAGACAAAGGTGTGTGGCATCACGCCCAACCCTAAAATGATGAACATACTTGTTTTAATAAAAATGAGCAAGTATGGGGGCCCACGGCTTTAATCCCAGCACTCAGAAGGCAGAGACAGGTGGATACCCGTGAGTAATTCTAGCATTTGTGAGGTACATACAGTCCAGCTGTTGGCAGACCTAGACTGGCTGGGACTCTGGCCTGTGAATTCCCTCACCGAGTAGGGCATCTACCATATGACAGGTGATTGAAGGGGTCATGGCAGGTAGAGTCAGGCTAGGAGTGGATCTGGCTACCTTCCTCGGGAACCTGTTGTGACTCGTTGGAGCCAGTGGTGCCTACAGAATTCTCTATCTCTTCACTGGTCTCCAATCATGCTCTTAAGGATGGGGTGCTCATTCCCTCAGAAGGTAGCCAGGCTACACTGACCCGATGCTATTTGTCATGAATTCCTTTCCTATGTTTACTTCAGCCATATTTAAAGTGCTGGGGAAACAAAGCAAGACAAACAAACAAACAAACAAACAAGGCCCCAGGGCTGGCGAGATGGCTCATTGGTTAAGACTATGGCTCCCCTTCCATAGGATCCAAGTTCCATTCCTGGTACCTACATGGCAGCTCAGTTCCAGGGGACCCGATGCCCTCTTCTGGCTTCCACATGCACTTGACATACATGCAGGCAAAACATTCATACACATAAAATAAAATTTAAATTAATGAACCCCTCTCAGCTCATCGTCTTTTAAAGCCTCGCTAGGTATTTTCAATGGATTCTACTTAATACCTTTTTACTGAGATCATACAGGCAAAGAATGAAAGAAAACTAAACATGAGTTCTAATTTTAATTCCTGGGCTGGGATTCCCAGCAAGGGAACAAGCTGGAGTTCCTGGTGTAGAGAGAGGCAGCAGCATACATAGAGACCGTAGCAAGCCGCTACTTCATGGAGTCCTGGATGTGCCAGGCCCCTTGGGAACACCCTGTGAAGAGCGCCACCGACACTAGGTGTTCCACAGAGAGAGAAAGGAAGGCCTGGAGAGGCCACGTGACATGCCCACGGTGACTCAGCTGGGAGCACTGTGAATAGAGATGGGGATTTGAATCTGTTGTATCCCCTAGATTTGCAATTCTGTGTCCCATAAGTCCTCTTCAAGGAAACATACAGGCATCACCAAAAATTACTGCTACATCTGAGAGGATGTGGGATCGGGGTAGAGCCCAGGGCTTTACACATGCTCAGTAACTGCTCTATCCTTGATCTGGGCCAGGGACTTGGAAAAAAAAAAAAAAAACTAAACTAATGGGCAGCTAAGGACCGAAACCTCAGAAGGAGAGGCGAAAGCATCCTGAAGCCACTGAACGGAGGAGCTCCAGAGAGCAGGTGTGGTGCATCCTAAAGCCACAGACTGAGGAACACAAGAGCAGGCCCGGCTAAGTCAGAGTCACGTTTACATTACACGTGGCACAGAGGACAGCATGGCAGGTAACCAGGAGAGAAGTAGGGAGACACTGGGGGAGGGGGAGGCCCTGAATGCTAAATCCCAGTCCAGCTGGGAGCGGGGGAAGGTGTTCTTGGCTCTGGCCATGCAACCCGCGCCTACTAGGTCATCTGCTGACGTCACCAGGAAGTGGACACGGTGCTGAAATACTTGACATTTGAGGTTTGGGGATTTGAGGCAGGATGAATAGATGTACAGCTATTGGCTCCTTCCTTGGGGAAGACCCTGAGTTAGGATATTTATTTATTTTTAGAGACAAGGCCTATGTTGTCCAGGCTGGCTCTGAATTTTGCCTCTGTATTGTCAAATGGTTGGCACCTTAACCAGTGCCACTGCACCAGCCGCCACATTGCGGCTGGGATGGTTGGTGTTGTCATCGTGACACTCTCTAGAACCGCAGTTCTCCAGGACTAACAACCCTTTCACTGGGTTGCCTAAGACTGGCTGAAAACACAGATATTTGCATTACTGTTAAACTATTTCTTCATGGGAAAAATGAACCAATTCAAGCCAGATTAGAATATATTAAATGCAGGTTTATTGGGAAGCTGCTCTCAGGTGAGTGAGTTTACTGGCCCCAAGAAAGGAAGCCAGAGTCCATGGGAAGGGGAGGGGGTGAGAGAGAGAGACAGAGACAGAGAGAGGGAGAAAGGGAGAGAGGGAAGGAGGAAGGGAGGGAGAGGAGAGAGGGAGAGAAAGAGAAAGGAGAGAGGGAGAGAGGGAGAAAGAGGAGGAGAGAAAGAAGAGAGGTGAGGGTTTGAGGGGAGAAGGAGACCAAAATGATTTCTGGTTTATATGGGGTTTTTTTGTTTGTTTGGTTGGTTGGTTTTTCGAGACAGGGTTTCTCTGTGTAGCCCTGGCTGTCCTGGAACTCACTTTGTAGACCAGGCTGGCCTCGAACTCAGAAATCCGCCTGCCTCTGCCTCCCAAGTGCTGGGAGATTAAAGGCGTGCACCACCACGCCCAGCTATTCTGGCTTATATGTTGAAGAGCCTCTGGGAGAAGGGCAGCCCAGCCCCTGGGCTGGAAATTCAGGGTATAGGAGCAGGGTGTGCTAGGTAGGGACCAAGGGATTCTGGGAGAACCTGGAGGCCAGGTCTGCTTTGATATTAAAATATGCACCTCAGTTCTTTGTCCTGGGTCTGAAGCCAAACAGTTATAATTCATAATATTAGCAAAGTTGTAGTTTTGAAGTAGCAACAAGAAGTTACTTTTATGGCTGGGGGTCACCACCACGTGAGGAACTGCATTAAAGGGTCGAGTCATTAGGAAAGTTGAAAACCACTGCTCTAGAATCATGTGGGAGACACGCCTCCAGGCACATTTGCAAGGGATTATTTAGCCAGTCATTAGACTGAGGTGTGGAGAGCCAGCCTAAAAGTGACTTTGGGTCCTGGATTGTGTAAGGGAGAAAACAAGCCGAACATAAGTGTCCCTCATCAGCTTCAAGATGCGGATGAGGTGTGACTACCTGCTAATTTATTGCTACTACTGTTGTGAATTGTATATCGAACTGTGATCTGAATGAAATCCTTTCTTCATTGATTTTACTTTGTCAGGGTACTTCAAATAAATATTAGTATTTATTATCACTATTGTTATTATTATTGTTGTTAACATTTTTTATTATCATCATTATTTTTTTTTTTTTTTTTTGGTTTTTCGAGACAGGGTTTCTCTGTGTAGCCCTGGCTGTCCTGGAACTCACTCTGTAGACCAGGCTGGCCTCAAACTCAGAAATCCGCCTGCCTCTGCCTCCCGAGTGCTGGGATTAAAGGCGTGCGCTACCACACCCGGCTATGGCTATTATCATCATCATTATTGTTGTTATTGTTATTGTGTGAGAGAGGTGTGTGGGGTGTGCACTTGTGTGTATCTTATCACCGCAACAGAAATAGAAACTAAGAGAGAAAATTGATCCAGAGAGGTGAACTCATGCCGTGATGAGCCCGCCTGAGTCTGTGTGGTTCTTAAGCCTCTGGAATTGTTTGTGGGGGGAATGTGGAACCATCTGAAAGTTCAGACTAATAAAAACCTCGCACGAAGGAAGCAGAGCTTCTGGGTGATTCTTGTGGGATCTTGGAAGACCAGAATGCCAGCAGAAACCCTGGCCGTTGAGGTTTCTGAGGGTCAAAGACTGTAATGGGAGCTGGGCTGAGGATCCAGTTATATTTGGCCCAGAATCTGGTGTCAGTTTACCTGTTTCCAGGGAACTTGAATAAAATTGAATTTTAAAAAATGGACCAATTAGCCGGGCGTGGTGGCGCACGCCTTTAATCCCAGCACTTGGGAGGCAGAGGCAGGCGGATTTCTGAGTTCGAGGCCAGCCTGGTCTACCAAGTGAGTTCCAGGACAGCCAGGGCTATACAGAGAAACCCTGTCTCGAAAAACCAAAAAAAAAAAAAAAAAAAAAAAAAGGACCAATTTGTTTGGCAGAGAAACTCAAGGCAGGAGAGTTCTCAGGCAGATGCAGAGAAAGCAGCTATAATCGGTGGAGGTCAGAACCACTGAAGAACAACCTTCTCGGTACTGCATGGGGACAGCATGGAAGGTGTCCTGAGGGCAGTTCCCCAAACTCCAAAAGGCAGCGCGTATATCCAGAAATGAGCTCAAGCTGGACTATAGGGTTTCTGGCATTTAGATAAAAACCAGAATTCCTCAGGAACTTGTGGGACCAGTTCCCACCGGCCACAAGGAGCCATTGCCCTTACTTGGGACACATGGCTGGCTACCTGTGGTGCTGACCAGCAGCACATCAAAGCCCATGCTGGCTCCAGGCTCCTTCAGTCTCACAAGTACAGGTTAACATGTTTCAAAGTCTACACTAGCTATGATGTAGCATCGTGTAGTGTAGCTTCCCGGCCCTTCTCGCCCCCTCCAGTCCCCTCCCTCCAGCTCACAGGCTTCTCTACACCATCCTTATAGCCTGGCTATTCTTACTATATTCTCTCTCTCTCTCTCTCTCTCTCTCTCTCTCTCTCTCTCTCTCTCTCTCTCTCTCCCCTCTCCCCTTATTCTCACTTGCTATGCCCTGTTCGCTATCTCTTGCTCTCTTCACTATTGTTTCTTGTTACCTTAGCCCTGGCCATGTCCAGTCTGCTGGCTGTGTTAAGTCTAAGTCATTCCCTGCTCTGGACTCTCCAGATGCCTTTGGATATTTCCCTTCTTTTATCTACAGTAAAAATATTAACCTTAATCATGGAGGGGGTCTGTGCCCCCTCAAACACAAAAAGTACAAGATCAGGGAAGCCATGGAATCTTGCTCCATCATTACAGAGAGCAGCTGTGGCCAGGAGACGTGTAGCAGAGTCCAGGTCCCTGCTAGTCAGCTGTGAAATTGTGAAGGTGATGCCTAAGTTGCTATGGAGATCACAGAATATTGGAGATGCCAGGACTGTGGGCTTTCCACTGAGGAAACCTAAATGCAGAGTCGGGCTGACTCAAGAGAGAATCCTATGCTACAGGCATCAGATATGGAGGGATGGAGGGCTACCCAGCCCCTTAGGAGCTCAGCTGATCTCATTAGGAGCCCCACGTCCTAGACACAGACCCACAGAATGAGAGGTTTGTTGTTTGGGTCTTTCTTTGTTCTGATCATTTCTTGCTTTTCCCTGGGTCTTCTCTTTTGGGATAGGAATATTAACTCTGTGCCATCATGTGTTAGAAGGATGTAACTGCAGGTTCTGGCATAGCCTTGGTGGGGGTGGAATGACATGACTCCCAACCCTGGGACAGGGCATGGGCCTCCACGAGTGTCGATGGCTGCTGTGGGTGTAAGGCTTGCTTGTATAATAATGCACATATTTTACATTCTTCCTTCAAGGAATGTCCTCCCTGTTAACGTTAATGACTCCATGATAATCAGAGACAGCATGAGTGTGGATAATGTTTTAGCAAAATGGTAAACACTGGGACCTTTAGGATAGCCCTTAAGACTGTGGAAAAGAGCTCGAAAAACATGAGTTTAAAAATATATAATTTCTTAACGGTGTAAAACATAAGGATGTGAACTGTATAAGGAGTTTCATAGAGCTAAAGGAACAGAGGCACCTGCACTAGGAACCATGTTGTTGGAAAGGTACTGAGGAAGGAGATAAAGAGATTTAGTGAGTGATGATCCCAGGAGATCCCACCCAGCTAAGTTTTTTATGCTTACAAAGGCAGACAGATTCCAGAGTTCAAGGTTGGCCTGGGATTGAGCAAGGGTGGGCACAGGCAAGGTAGAAATGGTAATTTCAGGGCAGGGTCCCACTTACCCAGTTTATCCTCTGTGCTTAATCCAGGCAGGCAGAGCTCTGAATTCTTTTGCAATGTTTAAAAAAAAAAAAAAAAGAAGAAGAAGAAGAAGAAGAAGCCGGGCAGTGGTGGCGCACGCCTTTAATCCCAGCACTCGGGAGGCAGAGGCAGGCAGATTTCTAAGTTCGAGACCAGCCTGGTCTACAAAGTGAGTTCCAGGACAGCCAGGGCACACAGAGAAACCCTGTCTCAAAAAAAAAAAAAAAGAGTGCTTGCTGTCTCCTAAGAATTAAGGGGCTGGGTCACGGGATGCTGACTCATAGGTTAATCAAAAAGGGGACCTGGAGCAAATGACTGGATCAATATGTAAAATAAAGGACTGGGGTTATGATCTGCAAAAGATGAGTTATCCAGAAAATTTTTTTGGAATAGCAAGAGAGAATTGCTTGCAGAACTGTCTCAAGAAGAAAATGGAGAGGGAGAGCCGTCTGGAGATTTCCAGAGAGAACACAGAACAGAGAAAAAGCAGTCTGGAGCAGAGCATAGACCTCCAGCTCGGACCCATGATTTGTTTCTGTTGCTCCCAGACACCCCCTTTCTCAGAACTCCTCTCTAAGTGAAAGATATAAAATAAATAAATCTTTAAAAAAATATTGAAAGAAAGAAAGAAGAAAGAAAGAAAGAAAGAAAGAAAGAAAGAAAGAAAGAAAGAAAGAAAGGCCGGGTGTGGTGGCACACGCCTTTAATCCCAGCACTCGGGAGGCAGAGGCAGGCAGATTTCTGAGTTCGAGGCCAGCCTGGTCTACAAAGTGAGTTCCAGGACAGCCAGGGCTATACAGAGAAACCCTGTCTTGAAAAACCAAAAAAAAAAAAAAAAAAAAAAAAAAAAAAAAAAAAAGGTGTTAAATTGGGAGCTGGTAAGATGACTCATAGGTTAGGAGCACTGACTCCTCTTCCAGAGGTCCTAAGTTCAATTTCCAGCAACCATATGGTGGCCCAAGACCATCTATAAAGAAACCTGTCAGATGCAGATATTTATACCCAACCAATGAAGAGAAGCTGGTGACACCTGTGGTTGAATTACGGAAAGGCTGGAAGAAGCTGAGGAGGAGGGCGACCCTGTAGGAAGACCAGGAGTCTCAATTAACCTGGACCTCCAAGATCTCTTGGACACTGGACCACCAACCAGGCAGCAAACACCAACTGATATGAGGCCCCCGGTATATGTACAGCAGAGGACTGCCTTGTCTGGGTTCAGTCAGAGAAGATGCACCTAATCCTCAAGAGACTGGAGGTCCCTGGGAGTGGGGAGGTCTAGTGGGGTGGGGAGGAGGTATGGGATGTGGAACAGTCAGAGGGTGGACCAGGAAGGGGATTAAAAAAAAATTGAATAATTTTTTTTAAAAGAAGAAAGAAATCTGATGCCCTCTTCTGGCATATAAGTGTACTGCAGATAGAGCACATACATTTTTTTTTTTAAAGATTTATTTATTTATTATATGTAAGTACACTGTAGCTGTCTTCAGACACTCCAGAAGAGGGCATCAGATTTCATTAGGGATGGTTGTGAGCCACCATGTGGTTGCTGGGATTTGAACTCGGGACCTTCGGAAGAGCAGTCGGTGCTCTTAACCACTGAGCCATCTCACCAGCCCCATACATTTTTTTAAAATGTTAAAACTATTAAAGACTAGGGTCTTGTGAAATGGTGGGGGAGATGGGCTGGTGAGATGGCTCAATGGGTAAGAGCACTGACTGCTCTTCCGAAGGTCCCGAGTTCAAATCCCAGCAACCACATGGTGGCTCACAACCACCCATAATGAAATCTGACTCCCTCTTCTGGTGCATCTGAAGACAGCTATAGTGTACTTAAATATAATAATAAATAAATCTTTAAAAAAAAAAAAAAAGAAAAGAAATGGTGGGGGAGAGGTTGTATTATAGAATGGTCCCGAGATTACGGAAGGTTATGACATAAGTGATGTGTCTGAGTGCCAACTTGACAAAGGGCAGGCTTTTGGTGGTGTTGTGAGCCTGGCATGACCTGACGAGGCTCCAGGCATGCCTGCGATGCCTGCTTAGCCTCTGGGCGGGCCCCGGAGAGTGACTGATGGGTTAATTGAAGATTTGGGTAGGCCTGAGAGTGATTGATGGGTGGGAGCCATCCTAAAAGTGGGTGCTGAATCAATATAAGAAGGGAGGGGTGCAAGCACTCCTCTTCCTCCTGCTTGTGGATGTGATGTGACCAGTCACTTCAACCTCCCACCACCTGGGGTTTTCCTGCCGTGAGGAACTGTACCCCTGTGAGCTGACGCTGTGTCTCCCCTGAGTTACTTCTGTCAGGATATTTTATTACAGCGACAGGAAAAGAAGCTAAGACAGGGTGTGCGACACCCCAGAGTGGCAGAGGAAGAAGGCCAAAGTGAAGGCAAGGGCAGATCTAATATGGAGAGAAATGGCCAGTGGTGACACCTCTCGTCACTGTACCACCTGCGCACCCTGGCCTGTCTGTCTGATGTGGAAAGTTGGTGCGCTTATCTGGAGCTAGCCACTGAGCACCAGCAATGTCATCAGCCACTGTCAAAACAGGTGGAGCAGGAGCAGTTCCTGCTGCCCTTTTAGGCTGGAGAAGGAGACTGGAAAGGGGAGGGAGGGAGGGATGGATGGAGGGCCACTTGTTGGAGCAGAGGACAGTGGCTTCTGGCACTGTTGGGCTTGTTCAGCTCCAGCCTCTGTGTCATGCTCAGTTTCAGGCCCATGGTCTTCAGGACTTCTGCTGGAATATTCTATTCCTGGCTGTCCACCCAGCTCCCCCCTTACATACCTACTTCCCCTGACTCTATCAGAAACCTCTGGCTGTACCAGCATGCCCACCCCTGCCCTCACATCTCCTGGTACAGCCTTAGCTCATCTTCTTGAACCCTGGCCCTGTGTCCAGCTAGGCAAAGCTCGTTTCCCTTGTTGCTCTCTGCTGTATAGAAGGCATGAAGGTTGTGACAAATGTCTATGTTGATGATTTGGTCTGTACAGAGGGGGTTCAGAGGAGGTTCTGGAGTCCCAAATTGGAAGCAAGTGTCCAAACAAACGTGAAGAAAAAAATGGACCATAAGCAGCCAAACTGCTCTGAGGGAGGAAGAAAGGAGTTTGCCAGGCATCAGCTCTGACCCCCAGCTCCATACCTCAGGGCAAGGTATAGAAGGCCCTGCATCTTCTAGAACCTCCCCATGGCTGTGGTCCTGGAGATATGAAGAAGGGTGTCTGAGCCTGTGAGGAGTCATCAGGCCCAAGGGACTTCTGGCTTTGAAGGCTGACAGGGCCTGGGGGTGGATTCTGTAAGAGAGGCCTATTGTACCTGGAAGAGTGGGACAGGGAGAGCCACCCAACCCCTAGGTACCTGGAAGCGTGGGCCCTGCTCTGCAGCAATCAACAAACAGGGCCTTCTGGTCAGTAGCTGTAAGTGGACACAGCGGGAAGGTCAGATGGGGTCCTGGGCACTCTTGACCCAGCACCAAGGACAGTAAATGTTATACCAGAGGGGACAATGGCTCACTAGGGACTCCAGCAGAAAGGCTTCTGTTTAGGAGAGTGGCACTCTATCAGGAAATGACTTCTGGGTACCCAGAAAACAGGGCTCCAGGGCCCAGGCAGGGGTTTTGGCTCAGCTTGGTCCCTAGGGCACTAGCAGCAGCTCCTGCAGCCCATCAGCCCTGGCAGCTCACAGTTAGTCACTCAGCCTTGCCTCGCTCCCATGTCCAGCTCTCCTCTCCAGAGCCATCATGTCTCTTGGGTCCATGCAAGCCCAGAGTAAGCCTGTCCTTTGGGGTCTAAACCCCTACCCCCCCCCCAGGCCACTGGCATTCTAAGTGGAGTGGTGACCCAGGCACCTCTCCCTGTATCACCACAACCAGAGTCAAAGCCCGAGGACAGCGGCACGGGAAGGTTCTGGAAGATGCAGCAGCATCCGCACATAGCAGGGCCTGCAGTATAATAGATGTTGGCCTTCACAGTGCTACCACAGGAAGCTTTTTCCCTGTGCTCGCTTCCTGCTTCCCCGGTCTCACTGCTGACATCTTCCCTGCCCTCTATCCTCTCCTCCCTAATGACCAGGGAGGGCTGGGCTGTACACAGACCCAGGGCTCTGGAATTCTGGGAAGGTTTGTTGTTGTTGTTGTTGATTTTTTTTTCCTGGTGCTGAGAATGGAACTTGGAGTTCACAGAACTCAGGGACTTGTACATGGTAGGCAAGGCCTAGGCCACCAAGCCATGTCCCCAGGTCTTAACAGACATGGGATTCTAATTTGTTATGTGACCAGTCACTTCTGCCCTGGGGATGCCAGTGTTTATACGTGAGATCGGGGAGAAAGAGGTTGTGGGGGAGATTTGATGAGATGGGTCCAGACCTTGCAGGTAGGCAGAGGGCTGAGGGTAGAGGGCATAGGGCAGAGGGCATGGGGCAGAAGGCAGAGGGCAGGGGGCAAGGGCAGAGGGCAGGGGGCAGGGGCAGAGGGCAGGTAGGCAGAGGGCTGAGGGTAGAGGGCAGAGGGCAGAGGGCATGGGGCAGAAGGCAGAGGGCAGGGGGCAGAGGTCAGAGGGGAGGCACTTAGTGTCCAGGCTGCACACAGTCATCTTCTCATTGGATCCCAGCCCGTGTGTTTCCTTTCCCTTATAGGAATCACTAGTTGCCTGAGAGGTTCCACACTTTGATGCTTTGATGAGGAAACGGTGCGAGGCCAAGGACCAAGCCCTGGCTCACTAGAGCGTCCATGGCTTTGTCGGGGAAGCAGGAGAGCCCTCAAGTACTAGGGTCACAGAACAGGTAAGGCCAGGAGGCATGCCTGAGGGCTGGGTGGTCTGTGTGGTCTCTGAACAAATGTGAGCAGGGCGCTGGGAGAGAGCTGGATTCTCAGCACTCTCAGAGCTGTGGCTGGAGGCACAGCCAGATACGAGGGAGGTGTTCTGTGAGCAGCAGGAGGTGAGCGAGAACCAGTTAGGTCTTTGCTCTCTTACCGCTGTGCCGGCCATGGCCACCTATGGCCACCTCAATACCGACTTACAACTCATCCCCACCCTTGCCCCCACCCCAGAGAGAGAAACAGAGAAAGAGAGACAGAGACAGACAGAGACAGAGAGACAGAGACACACACACAAACACACAAACATGCAGAGACACAAACACTCAGACAGACACACATACATGCACACATACAAACACGCAGAGAGAGACAGAGACAGACATAGACAAGGACAAACACAAACACACATAGAGACAGATAGGCAGGAGAGAGAGAGAGAGAGAGCACGCGCGCGCCTCATCAGTTTCTGCTTCCTTAGTATTGAGATTAAAGGTGCACATTACTGCCGGGCGTGGTGGCGCATGCCTTTAATCACAGCACTCAAGAGGCAGAGGCAGGCGGATTTCTGAGTTCGTTCGAGGCCAGCCTGGTCTACAAAGTGAGTTCCAGGACAGCCAGGGCTATACAGAGAAACCCTGTCTCAAAAAACCAAAAAAAAAAAAAAAAAAGGTGCACATTACTAAACTTGGCCCAGCCCTCTCTGAATTCCTGTGCCCCTCCCGTCCCAAGAAGCCAAGGAGCCACGTGATTTTGGCAAAGCAGAGTGATCCATGGAGAGCAGAACCCTTGCCCCCTCCTCAGGATTCTCTCTGGGCTATCCTCATCGGTCACCACAGGCACACCTTGGACCAAGGGCAGGACACAGAGCACAGATGCCCAGGCATTTTCTCTTTCACCCATGACCCTGGGTACCCTTGACCAGAGTTGATATGACCTCAGGTGTAGCATGGAGAGTCCCAGAATCCCCCTAGCCCCAGCCCAGGGCCGGTGCAGAAATGTGCAGAGACCGTACGTATGTCTCGGCAAACCCAGACACCCGGAGTCCTCTGTCTCTGGCACTGTCCTATCAGCCCCCTTTTCTGAATGAGACTACTCACTGCTTTTTGTACAACATGAATTAAATATATTCTCTGTCTTTGCTCTGAGTCCCGACATTCACAGTCAGTGGGAAAGGGGGTTATGGAGAACCCAGGCTCCCACGGGTTAGGACAGGCATTGGGGCTTGACCTCCCCTTGGCCTTTGCCCTTCAAGTTCAGCCAAAATGTTGGGGAGACTCTGGACCATGAGAGGAGTACAGAGGAAGGGTGCCTTCTCTAGGGATGTAGGATGAGGCTCTCAGGATCAAACCTGCTGCAGCCTCACCTCTCTCCAGCTTAGGCTGTGGTGCGGACGCCCTTCCCACCCTCTCTGCAGAGGCCGGTGCCAGGGTCAGGTGGACAGGGTTGGGAAGGAGGTGGGGGTGGGGGTGGGGAGGCTGCACCAGCCCTAAAGAGCCAAGGTTACCCTGGTACCAGTGTCAGGGTGACCCTGCCTATCTGGGTGGCAGCCTCAGGACCCTGAGACAGGGTTGTCTTATCAGCCCTCAGGAATGATAACACCCATAGGAGTGGCTTAGGGAAGAAGGACATAGGTGCTAGGTCAGAGTACCAAGGACTCAGTGCACTCTACCACCTGCCAGTTTAAGGCAACCCTTTCCAGACTGGGAGAATGGGCAGGGGCTGGCTGAGGCTGCAGGAGTACATCTTGGAGTACCAGACCACTTCAGATGCAGCTGGACACGGGCAGCATGCTGGTGGTTTTTAGCCTTGGTTCAAGCCAGAGGGTACAGGGCTTCTGGCAAGGAGGGGACAATAGCGTCGTGGAGGAGGGGTGACAAGAGGAAGTACTGCTTTTTTCTGATGCTCCAGGGATGTCTGCCTTTGGTGGGGTCAGTACACACGTGGGAACAATTCCAGGGTCCCAGGTCAGGTGCTATATTCCTCGCTCTCAGCGGGGAAGAAGATGAAGTCAGGGTCCAAGGAATAAGAAGGGGGGTTTGTCAAGCTGATGAGCCGGCAGGGCCAGGTCCCCCACATTCTCCTGCACTTCCTCTGGGAAAGGGTCCCAGGGACCTCTGTGACCCTCACTTCCCCTCGGGGAAGCGGCTCATGCCCCATCCCACAGTGGGTGACAAGGGGAATGGTGTCTGGGTGGAAGCCACCACAGAGCTGCGTGGCAAGCAAGGGAAGGAAGGAAATGCCACCAACAGGGCTGCCGAGTGGCCCTCCAGACTGGCCACAGGCATTCGTTGTTCAGCCCTCTGATGGCCACATAGGCCCCATACTTCCTGAGTTCATGTTCCGTGTGGCCTCTTATCCCTCAAGGTGCAGCAGGGTGGGTGTCACTCAGAAGATGCTCTGCCGCCGGCTCTTCCCTCGCCCTGGAGAAGGGAGGGGGGGTCAGGGGACAATGGAGGGGTGGGGAAGGGGTTGAAAGGACACCTGTCCTTCACGTGCTCTGATCCAGTGAGCTCAGGTCGCATCTCTGTAGCTTATGAGCTTCCTGGAAGTGTGACTTACCCTCTAGGGGCCTCAGGTTCGGTGCGGTGGGTAACACGCGTGGTGCCAACCCCACAGGGTGTTTTAAAGACTACACGAGACAATGCACTGGAAGCCTTGTGCTAGGGATAAAGTCTGGAATGGCCAGGAGCTCAGGGTCTTCACGGAGAGCACACAAGGGATAGGGCCTGCCCTTGCCAGGACTACTGTGAAAGGCTGTGTTCTATCTGGGTGGGACTGGGTCAGGGAGGAACCTCCCTATGTGGGGAGGGGGTGTTGACTTCCCATCCCGAGGGCAGATTCTAGGCCCATCTCTTTCTCAAAGAAGAGTCTCCACTGGGGGAAAAGTGGTCCACTCAGCTGCTTCTAGGAAAGGATATGGGGGAGGGGGACGGGCATGTGGCCCTACCTGGGTGCTGGAAGGCCAGGCCACGATAGCCTGGGTCCTTTTGGAGCTGGATCTCCTTCAGGGAGAAGATGGAGGCAGCTAGGCAGGAGAAGAGAGCGGGAGAGGTCTGGGTGGAACCACACTCCCATACTTAGCATCCCCACAGAGCCCAGGCACTCTCCAGTCAAGCCCCGCCTGGGAAGCTCTACCATCTCAGGTGGGATCCACCCCCTTAGCTCCAAATGAGAACTGAAGGGGAAACCATGTGCCCAAGACACTCAGCTGGACCTGTTATAGCTCCCACTCATGCTGGCTGCCCCTGTCCCTGCTTCTGGCTGGTCCCTTCTCCCACTCATGCTGGCTGCCCCCGTCCCTGCTTCTGGCTGGTCCCTTGGACACTTACTGTCATGGAGCTGATGTACTCGTTCTCCGAGAGACTGGAAGTAGGGGTGATTTAGGGCCGCCTCTGCTGACATGCGACTCTTGGATTCATACTGAAAGGCACAGGGTAGGTAGGCTCTTGGGCCCTGGTGGGGAACCTTCTAGAAAATGGGACTCCTGTGCTAACTTAGAAAGCGGAGGAGGAAGAAGCTCCCGTCTGACCCAAACCAGGCAGTCTCAGGCCTTAGGATACCAGGATTTAGACACCAGAGCTTCCCGGGAGTGCGAATGCATCTTGGGATGAACATACATGAAAGGCCATGGCTATCACCCTCTGAGTATTAGCTCTATTACTAGATGGCATCACTAACTGCCCTTTATCCTGCGCTTGTTCCCAGGTAGGCACTGCACCATCCCCAGCATCTTCTAAAGGATGAACTGATATCTGACAGGAAGTTGAGAAAACTGAGCCTTCTGTCCCCTGGAAATGCCCAACCAGGCCTTGGGTACCAAACACAGAACCTAGTGCTTTGGAGTCTACCATGGCTTTCTTTCATTGTCGCTCCCAGGGTAGGATGGGAGGAAACTCACCAGGAGGAGGCTGGTCAGGAGGTTGATGCCTTCAGTATCCAACCTGCAAGGAGGAGGTGCTGGCACAGGCACAGCCAGGGGCAGGCTGGGGACCCGAACCTCTGGGAGGGAGATCACAGTGGGGAGCAAGGGGCCTGGCAAGGGACTACCTGGGGGCGTGGCTGAGCAGCGGCTGTGGTAGGTATCGGGGGAAGTTGTAGGTTCGAAACTCGGAGATGGACGTCACACCCGGCCACGTCTCTTCTGTAGGTGTCCCTAGAGACGTGGAAAGAAGTATAAGTGAAGGGCTGAGGCCGATATGGCGATATGGCAAGGGTGCAACATTGAAGAAGAAAGCCGAGTAGTCAAAGCTAGCAGGCCTCTGGGTAGATAGAGTTCTAGCGCCCCCTGGTGGCGAGGTGGAGCGTACAGAAAGAAACTAACCCAGGAGACGGAAGATGAGGTGCAACTCCTCCTTGACAGTAGAGCCCGGGAAGAGGGGCTTGCCGGTGGCCATCTCATAGAGGATGCAGCCCACGCCCCTGTGGAAGTAAGTAAGGGCAACAGTGAGGCCAGGAAGCACAGGCACGCCTCCTCAGGCTGCTGTGTGAGGATCCAATGGGGCTTGAAAGGCTTGTAAAACCAACCGGACCCCCCACTACGGACCCTCTTTGTGAGGCCTGAGTCCCCTTAACTGCTAGGCAGGAAGATTCACTACTCTCGGTCTCTGAGGAGCCTTGGGCTCGGCCAGACACCTGTGCTGGCTTGAGTTGGTTTTCATTTTACACCAAATCGTACATTTAAACAATAAAATAGTATGTCCCCTTCCAAGATGTTCCAGGGGAAGACTCATCCATCTACCCTCTGGCAATTCCCACCTCCACCCCCTGGGAAGCATCTCAGAAGTATAGCGTTGGAGACTCTATAAGCTTGGAGAACCTGATATATTTCAGACTTCATTTGTTAACAGCGGTACATCAGGGAGACGTGAAGCCTAAGGGTGCGGCGAATGGCCTGGTCCACTCCTGTCTGCAGCTCACTCACCACATGTCAATGGGGGTGGAGTACTCCGTGGATCCCAGCAGCACATCTGGGGGCCTGTACCAGAGGGTCACCACCTCATTGGAATAGGTCTTTGTAGGCACTGATTTGGCCCGGGCCAGGCCTAGGAACAGATATGTTACTAAACCTCCGCTAAAGGGTCCTGAAGGGTCCTATACTCAGATATCCCCCAGCATCCCTACACACTGAGGAGGGATGATGATGATGACCCTGGCATCAGCCTCACCAAAGTCGGCCAGCTTCAGCTCTCCCCTCTCATTGATGAGTAGGTTCTGGGGCTTCAGATCCCGGTGCAGGATCTTGCGGTGGTGGCAGTAGGCCAGGCCCCGGAGCAGCTGGAACATGAAGATCTGGCGGCGAGAGGAAGAACGAGAACCTTAGTGGGACTAGGTCCCACGGTGGGAGACCCTACACCTCTGTCTCGGGCTGGAGAGGAATGGGGACCAGAACAAGTCTCTAGGAAGGCTTCCTGATTCTGTCACCCACCCTGAAGGCCACCCAAGGACCTGTAGACACTAGAGAATCACATATAGGGGAAGAGTTCAGGGATGGAGAGGAGGCTGTAAGTGAGAAGAGGCTGGAGCGGTCCCTAGACGTGAGGTGGGAGAGCCCAGTAAGGGTCCCATAGGTGGGGATGTATGTGCTTGGTCTTTAGTCACCAGCACTGGCCATCCACACCCCCTAGCTTCTCAGAAACCTCTCTTCCCTCTGGCAGGTAAACTCATGCTTGATATTCAGTTAGAGAGGGGATCCGTATCCACAGGTAGACTGAAGAGGCCGGTAAGTCTGTGCTCTGTTTGGGGTGCTCAGCATGGCTTCTAGACTGACCCTTTCATCTTCCCCGCATTTGAGGCTCCCTGAGTGACCTCAGCAGCCGGTGACAAGGGGAACGTCCCAAACTGGGTTCTATGGCAGATGGCGGCCATGGGAAGGTCTCCGCAGGCAGGCCCCTTACCTTGACATTGTGCATGTTCATGAGGTTCCCACAGTGGTCTAGGTACTGTTTCAGGTCACTATCCTGGAACAGACAGACAGGTTCAGGCCTGTCCTCTGCCTGGCTGGTGGTCCAGGCTCAGGCTGAAAGGAAACCCTGTCCTGTCTGGGCCCATGCCTGCTGGTGGCACAGTGCCCTGGCTCCGAACCCTTGGCCCACTTCCGCATGAGAACTTAATTGGCAAACAAAGGCTTGGGTCCTTCCCTCGGCCCATCCCTCCCCGCTCCCTCACTCCCTCTCTTCCCCACTCCACTTCACCCACCCGCAGGGGTGAGCCCAGTCCAGCTCACCAGGTACTCAAACACCAGGGTGAGGGACCGATCTGTGTGAATGAGGTCATGCAGGGTCACAATATTGGCGTGTTTCAGGTCCTTCAGCAGAGACACTGGGGAGACAGGACCACTTGGATCCCCAGGCCCACCAGTACCTCCCACTATCCCTTCCTGGGGCCAGCAATGGCCCTCCACCCAGGCTCCCACCAGGTGCAGGTTGCTGAGCCCCTCGTCCCAGAGGCCCGGGGTGCAGACTCGGACATTGTACCCTCTCGAATAGCAGTGCAGGGCGCCCCTTCCTCATGCTCCAGTCGGATCTCCTTCAGGGCCACGAGGTTCTCAGTCAGCTTGCTGCGTCCCTTGAAGACGGTGGCATAGGTGCCCTGCGACGGGGGATCCCTGGTCAGCCCCAGATCATCCTGCTCACACGCTCCCTGCCAGCCCCACAGCCCTTATATTTCTGCTTGGGCTAGGATTCAAGCTGGGTGCCCTCTGTTCAAATTCTGTTTGCTCCAAAGTCTGCTTTTTCTTGAAGTATCCCTATCGAGTCCCCAGCTGGAACGGATGGCATTTGTCCCTCTGTTCCCATGCTGCCGCCTCTCTCTTAGTATAACTCTGCCTCACTCTTAGATTACGGTAATGTAGCCACTCTTCCATCTCATAAACCTATACCCACTCCAGGCCACAAAGCCTGACACAGGACACCGAAGCAGTTTAATAACAGTGTCCTTGCTGTGTGCCAGGCACTAAGAACCATACACAAGCTACTTCTGGTACCCCTCCGTACCCCCAACAGTAGTTACTTTCATCCTTTGACAGAGAATGAAACTGAGGCATGAAGAGAGAGAGAGAACATGGGACATGCTAAGGTCATGGAGCTAGCAAGTGGAAGACATAGGATACAAATCCAAACCATAGCTACCTGAAAGGGGGAGAAAGACTAGATCCTGTGCAGGGACCTCTGTCCTCAAGAGCAGGGCATCTAACAACAGCTGCGGAAGTTAGGCAGGCTGCTTGGGCAGGTTAGTGTGACTCCATGAGCCAGGAGCCAATGGGGTGGGGGAGGGGGTGCAGAACAGAGTCAAAACCATCCTACCTGCTGCCCAGAGAGAGCAATGTCGGTCTCTTACCTCCCCCAGTTTGTCCAGTTTCACGTATGTTTCCAGTTTCCCAAAGCCGATATCTGACTGGGAAGGAGACACAGGAGAGGGTGAGATTCAAAGCTCCAGCAGAATGTGAAGGAAGTGAGACGACCCCCATCGTACAGAGAGGAACCAAGGCTAACAGTTCAAGTAAGGACAGCTTCAAACCCTTCTTTTTCTCCTCCAACCTCGTGAATGCTGAAGATCTTCTGGAAATGGGAGCCCCCTCCTCTGTGAGTCGGAGTTGGGTACACTGAGCTGCCCGGCCTGCCTGCCACCTACCTCGCGCTGCCTGCCGGGCTCTCTTGCTCAGGTTGCTAGCTCCTCTGTAGCGGGCCTGTCACTATCTACTATGTGGGGTCCACTTCAGAGCCCAGTTCCCTAGTCATCAGTTCACATTGTTTGGTTCAGGATAAGACGCGTCGTGATAAGATAGAGCTGAGACCCACTTGCCAGAGCTAGACGCTCCTAACAGGCAGCTGGGACCTAAAGTCTGGGGGTGAGATGGGGGAGGGGGTGTCGATGGGTCTTTTGTTTCTTTGTGGTTGGCTTTATGTTCGTTGTTTTGTTTTATTTGGGAGGTCTTTCATTTTTATTAAGCATTATATAGCATATATGTGCTATATAATATACTGTGTGGTCTTCTAGCAGGAAGAGATGACCATGGCCATGGGGTTTCCCTCCTTTGGGGAGGTGTGGGTTGTTTTTTTTTTTTTCTCATTAGCCAGGAAAATGTTTCCAACATCAATCCAAGGCGCTGAACACACAGAAGCGACTGCCTCTCTCTCTCCATCAAAGATCACTGCTAAGGAAGTCCAGAGGCTCTTTAGACCTTGTTCCCACCAGTGAACTTGTGGATGCACACAGTGGCTATTCTGGGGGTGATCATGCTTACGTCCATGATGGTGAGGCCAGGGAGAACCTCGAACCACATCTCTGGATAGTGAAACACAACCTGAACCCTATCCAGATACTCCTGGTTTTGTTTTGTTTGTTAGAGACAGTCTTACAACGTACCCTAGACTGGCCAGGAATTACGTAGCCCAGATAAGCCTTGATTTTTTTTTTTTTGACAGGGTTTCTCTGTGTAGCCCTGGCTGTCCTGGAACTCACTTTGTAGACCAGGCTGGCTTCGAACTCAGAAATCCACCTGCCTCTGCCTCCCAAGTGCTGGGATTAAAGGCGTGCGCCACCACTGCCCGGCAAGCCTTGAATTCTTAACACTCCTGCAACAGCCTCCCAAGGAATGCTGGGAGTACAGACATGAGTCCCAACACTGATTTATTGGTCTTAACGGGGGAGACCATGAAACTCCCAGGGGATTTAGGGGTTACTTGACGCCATGCATTGACTTAGAAAGACCGCTTATTAAAACCCTCAGGGGGCCAGCAGATGGCGCCAGAGGCATAGGAATCTTTCTGAAAACCACTGTAGGCTTCAGCTGGCATGAAGAAGGCCACACTGGTGTCTCACACCCTTGAACTCACCAGGGAGGCACGGCGGGACATGCGGGTGAGAGGCTTGGGAAGCCCTGGGTTCTCCAGCTGTAGCTTCTGCAGGAATTCCTGGGGTAGGCGGATGTCCATGGGCAGAGAGAGCCTCTTGTTGAGGTCCTGAGGTGGCAGATGGGATGGGAATATCATGTTGGCCCCAGGAGGACCCTTGCCTCTCATTCTGGATCTATCTGCCTGTATAGGGAAGGCTAAGCCACAGGCTGTGACCTCAGGTTCACAGCTACCTGAGGGGCATACATTTGGGAACCTGCAAGGGTTACTGTGTGACCTTTAGAAGGATCCTTTCCCTCTCTGGGCCACATAGAACATAAATAAATCTCATGCCATTGCAATGTAATTTTGTCAGCACATTTTTTTTTTTTTTCTATTCTTGGCAAGGGTATGTGGGCTATAAAAACAGTCAATTATCTAACCAAGATGTTTTAGCACTTGACATATATTCTCCCTGAATCCCCACTATAAGCTGCAACAGTTTGAACCCCCCAGTGGCAGGCTCTACAGCAACCACCCTGCTAGGTATACTGCTGTGGACATGCGTGACCCGTGGACCCCGGAGGAGCACCCTCACCTCCATGGAGAATCGACGCTGGCTCTGCCGTTGCTGATACTGCGTGCCAGGAGACAGCTGCTCGGGCTCCTCTGTGCCATCTGTGGGGGAGAACGCGCCTGGTGACAGCCCACAGGACTGAGTGGTATGTCTGAGTGGGACAAGTGTCAGTCCCTACCTCCCACTCAGAGTCTGTGAACAGCCCAGAGCACCCCTACCCCTTCTTCCCAATGTCAGCTAGTCAGCAGGGGTCACAGGGGGTCTGGGTGGAAAAGAGCTAGGTGGCCTGACCCTCACCCTCATTCGTCTGAGTGTGGAGCTGGTTAAACTGCTCAGTGAACTCAGCCAATGACTCCTCGATGGTCTCTGGGCGGGGCACGGACAGGGAAAGCCTTCGCTTGAAGTTCTTCATCTTGTTCATGATCAGCAGGGGTCCAAGATGGGTCCTGGGACAGAGAGGAGAGAACAGGGCAATGTGGACAGCCAGGCTCTGCACGGGGCATGCTTAGGTCACCCAGACCAGAGCCACAGCTCCGTGATTACAGGATCTAACCCTGTTCCTTTCTCCAGTGACTCTTAGCTATCTTCTGACCATGAACATTCCCTCCCCTGCATCAGAGCATCAATGTCTAGAGCTACAGGTTTGCAAGGGGACACTCCAGACATTCAGCCTCCAGGGGCGGGGGATCTAGACATCTCTGGGGCAGGATGTCTGAACTGCATGGCCCTCGGGCCATCTACTCTCTCTGAAGGAGCCTAACTGGCTGGTGGCTGACGGCCACCTGTCAGCAAGTTTCAAACTCCACGATCCCTTTTACTGATACCAGAACATCCCCTCTTTGGCCCATCCTGAATCCTTAGGAAGGAGATCAAAGGACAGTAAATGCACGGCCCAGCTCTATCTCTGCTGCAAATGCAACGTGCAAGTCAGGGACAGCGTGGGAAACTCAGCCAGCCCAGGAAAGGGGAAACCTGTGCTGCTGGACCCTCTGTTGCCTCAGTCCTCTGAGCAGGCCTGGGTTCCCTGGGCTGAGGACACACTGGAGCAGGAGCTGCCCTGTTCTATGGCCCCTGCATGCTGCTTTCCATAGGTGGGCCCTTTCTCTCTCTCTCTCTCTCTCTCTCTCTCTCTCTCTCTCTCTCTCTCTCTCTCTCTCTCTCTCTCTCTCTCTCTCTCTCTCTCTCTCTCTCTCTCTCTCCCTCCCTCCCTCCCTCTCTTTCTCTCCCTCTCTCCCTCCCTTCCTCCCTCCCTCCCTCCCTCCCTCTCCTCCTCCTCTATCTCTATTCTGAGATAGTCTCACTGCATATCTCTGCTTGGCTTGGAACTCATTATATAGACCAGGCTGGCTTAGAACTTAGAGAGATCCACTTGCCTCCGCCTCCTGAATACTGGGATTAAAGGCATGAACCACCGTGCTTTTCCTATAGGCTCACCCCTCCACCTGCTTCATAGGCTCTCTCTCACAACCATATCTCCATCCTGCTGGGGCCCACAAAGCCTTCACCTACAGTGGGGCTTCAGGAACCAGAGGCTACATAACCCTTTGACCTCCCCATCCTGGCCAGGAAGGCTAACCCTGTTTAGGAGGGGCCACCTGCACTCCTCCCTGGACCTACTTATAACCCACTTCTGGAGGATGATCAGGCCTGCGGCTGGCTAGCACCCAGTTGCCAAGGCAACCAGGCCCCTCCTGAATCCTCCTGGTTTAAAGGATTATGGGTCAGCAACATGTTTGCTTTGCCTAAGGATCATATCCTCCATCCTCTTTGAGCTTTGAAAAGGTCCGCTCCATGCTCCATGCTCCTGGCTGCCCCTACCACCACTGAGCTGGGCCCTTAGGCACTCCTGGGCCTTTCCAAGCAGAAGGCTCTGGTCTGTGCCGCCAGCTGAGCCCTCTGCTGAGCAGCCTGCAGTCCAAGTCAGTTCAGCACATGGCTGATGAAGCATCTCCGGCGTAGAGCACGGTGCTGGTGCCGGTGCCGGACACTGGGTTACAGTAACTAACCAAGACCCCCTGTTCCCAAGGAGCTCAGGTTAACGATGGCACTCCGCTGCAGGCTCTCCCCAGCTTCCTTGCCTTGCCTACCTGGGTTCCCCCTGGAGTCCTACTCTTTTCATGTCTTCTTACAGTCTCAGCCTGCTCTCTGCAGAACTCTGGGAGAAGGCCCCCAGAAGACAGCCACACTGCTACCTGCCCTGTGTGTGGCATCTAGCTGAAAGGACCTATGGAGGCTCTGAAGAGGTGACAGGGACAGATGGGCTCAGTGACAAGATTTGTCACACCTTGCCTGGTAACTCTCATTCCCAGCAAGACAGGAGGACGTCAGTCACTCTGGATACCTGTCCATTGTTGTCCAGGTGTGCTGAATGCCAGGATGACCAGAAACATCAGAAAAAAAAAATCCAAACTACCAGCTTCTGGAACTGGGGCCTGGGATAATGCTTGGGACTGAACCCAGGGCCTTGTGAGGAAAATGCCACCTTTTCCTCAATATCAAGATTTTTTTTTAAATGTATGTATATGTGTTTGTAGGTATACCTGTGTATATATGAATATGTCACATGCATGCAGGAACCCCTGGGGGCCAGAAGGGGGAGGTGGATCCTCTGGAGCTGGCGTTGCAGGCATCTGTGAGATGTCTGGTATCTGGTATGGGCTCTAGGCAGAGGACTCAGGGGCTCTGGAAGCACAGCAAACACCCTCGGCCACAGAGCCATGGTTCCAGCCCGTTCTTCTTTTGCAAAGGGTATTTTGACGTAGTCCAGGCTAGCTTTGAATTTCCAGTCTTCCTGCCTCAATCTCTCCAGTGCTAACGATTACAGGCTTGTCCCTCCAAGACAGACAGAAGATATTTTTGTTTTGTTTTGTTTTGTTTTTTGTTTTTGTTTTTCGAGACAGGGTTTCTCTGTATAGCCTTGGCTGTCCTGGAACTCACCTTGTAGACCAGGCTGGCCTCGAACTCAGAAATCCGCCTGCCTCTGCCTCCCGAGTGCTGGGATCAAAGGCGTGCGCCACCACGCCCTGCTTGTTTTGTTTTTTGAGACACGGTTTCTCTGTATAGCCCTAGCTGTCCTGGAACTCACTCTGTAGACCAGGCTGCCTGCTTCTGCCTCCCAAGTGCTAGGATTAAAGGCGTGCGCCACCACGCCTGGCTCAGAAGATATATTTTTAAGATAGTGTCTCCAATAGCCAGCATGTAGAGACAATAGGTTGGCAGGATCTGGGGTTCAGGTGTTCAGATGAGGGCTAACTGTCAGCTCATCCTTCCAAACTGTCATCTGGGTTAGGAAGGGGAACCCCCAGACCTGTAGAGGATACAGGAAGGAGACAGATACCGTGGCAGGAGTCCCATAAAAGAGGACCTGCTCTGACTGGAGAACATATTTACACTCTAGGAGTAAGCCAAGGGGAACAGGGTGTGTGTGTGTGTGTGTGTGTGAGAGACCATAGCTGAAGGGACATGGGGCACATGGCCAAGGCCATTCTAGTGGAGGCAGGGGACACATGCTCTTGGCTGCTCATGGCTTCAGCTCTCCCAGGAGGAACCAGAGCTGTCTTTAAAAAGCTCTCCCTATAGTCATCCTATGGTGTGGGGTTATGGGATTGTGTGATGGGTTGCTGGCTCAGGGATCTCCCAGTAGCCGCCATGATTTACACCCAGGCTTTTGTTCCGGGTGGATGACTTCTTCAAGACAAGGACCAAGCCAAAATCCCATCTGCTCTAGGGTTCAGTTAGGAGCAAAGAGCCAATAGCTGGCCTAGGACGGAGTGGGGGATGGAACAGAGAGGGAAAGCTGGAAATGCAGAACGGGACCCAGGCTCTAGGCTCAAGGCTTGACCTGAGCAGTGTGCAGGGCTATTGCACAGCAACAGCAACCAGCTGTTCTCTCTGCTGGAGAAGCGGCCAAGAGGAAATGGCTGTCACTACAGCATGAGGAATGGAGGTTAGACGTAAGGGTAGACTTCCTGATGGTGACATGAGCACAGGCAGCAGGAATGGTGACCAGAGCAGAGACTGCCTACTTCTCTCTGCTGGGGACAATTAGGGCATTGAACGAAGTGGGGTCTTGGGTGTGACAGGGCACCCAGGGCAGTGAATGGTTTGTTGTTTCCCAGCTCAAGACACAAGATGCTCTGATACAAGATGCTCTGTCACTGTTGCCTTGGGAGAATTAGCTCCTCAGATTTGGAGGCTGAGGGGGAAGGGGGACAGGAAAAGGGCCTGTCACCTTGGTGCTGTCTGTCCCTCATCCCCAACAGAAAGGGACAGAAAGGCTCAGTGTGACCCAGCCTGAGGCCCGCCCAGGGCCAGGCACAGTGTGGCCTTTGTACCCAGGCCAAAGAGCCATCTGGGTCTGTCCCGTGCAACTGGTGCCAGGGAAAGAGAAGTGTGGTGTAGGGGTGCCACCCAGCAGGGTGTCATGGGGGGAGGTCACAGCAGAGGCCCCTCAAGAGCGGTAGACTGGATAGACAGACCCTAGCCAACCTGCCTCCTACCTCTGGCCCAGGTAAAACCTCCTTATCTAGGCACACAGCAGCTGCCAGCACTTCCTGTTGGTAAAGGAGACAAGGGTGTCACAGGGGAAGGGAGGAGGAGCCAAGCCTGAGGGAAAGAGAGGCCTTGCTAGGCCACTGTGCACCATGAGAGCACAAGAGAGGCCAGACTCTGAGGTCAGTGGGGAGCCAGCGAGGAGGAAAACAGTGTTTATGGAGAGCTGTAGTTAGCACCCACAGACTACAAGAAGGGATCGACCTGCTCAAATTGAGGTAGCAATTTCTGGGGTGTCGAGTCCATCACAGTGACATCACTCCCCACTTCTAGCTGAGATCCTCCCCAGTCCTGTTCCCTCCCTGAGACCTAGGTTGCAAATGATCTTTCCTACCTCAATCAACAGGCAGGCAGGCATTCTGCCACTAGGCCGCACTTCAGCCTGGCCTTGTACCTTTTGATGGGGTATGGATGTACAGCCAGTAAACGGGCAGGGTTGTAGATGCCAACAGGTGCAGTAGAGGAGAATCCAGTGGGAAGGACGGAGAGCAGAAGAGGTATGAATCTAAACAGGGTAATTAGAAATGAGGCTGGAGAAATGGTACAGTGGTTTGAGCACTGGCCGCCTGCCCTTCCAGAGGACATGGGTTGAATTCCTGGTACCAAACATAGCATCTTACAACTCCATTTCTAGGGGATCTGATAACCCCACACAGACATACGTGTAGGCAAAAACACCAATGCATATAAAATAAAAAATAAGCTTATTAAAAAGAGCTCCCTAAGTAGGTAAGACTGCAGACGCTCAGGGTAGAATGTGGAGGGGGTGGGTCAGTGGGAGAAGAGCAGATGCAAAGGACCTGAGACAGACCTAAGTGCTAGAGAGAGAGAGAGAGTCTGGGGTCAGAGTCGGGTAGAGGGAATGCGGAGCAAGCTGTGCGGAGAATCTCAGCATCCAGGAGGATGGGAGCAGATCATTGGCAGGATCCCACTGAGGTCTGAATGAACTCCCTCTGACTTCTGTGTTAATAACAGACTTTACATGGGCAAGCGGCCATGTGGGCAAGTGGCCCCGACAGGCAGCTCCTGTAGAGACCCAAGTGAGAGACAGAGGTCTGGGCCCAACATGGCAGCAGTAAAGGAGGGAAGTCGCGGCTGAGTGGGGAGGTTTTATATAGGGGTAGGAAAGTGGTCAAGGACATGGGCCTAAGCATGGAGCAGTCCCTGGTGGGCGTAGGAGTCCTGGTAACTTGGGTTAGGGTGGGAAGACCAGGGGTTGGAGGGAGCTGTTCAGTTTTGGCATCAGACAACCTCTGAGCCTGAGTTGACCTCACACATGACATCAGCATAGCCCGTGGTGGTGGCTCCTGCTATGGCTCCAACACAGCCCTGCCCGCTGCCTCTCCCTACTGGCCTGCTGTCCCGTAGCCCAGGACCACCTCAGATACCATCTATCCGTGTCCTGAGTTTGGGACCCTATCCTGAAGAACATGGAGGTGGAGGAGATTGGCAGAACACACAGGGCACTAGAAAGAGCCAAAGACAGGGGCAAATGTCACTTCATAACTTCGGAGGCCAGCCCTGAGAATCCTCTCGGCAAACTCTTTCCAGGCTCCCTGGGGGCCTCCTACCTGAATGTGACTGCAGTCACCCAGCCTGCACCAAGCACTGTCAGGATTTGGACCTTCCTGACTGACCTCCCGTCCCACTGAGCCATGACCCCCCCAGTGGGCTTTGTGCGTCTACTTTGGGTCTTTTGGGTCTTCAGGTTTGTCAACTTCAGGCCCAGGACAGCTGGATGCCCTGTCTCTGGCGGGGCCTAATTTAGTACTTGTTCCCGACCAAGGCATTGTGTGGTTCCTGTACTGGGAGGGCACCATACAGCAGGCGTGTGAACACCTACTCTGTTCGTGGCATTGGGGAAGGTGGCTGTTTTGGCATGAGTCTTGGTCTATAGCCGGAGGCTGAAGGATCTAATTCGGGGTTGCCCACTTTCTGAAGTCCAAGAAGGTTTGACCCTCAGTCCCAAAGGCAGGCCAACAACCGGGGACTTCCTGATACCCTCTGCTTTCCCCATCCCGCCCTTATCTCAGGCACTTAGCCACTGTGTGCCTTGGGGGAATTTTCAAGAACTAGAGGCAACGGCTGACCAAGTTTGCAGACGTCATAGACAGGGCCTCAAATGTATTCACCTTCAGGGAAAGCTGTACTTCTGGGAGCGGGCAGATCCCATAGCCTCTGCCCCGCCACCTGACCCTGCTGGAGGATGAGGGAGGCACAGGGATGTTGGCTACCCTTGCTGCCTGGGGCAGCAGCAGCTGCCAGAACTCTCCTCACTGACACCCTGTCCCAGCTGGATGAGAAGGGCTGTAGGCCTGGGGCCTTCAGGGTGGCCAGAACCAAGGAGGACAGACAGGCCCGAAGTCACGCTGCCAAAGAACAGATGCTGTGGACAGTGACTGAACTCAGAGAACATTCCTACAGATTCTGGAATGCAGGAAGCAGGAGAAGGCCTTCTGAGGCCAAGCTGGGCAAAACCTACAGGAAGCCAGGTCAGGAGGCTACGTGTTGGGCTCTGGGCCCTTGCAGCATCTTTTGTTTGGTTTTGGTGCTGGGATGTAGGTCAGTGGTCAAGGGTGTACAACATTTCATTATGGCCAGAAAGATCTATGGTAAGAGTCACATGCTGTGAGCCTTATTTGCCAAAGTTCTCCATCCGTGTCAAAGAGCATACTGGCAGGGCAGCCTGGAGGGCACCCCATGTCTTAGTGTTGCCTGGAAGCATAGGTAACGCCTAGCCTCTAATCCAACTGTGATGGGCACCTATGCCCAGCCCCAGCCTGCTTCCAACACGACGACGCCCTGACATGCTAGCAATCCCTCAAGTGAGCACAGCCCTCACAGAAAGCACAAACTCCAGGGACCAGTACACAGGCCACTGGTGTCTGCATCCCATCTCCTCCCTCTTGCCCTTTTTCTTTCAGTGGTGTTTTTGAGACAGGGTCTCTCTGTGTCATTGTGGGGCTCACTATGTAGACTAGGCTGGCTTTGAACTCACAGAGTCCTGCCTCTGCCTCCTGCGTGCTGGGATCAAAGGTGTGTGCAACCACGCCTGGCCCTCTTGTCCTTTGAGAGTCAGCTCTCAGGCCTTCTGGAAGGGTCCTATTCGGTTGACTATGCTTGCCATACCTATACTCCATAGCTCTGCACACACCACCCTTCTGGAATGTCCTTCCTCGTGTTCCCCATTGGTGCCGCCACCTGGGGAAGGGACACACAAGCACACCAGGTAAAGCGAGAGGCGCTCTCCTGCTGCCGTTAGAGCAGCCTACAGACACTCAGAACCAGGCATGCGATCCTTCAGGACAGGAACAGGACCTTAGTTAATGTTTCTCCTACTGCCTTATACACCGCAGCGCCCAGACTTGGCAGCTCCGCAGGAGGAATGAACGGGTGGCTGAGAAGCCCACTGAGCCACCGACTCACGGCTCGAAGCTTCTTTCTTCTTAGATATACATAACTTTTAGACTCCTCAAGGACAAAGACTGTAGTACCATGGCCAACTGTGAGCTCCAGGACCTTCCACCATGGGTAGTCAAAGGCTAGTAGTGCCCTTCCTATCTCTTTCAGGCAGTTGGAGACCTATTTCTAGCTTTACCTTCTCCTTGGCCAGGCCAGCTTCAGTGAGTACAGGAGGGGTGACCGGGCCCTGCTCTCTCCTTGGGTACCCTAGCACAAGCTGTACAGCTCCCCCTCCCCCAACACTGGACTCTCTTTCTTGACTCTCTTTGGCTTAAGAGGGGCCTGGATTGCAGTGACAGGCAGACCAGGTACCAAAGGAGAGCCAGCTACTCACGCTCCAGAGGTCGAATATGACCTCTCCCCACAGCGCCCCTGACATCTCCAGCCTGGGACTGTAGTGTCCCTGGCCATAGCACTGTGGCATGCCTGGCAGAGCACCTGACCCTGCTCAGCAGCTAGCTGCTTCTTTGTTCCTTGTTTGCCTGTGTGCAGACAAGGGCTGGGTCTGCCCATTGCATTCCTCCATGACCATGGTCTGTCCAGAGCCACCTGTGAATATGCAAAGGCTGGCTCCAGGGCTCCATTATGCCTTATCCCTCCTCATCTGCATGAGTTGCAGCGGGGATGGGAGGGAGGATGGGGTGGAAGGGACAATTTCTTGGCCCACAGAAATTCTCACAGGAAGTCACATGTGGAAGCATCCCAAGGAGGGTGAGCAGTGAGAAGAAACAAACGCATCTGGCAGTCTCCAGGGCCGTGGGATGGGGCTGGCACTGTCCTGGGGTCTCTCCCAGGACTCCTGTCACTTACAGGCAGATTATACCAGAGGCTCCACTGGGCACAGACCTGGCTCTAACCCTTACAGATGGCCCCTCCTGGCTCTCTGAGACCCCATTCCTGGTCCTCCATGTGGTTAGTACATCAACCCTCCTGTGTCCACTCTGCACCCTCTGGCTTCTTGGAGCTCAGGGACCTCTACACATATAGAATCTAATAGTTTTGTCTTTGGGGAGAGGCACAGGATGGGATGGGGTAGTCGGTTAGGGCCTGCCTGTAATTTTCAAGGAGATTATGTGTTTCTTGGTAAAGAGACAGGACATAGTGCCCTCTCTTCTGTCGGTTCTGGGTCTGGTAGACAGAAAAAACTCTCCATCTGGGCTGACTGGGCCTTCCTCAATCTTCCCCACTCCCAAACTCTCAACTAAAGTGCCATTTCGTTGAAAAGCAGGGAGTATGTGATCAGGAGCAGGGGCAAGCACAGGAGCAGGAGGAGGAGGAGCAGGGGCAGGAGCAGGAGCAGGAGCAGGAGGAAGAGCAGGAGGAGGAGCAGGAGCAGGGACAAGCACAGGAGCAGGAGCAGGAGGAGCAGGGGCAGGAGGAGGAGAAGGAGCAGGAGGAGGAGCAGGAGGAGCAGGAGCAGGAGCAGGAGCAGGAGCAGGAGCAGGAGGAGGAGCAGGAGCAGGAGCAGGAGCAGGAGCAGGAGCAGGAGCAAGAGGAAGAGCAGGGGGGCTGGTGAGATGGCTCAGCGGGTAAGAGCATCCGACTGCTCTTCCGAAGGTGATAAGTTCAAATCCCAGCATCCACATGGTGGCTCACAGCCATCCGTAACGAGATCTGGCGCCCTCTTCTGGAGTGTCTGAAGACAGCTACAGTGTACTTACATATAATAAATAAAATAAAAAAAAAAAAAAAAAGAGGAAGAGCAGGAGCAGGAGGAGCAGGAGCAGGAGTGGGAGGAAGAATAGGAGAAGGAGCAGAAGCAGGAGGATGAGGGAGAGGAGCAAGAGCAGGAGGAGGAGTGGGAGGAGGAGCAGGAGGAGCAAGAGCAGAAGGAGGAGGAGCAGGGGCAGGAGGAGGAGCACTAGCAGGAGGAGCAGGAGTACCAGCAGGAGCAGGGCAGGCCCAGCCCCAGCACCCACAGCCTCTGCTCCCATTCAAAAGCTCTCTTCTTCCTCCCCTGCTCCTCTTGCAGTCCACCTTAAAGGACCTCTTTGACCTCACCCAAAAGATTCCTCAAATCTATGACCCAGCAATCTCGTTGTGGGGTGTCCATACCCGAAGGGAAGGAAATCTGTCTGCAGAGCCACTCTACCGCACCATTACTCTCTTCATCTAGGAAGTACCACAGCCGAGTGCCCAGGACGCAGGAATGGATTTTAAAATTGGGATTGCTATTCGACTGTTAAGGAGGAAATCTTGCCATCTATGCAAGTGGATGTGCTTAGTGGTCGGTGGAGCGAGCTGCTCTTACCGAGGGGAAAACAGGATGGTGTGTGTCGGGGGCTGGGGCAGGAGGATGACAGGAGAAAGGAGAACCAATGGACAGAGTTGGATTGGGACAGGTAAATCCTGCTGTTGTGCACAGGACGGAGACTATAGCTGACTAAGAAAGACTCTGTAAAGCATTCCCACTGCAAAGCAAAGCTAATACCCAGACTTGATCATTATTTGACACATATGTGTAACACAACATCACACTGTGTCCTCAAAACACACCTAATCGGGGCTGGAGAGATGGCTCATGGGTGAAGAGCACTGGCCGCTCTTCCAGAGGACCTGAGTTCAATTCCCAGCAGCCACAAGGTGGCTCACAACCATCTGTAATGGGATCTGATGCCCTCTTCTGGTGTATCTGAAGGCAGCTACAGTGAGTGTACTTACAATAAATAAATAAATAAATAAATAAATAAATAAATAAATAAATAAATAAATCTTTTAAAAAGGAGGTGGGGGAGCTGGAGAGATGGCTCATCGGTTAAGAGCACTGGCTGCTCTTCCAGAGGACCTGGGTTCAATTCCCAGCACCCTCATGGCAGCTAACACCTGACTGTAACTCCAGTTTCAGAAGATCTGATACCCACACACAGACATACACGGAGGCAAAACACCATATACATAAAATCATGTCTTAAAAATCTGAATTCTGCAACCTTATCCGGGGTTTTCTTTAAATTCTAAAAGAACAGAATCACCACCGTCTTCACAACAAACATCAGAAACAGAGGACGTCAAATTCAGTGCCCTTCAGTGTCCCTTGGTAGCCCGTCACATCTCACACTTTGTCTCCATGCCTAACTTTAGCACAGAAGGGGCCTTTAAACACTAGTGTCCCAGGAGACCTCAGAGTCCCATAAACAGGGGGTGTGTATATAAGGGGAATTTCCTGCCTTCTTTTAACCGCAGTCCTGTTTATTCTCCGCTCCCACCAGCTTGGCCTACACTAACCCCTAGCCACATTCTGAGGATCACTCTCTTCTAATCTCCCTTGTTCCCATCAGAGTGGCTGGTCTGAAACAACAGTTTGCCATCCCCACCAACCCCACGAGGCTCCACTGGCTAGCCCAGGCTTTGGGTAATTACCCTACCCTCTCTCCTTCTTAACTTCCACATGGCCTTCCCTCAGTACTGGCCCAGGTGACCACCCTGGCCTAGGCCCATTTCCTGCTCCTCCATGCCTCCTCTGGAGAGACTCTGGGCAGCCCCGGCTCTTCCTCTGTTCTCTAAATATCCCTGTCTGTGTCATTCGGCAGCCAGGGCACAGGCCCCTTGAGGGCTCCTTTCCACTCACTGGCCTCACGAGCACATGGCCAGCTCCAGGCCTCTCCCTTGATTTGTGCCTTGGATTCACTGCTTGGCCTCAATAAGAACCCAACCTCCTGGGTCTCTTCCCCTCCTTCCCTTCCTCCCCCCACTCCCCTCCTCCCCCCACTCCCATATTTAGTGAACCCACTTCCTCACCTGCCCCTGAGGCAGCATACCCCAAGTTCCCTCTTTGGCTCTTTGCTCTTCCCTCCTACAACAGATATCCTGGTGATCTCATCCTCTCCAGGGGTGGAAACCACAACCCCCGTGCTGGTGACTCTCAGACCCACAGCCCCGGGCCCTCTGAGCCCTGGGCCTCAGCACACAGGGCCAGCTATCTACCAGGAACCACTGGCTGAATGTCTCTCACGAGTCCAGCATGAGAGGTATATGAGAAGGGCAACTGGGTACAATCCAGGGAAGCTGCCTGTCAGCGTACAGACTCCACCCAGACACGCACATATAAACACCATCTCGGCAGATATAAAGCAGGCAAAAGGCCAGAATGCCAGCAGTGGTCACCTGGCCGCTAGAGCTATGGGCGGTTTTCATTTCTTCCCATCTGTGTCTTCTGATGTCTCCATAATGACCACTTAGCGCTTACCTAGTAGGAAGGCAGCAATACCTCTTTGTAAATAAAAGAGTATTTTTAGCTTGAGATTCCAGAATGATTTAGAGAAGGCCCAAGGAACAGGGTGATTACTTTGAGCAAGGGTCAGCAAGATTTTTTCCTTCGTGTAAGAAGTCAGCCAACCGGGCTGGTGAGATGGCTCAGCGGGTAAGAGCACCCGACTGTTCTTCCGAAGGTGATAAGTTCAAATCCCAGCATCCACATGGTGGCTCACAACCATCCGTAACGAGATCTGGCACCCTCTTCTGGAGTGTCTGAAGACAGCTACAGTGTACTTACATATAATAAATAAAATAAATCTTTAAAAAAAAAAAAAAAAAGAAGAAGTCAGCCAACCACTCTTGCCAGGCCCGTGGGAAGGCGATGCCACCCTCGAGAAGGAAAGAGTGTGTGTTGTGTTCTAGGAAACTTTGATTTAAAGACACTAAGATTACAAATTTAAGTGCCATAAGATTCTATTCTCTTCTTTTGGGTTTTTCTCCAATCACTTAAAATTATATATAAAAGCCGGGCGTGGTGGCGCACGCCTTTAATCCCAGCACTCGGGAGGCAGAGGCAGGTGGATTTCTGAGTTCGAGGCCAACCTAGTCTACAAAGTGAGTTCCAGGACAGCCAGGGCTATACAGAGAAACCCTGTCTCGAAAAACCAAAACCAAAACAAACAAACAAACAAAAAAACAAAAAAATATATAAAAACTACTCTTAGGTCTTGAGTGGTATAGTACATGCCTATAATTTTAGTACTCATAATTGAGAGACTGGAGGATCACCTCAGGTTCGAGGCCAACCTGGTCTATACAGCAAGTTCCAGGTCAGGCAGGGCCATATAGCAAGATGCTGTCTTGAAAAGCCAAAACAGGCCTGTAGATGTAGTTCAGCGAGCAGAGTTCTCACCAAGCATGCAAGGCCCTGGGTTCAATCCCAGTACTACATAAACTGTAAATGGTGACATAAACCAAGAGAAGAGAGGAATAGAATTTCACGGTTACCCTCGGCTATATAGTGAGTTCCAGGCCAGCATGGGAATACATAAGACTCTGACTCAAAAAAAAAATAAAAATAGGGGCTGGTGAGATGGCTCAGTGGGTAAGAGCACCCGACTGCTCTTCCGAAGGTGATAAGTTCAAATCCCAGCATCCGCATGGTGGCTCACAACCATCTGTAACGAGATCTGGCGCCCTCTTCTGGAGTGTCTGAAGACAGCTACAGTGTACTTACATAATAAATAAAATAAATCTTAAAAAAAAAAAATAAATAAAAATAAAAATAAAAACCATTCCTAGTTCAGAGACCATTCAAAAGCAGGTGAGATTCCATAACTCACGGTCCCTGCCTTGACTATCTGGTATTTATGTAGCATTGAATCCTGTGCCCACTTCTTTGGTAGTATTTTTCTCCTCCAACATGACTCAAGGGTGAGGCCTCCTTGATTTGCTTTGCCCCTCTGAGCCATGGCAAGGTCTGGGCATACAGACCTCAGTGGGGAGAAGTGTCTGGGCAGTGAAGTTTAGAGGGTTACAAGGATAAGACCCTCCTGGGGCTTCACAACACAGCTCACTGGTATCACACACCCGCTTCCAAGTAGCGAGTCCCACCAGCACATGAGGAAGGGATGGCTATGTATATCGCCGAGGTCCTGCAAGAGTTTGCTTTGCTGGGTGGCTGGGACCAGAGGAAAGAAGGCTTAGCTGCAGAAGGGGCTCCCCAGACTGGAGAGGGAGTGGGCATAAAGTGAATGGGCAGAAATCACGCTGGAGCTTTCTCAGAATTTCCTGTGATAAGGCAGAGAGAGGCAAGGGATGCCGTAAGAGAATTCTCCTCCTACCCTGGGATGGAGCCCTTCTGTCCCTACTGCAGAGATCCTGCCGTCAGAAAAGACTCCATGCACCATCGGCCCTCCATGATGACATCAGGTAAGGCAAGAAGCTAAGGCCTATGGGAGAGACGTGACCTCACTGAAATCCTCAAAACCACATGAACCATTTTAAATTTGGGAGGCTGAAGCTTTCGGGGAGCAAATTGCTTACCCAAAGGCAACCAGCTATTGAGTGGCAGGGGCAGGGTTATACACTCACTGAGCCCCAGCCTCCACTAGCTGCTAGCAGGAGACATGCGTGTGTAAATAGTGAACAAGAAAAAAAAAATCAAGCAGCCTCTTTGGGGCCATTCTTCCCTCTTAGCCTGTTTCCAAGGAACACTTCAGCTAATGGGGGTGGTAGTGGTGGTGAGCAGAGGACATGAGTTCAAATCCCCAGCATCTATGGAAAAGCCAGTGCAGCCCTGTAACCCCATTAATAGGCAGCAGAAACAGGGGAACCCAAGGATAGGTGGCTGGCCAGTTGGTCTGAACAAAAGGATGAGCTCCAGGCTCGGCAAGAGTCTCTTGTCTCAAGGAAAGATTAAAACACAAAACAAAACAAAACAAAACAAAACAAAACAAAACACCCATAAGCAGGATAAAGAAGATATATGACAATACCAATCTCTGGCCTAAACACACATAATTTAAAAAAAAAAAAAAGAGTCAGCCCAGCATGGCAACACATGCCTTTAGTCTCCTAGCTTTTGGGAGGTAGAGGGCAAGTGGATCTCTGTAAGTTCAAAGCCAGCCTGGCCTACATTCTGAGGACAACCAGGACAATAAGGAGAGACCCTGAGTCAAAAGGAGGGCATGGTATATCCAGGGTGATACCCAGAAAGATGGTTTGTATCACCATGGTTCCTTCCAAAGTGTGGGCCAGTGTCTTCCCTGGAAGTGTGTCCTGACTCACCAGGGTCCTGCTTGCTACCAGGCAGCTCTGTGACACTTTTCAATTCAAAGCCAAACCTCAGACCCTGCCTCCCCGATCCCACCCCCTCAGCTGACAGGGCCTTCGGAACACTCAGCTCCAGCAGACTGACCAGGCTGAAATGCACTCAGATCCTCTGTCCTTCCCCCTGATGCTCTACCACAGGCTAGTGCCTGCTGGGCCTGGCCTCCAGCCCTATAGTGATATGCAGCCTCTGGATCTGTGTGTGTGTGTGTGTGTGTGTGTGTGTGTGTGTGTGTGTGTGTGTGTGCACTATGCACGTGAGCACACTGGGCTGTAGGATCCAGTGGTAACCTTGGTGTATTCCTACCCCCTGAGATGGGAAAGTGCCAGCTCAGCGGCGAATGCCTAGAGAGCGAAGGTGAAGGGTCCAGGGAAGAGGAGAGGAAGGGTTACTGGGGGACACACAGCCCAGGGAAAGAAATGTGACTTATTCCCAAAGGAGTGGAGCTAAGCAGGTAGGCCTGGAACTCAGCCAGCCAGTCTCTCGTGGACAGCAGAGCAGAACAAGAAGTGCAAATAATTAAGTCCCAGGAAAGGGTCCTCTTACCACAGCGCAGGGTCTTGCCAAAGTCCCGCAGCCTACCTGACCCACCAGTACTCAGAAGGCTTAGTACCTAGCACAGACTGCTGGCCCTTCCTGACGTGTTTCCATTCAGCGCCACCCCCACCCCCCCATTTCTTGTAGAGAACTCTCCAACCGAAAGGGGGAAAACTTCTAGCCATCTAGCCAAGGCCTTGGCTTGCCCTGGTTTCATGGTCTTCCGCCCCAGAGTCAGCCATCACCTTTCCCAGTCCTCGCCACCACCTGATCACCTCGGTTTCCATGTGTTATACAATAATAGCCCTCCCTACCAGGAGCTCCTCTCCACGCAGGACACTGAGCAAGTTCGAGAGTTTGCTGGGAGCCACAGAATCAATAGGAGGATTCTAGGAATGGCTTAGGTTTGACAACCCTTTCTCATCTTCGGGTCCCAAACTCAGAGAAGGAAAGACGGAATCAGGAGAGGAGGAGGAGGAAGAGGAGGAAGAAGAGGAGGAGGGAGAGGGAGAGGAGGAGAAAGAGGAGGAGGGGCAGAAGAGGAAGCTAGAGTGAGGTAGGAGTCGGAAGACCCAAGCCAGGCTTTTTCCTATGAAGAGGGGCCTCTTCCCCTGGGAGCAGGATCAATTAACTGGCAGAGAACACAGGGTTTGTAGAGAAGCACAGCCCCATTCCCTCTGGATCTCAGGGCAGCTATCTCCTCCCTGAACAATCCCAGACTAGGAATTCACTTGCTTTTCAGATTATTGTCCCTCTGGTAAAGCCTGGGTCTGCCTGGGGAGCCTGATTACTTAGAGAACTAACCCAGCCCCCGCCACGTCCTGTCTTCCCTGGGGTTGGGAATGGGGTCAGATAGATGTAGACCGGATCGAACCCACTACATCACTCTCACCCGCCCCTCCCCCAGTCTGTTCCTTGGCTAGTGTATTAGTGATCATAACACTCATGAACTATCATGACATTATTATGACACCTTGCTTGGCACACTGCAGAGATTGGAGACAGGAGCTGGGGCAGAGGGAGCCTCGGATGCAGCCCAAGTCCACAGCCACTGCTGCCTGTTGGCCACAACCCAGAAGCTATCCCAGGCCCCAGGCATGACAAAGGCATGCGTTTTTGAGACCAATGGATTTGGCTCCCCACCTATCCCGCCTCACTGTAGGCTATGTGTCTCCATTGAATCTCACATCTAATAGGGTGGGGGCCAGCTGGTAGCATTTGTGACCCACGAGGCCCAGGCCACCACACAGCTGGGTAGGCTGGGGAAGGTTGCTCAAGGCCCAGCTGGGATGGCAAAGAGGGGCAGATGGCAGCAGCCAGAGCTCAGAAGGATCTGAGGACTGCCCCTATCCCACAATTTTACCCCTGATCCTGGAAATGCTTAAGAGAAATATATGAGGCCGCTGGAGCCTAGAGGGGTGCTGACCCCTCAGTACAGGGAAAACAACCCCAAGGCCATCAGGAGCCTGTCCCCCAACAGGGTGGAACAGGGCCTTTTACCCACCCCATTTTCAGAGTCCTGTTAGTGACCTCCAAACAGAGCAGTCAAGCCATGCGTTTGAAGACCGAGCCACCCACCCTCCTTTCCCACACCATCAACCGCTGTCCACAGCTGACGAAGAGGGGGGGATCATTGCTTCTCTGGACTTAGCCCAAGAGAAAAGACACCGTTCCCTAGCGACCCTCTTCACCCCGCAGCCAGCGCTCGGGGCTTCACCTGTCCTCAGTTTTCTCCAGGTCTCTGGCCTACCACTCACGGCCTGTGGGGCTGGAAAGTTCACGAAAGCCCAGAAAGCCCTTCGAGGTGGCAATCTGGCCCTACACTCTCCTGAATCCCTGCGATATCGGGACTCCTGACCCTTGTCCTTCCCATAAGGAAAGCACTTAGCGTCTGGCTTGTGCCTGGGAGGGAACTTTTGCTTTTGTAGGATTCCGACGGAGCTCAGGGCCAAAGGGAGTCCCGGATCCAGAGTCCCCGCGGGGCACGCGTTCTGCCTCAGCACCTGGAACTTGGGAGTGGCTTTCCCAGGGCATCCTTCACCCCCCCACACACACACACCAAAAAAATAAAAAATAAAAAATAAAACGCAAGCGCGCCTGCCGAGCGCCCATCGCCTATGGCAGCTGGGGAATTCTGCCGGAATCTCCAGCGCAAAGGCAGACGGCCCCTTTAAGGACCGCCCGGCTTACCTTTGCTCAGCTTGCCCGGCGCGGTGCCCCTCTCCGGCCGCCGCCGCGGACTCTGCGCGTGTCCCGGTCGTGACGAGCCGGCTCCCGCCCTCCACGGCCGCGCTGCCAGGCTTAGGTGCCCTGCCCCTCGCCCCGCGCCCTGCCGGGGTCCCTACTAGGGACCCTGGCTCTTCCTGGCCCTGGAAAGGTGAGCGGTCCCCCCCCCCCCCAAAGAAGCTGCAACCTGAGTTGCGGGAGAAGGGAGAAGGGAGGGGTGCAGGAAGGTGGGTAAGAGGAGGAGGAAGGCAAAAGCCCGGCCCCAGCCAGAGTTTTTCACGTGTACAAGTTGACTCCGCCTTTGTCCGGACCGGCCCTGCCCACAGCCACTGCCAATCCCTTGCTCTCTCTCTGTCCCAGGGCCACCCCTTTCTCCCACTCTGGGAACTCAGGCCTGTGTTTCTTCCTGTTCCCCTCATAAGCTAGCCCTAAACTAAGTACAGGGTGGAGGCCCTTTGGCCTGGACCACACTGGACAGGTCTCTGTCTCTACCCAACCTGTTGAGTGCCAATTTCGGGCCCCCAGCGCCTAGCACCTAAGAGCAAATGTGCGATCTCAGGGCACAGGGCTTCTGCTCTTCTCCTCTCTTTTCTGGAGTGTAAAATTGTCACTTACCTGATAATATCTCCCTAATCCCCTCCCCCAGCTATGCCTCTCCATGGCCAGGAGGAAGAGTTCCCTCCTACATAGCATCCCTCTTACACTGTAAAGAGGAACAACTCTTTCCTTTTTGGCCAAGTGAATCATCTAAGAAGCTTTGCAGATAGGTAATGCTAAGTCAGTTCTCAGTTTACACAAGGGGAAACTATGTCTCAGAAAGGAGAGTGAAGAAGCCCAAATTCCTGCAAGATAGGAGTAAGGCTTAGAACCCAGGTCAACCATCATTTTCCCACACTGTCTAACTTCAGGGGTCAAAAACCACCACCAGGGGCGCTGGAGAGATGGTTTAAGCAGTTCTGACCACTTACTGCTATTGCAGAGGACCCAGATTCAGTTTCCAGCACCTGTATGACTGCTCACAACTGTCTGTAGCTCCTGTTCTAGAGAATCTGACACCTTCTGGATCCATGGCACCAAGAACATATGTGTTGGATACACGTAGCTGTGGGCGAAATTCATGCGTGCACACAAGCTAAATATAAATAAACCTTTTGTTTGTTTAAAGCACACCACAAAACGCTGGGGTGGGCTGAGGGACAGCGTTCTTATGCTGGGGCCCTTTTATCCTTGCTTTCCGTGCTCTGCCGGGACTACATCAAAGAGGTCCTTGCCCTCTGTTCTTTTAGCAGATATGGCACGTAGCTTCTGCAATCTGGGTGCCCTTGAGAAGGCTGCTTTGAGGAGAATGTGGTGTTGGAAAGAGGACAGTTTTCTTTTAAAAGACGGAGTCCTGAGGTCACAGCCACATGAGAGTGACTTACGGGTGGCTGACATCCCACAAAGGGCTTTCCAGCTCTTGCTACCTTTCCTACCAGGGCATGAAGATTTTTCTGAGCATGAGCGCTTTCTGCAGCTGTGGCTGCTACAAGCTGAAGGGCTGCAAAGAGTGCCTACAGCCAAACCTCTGGATTTGGGGCAAAGGATACCCATCCTGTTCTAAGAGTAACTAAGGAAACTTAAGCTTAGGTAGGCATGGTGGGGAGGGCCTGCCTGTAAACCCAGCACTCAGGAGGAAGAGGCAGGAGGATCACTATAAGTTCAAGATCGGCCTGGTTTCCCCCAATGAATTCTAGGCCAGCCAAGGAGTGAGACACGCTCTCTAGAAGAGGAGGAGGAAAAGAAAGGCGGAGGGGAAGGAAAAGGAGGGAGGAGGAAGAGGAAGAAGAAGCAGAGAAGGAGGAGGAGGAAGACAATGACAAAGACAGTTAGCAGGGAGGCTATGTCAATGCCAGGGAAGGTTGGAGGGCTGGACTATGCCTAAGTATTTAGCGGATTAGAGAAAATGGGGCCAAAGGGTAGAATTTCAGAGAGCCAGGGGGTAAGGTCAAAAGGTCTCAATAAACAGTTTCTGAACATCTTCTGCATGTCAAGCAGTAATCAGGTTTCTGAGCCCAGAGGATAAATAAAAACCTGGACCCTCCCTTCCAGGAGTTTGTATGGAACGGAAGCAAATGAGAAAGAGGCTCAAGTCTGCTTTCCATTGCTACAACAAGCAAGCACCTGAAGTGACCAGCTTATAAAGAAAATGTGGAGAGGAGAAGAGGGAGGAAGGGGAGGAGGGATCCATGGATTGGGAGTGTCCAGTCTGTGAACAAATGACTGTTGCTTTGGGAACTATGGCAGTGTATGTCATCGTTGGGAACAGGTGGACTATTGAAGTCACTCATCTCTCGGGGCTTGAGAGTCAAAGAGAAGAGAGGGTGGTCTGGGGCCCCACTACCCTCAGGGAGTCCATGCTCAGTGACCGGCAGACCCTGAGTCCAGGGTTTTGCCACCTGCAGCCACAGAATGGCAACTGAGCCTTCAGAACACGGTTCCATTGTGACACTAATGCAGCGCAGAGGCCAGTGCTGGGTGGCCCGGGGACAGTCCCTGTGCTCTGTCTGAGCTGAGGGTCACCGGAAGAGAACAGAGGCGATTCACGGATCAGCAGGATGGCACGGAGCAGCATGGAACACCTCAGGAAAGAGATCTCACCAGGTCACCTTAGGATACCCTCTCTAGCAGCTGGGGAGCAAGGTCAGAGGTCAAGCCTAGTGAAGAGTGATACAGTCTTGGACTGTGCCACCCGGGAAGCGGAGAGAGGAGGACCCGATTTGAGGGATGGTTAGAACATTCATAGAACTGTGTGTCTGTGCTACCAGAAAAGTAAAAAATAAAGAGAGTCCAGTTGGAACGGCAGTGTGCCAGGCTGGACAGGGCCCTGGGGCTTAAGTGTGCCTTCATACTCAGCTCTCTTTACTACTGTGTGACCTTGGGCAAGTGACCTAACCTTTCTGAGCCTGATTTTACACCCTATAGGACAAAGACACTAAAGTCAATCTCATGCATCTGTGGTATAAGTCAGAGACAATAAATGCTAAAGACCTAGCCCGGGGCTTGGTTCACAGACTTGACAAGAAATAGAGATAGTTACCATCATTTGTCCACCCAACAAGCATTTAAGAAGCCCTCACTGTATGCTACTGTCCTAGATCCTTCTGCTCAGGCCCTGTTCTCATGCAGTTCACTGTCCATGGAGAGAGAGAGGTGCGCAGAGGGACCGTCACATGTCAAGACAACATTGCCTGGAGCAGAGGACAGAAGCTTTATTCTGTCCCAGCACAACTTCTCAAAGGACAGGTGACAGTGGAGACAGTATAAGGCCAACGACCTAGCCCAAGACTGTCAAATCATCCTGTCTCCAGCATGCATTTGCCCTCAGAATTCTGAGCTCACCACCCTTTAAAGGCATTGTCTAAGAGGGGCTCATGGCTGTAATCCCAGCTCCTCTGGAGGCCGAGGCAAAACTGTGGAAAGCTCAAGACATATCTGGTCTAGGGATTGAGTCCAAGCTGGATATCTAAAAGATATAAAGAGCTAGGGCTGTAATTTGGCGTAGAGAGCTTGCATAGCAGTTACAAAGCTCTAGGTTCAAATCCCGGCAGAGGCAGGTGGATTTCTGAGTTCAAGGCCAGCCTGGTCTACAAAGTGAGTTCCAGGACAGCCAGGGCTATACAGAAAAATCCTGTCTTCAAAAACAAAAACAAAAACAAAAACAAACAAAAAAGATAAAAATGTAAATAGAGGCATTGTCTTAGCTGTGTGGTGGGACACCTGTAATCCCCACTCTAGGAAAGCCAAGGCGAGAGGATGGTGATCTGGGGCTAGCCTCGGCTACTTAGATCTTGTTTCCAAAAATAAAAAATAAAAAAAGACATAAAGGCACCAATAGCTTCAGATGGGTATCTATACAGAGCCCAGCCACACAGGGCCTTGGCATTCCCCAGCATGTAAGTGGGAAGAAGGGCTAGCTAGGTAAAAGTGAGTGTCTGATGTTGGCAGGACTCCAGCTGGGTCATGGGTATGCAGTGGGTACTTCACGCCCATCGGGGCATAGGAAGTGACATGTGGAGCTTGAACCATCATTTTCTGCTGCCCATCTGCATCCTTCCAGGACTTCCTTCAAAGCTCTGGTGTCCCCCACTCAACCACACCTATCTTCTTGCACATATCTCTTTAGACGACAGCACCGTCGTTGCAGTACTACACAGTGCCTCCTGCTACTGTGAGACATCTACCCTGCTGCCCTCTGATCGAGAGCTCAGGCTGTGAAGCCCCACAGTCTGTGTCACCTTGGTCTGTGTCACCTTGGTCTGTATCACCTTGGTCTGTTCTAGCTCTGGCTGGTTTTCTATCTGAGTCGGGGATGGTAACGGTCCCTCTCCCACTGGGCTGCCATGAGTTCCGAGATGTAAATATGGCCCCCCATCGGTACTCCTCCCCTTCTTGCAGAATGTTGACCCCTCTCCTAAGAGCCCCACTCCTGGGGTCCTTCCTTCAGCATCCCTTTCTCTCCACCTGGGGAGAACTTGAGGACTCATGGGAGGCCAGGGTGGTCCTTGTGGTGCTGCAATTCTGGCAGGCCTGAGCATCACAGTGTCCGAGTGAGGTGCAGGGCAACCCCTCCCTCTCTGTCACTGCTCTGCAGATTGGATGGCATCCTTAGGTGCCTGAGGGATATATGGGGAATCTGGAAACCGCTCTGCCTCCCAGACTGTGTGGGCAGCACATTTGAATAATTTCTGTCAACCCAAAGTTCAAGCATGTTCCACTTCTTTCCCCAGAAGGCTCGCAGCACCCAACAGGGAGAGCTTGGCCAGCTGTAAAGCTCTTCCGGCACATACACACACAGAGACACACACACACATGCGCACACACTTGCTCTCTTTCTCTCTCTCTCTCTCTCTCTCTCTCTCTCTCTCTCTCTCTCACACACACACACACACACACACACACACACACACACACACACACACACACACACACACACACACGCACACACTCTCGCTCTCTCTCTCTCTCTCTCTCTCTCTCTCTCTCTCTCTCTCTCTCTCACACACACACACACACACACACACACACACGCACACACACGCGCACATGCACACACATGCTCACACACTCATGCTCACACATACATGCTCACGCACACACAGGCTCACACACACACATGCTCACACACACACATGCTCACACACACATGCTCACACACACATGCTCACACACACACATGCTCACACATACACACACACGCTCACACCACACACACGTGCACATGCATACACATGCTCACACACTCATGCTCACACATACATGCTCACACACACACATGCTCACACACACATGCTCACACACACGCTCACACACACACGCGCACATGCACACACATGCTCACACACTCATGCTCACACATATATGCTCACACACACATGCTCACACACACACACACACACACACACACGCTCACACTCACATACACACGCACACGCATACATGAGGGGGAGGGTCTCCAGAGCACTTCAGAGACCCTTGGAAGGTTGGACACCTGACTCTACCCTGAAGACACGAAAGGCCTCCATCTCAATTTTTCTCTTTAGCAGAATGAACTCAGTGTGAATGTCCATATCTTGGGGCATCAGGATTTAAAGGACTGTGACTCCCATAGGCTGGGCGAGGCACAAAACCATCTGCTTAAGGCTTGGGGGTTCAGTGAATATTGAGAAGTAAGAAATGACAATCAGAGCAGCTTATCCTAAGAACCACTATGTCCTTGGCAGGGAGGATAGAGATGGACCAACCTGCCTCAGCCCACGTGGCCACAGGTCTAATAATCAGTGGGGACAACAGGACCTAGCTGCACAGAGCCTATTTTAATCCCTGACCATTGCTTTCCTATGATGTATAGACATAGGGAATAATTTGAAGAAAAAGGGCACTTCTGTGTGATTTCAATGGAGTTCTGGATTTTTGACTTTATGGTTGTACCAGGTGTCTCATCTGCCTTCCCCATTGTGCTAAATGTCCAGACATGTGTATGCTCATACATAAACACACACACACACACACACACACACACACACACACACACTCACACACACACACACTCACACACACAATCAAACACATACACACACACATTCATACACACACACACACTCACACACACACACACACAAAATCAAACACATACACACACACACACACACACACACACAAACACACACACACAAACACATACTACTCTAGACTTCAGTGGAATGATAGCTGTGTCCCCAGAAGGCTTAAGTCAGGGTGGACACACCTGCCTTGTTGACCTGGGCAATCATCAAATTAGAACCCCACCCCTGCATTCAGCAGTAGTCCCAACACTTACCACACACAAGAGTATGTTCTCTCTCTCCCTCTCCCTCTCCACATTGATGCATTGCCATGGCAACAAAGCCATCCCACAGAGCCTGAGTAAATGGGAAGGTGTCCCTTAGCAACAAGACTGGAGCAGTGTTTGGTGAGGATGCTGGTGAGGCTGGCAGGGCAGGCAGGCCACTGAGAGGCTCTCCCGGCAGGATTGGGTAGGACAGTTCTTGAAGGTGGGCTTGCTCATTCCTGGAAGGGCGTCAAAGACTCATCCTTGCATTACTGTCAGTGCTCAGAGCCACCAATCACTTTCCAGCTGATCAGTGAGGATGGTAGCAATAGGTTATCTTAGAATACCTTAAGAAATTTGAAACTTTTGGATAAAAGAGTCGATTGATTGCTAGAAAGATCGAAGACGAACCCTAAAACTCATCGTGTAAGTTCAAGCCCAGTGGAAAAAACATCTGCTCAGTGTTTCAATCTGAAGGATCCAGGTATTGGTTCCAGATGTGGTCAGGTGGACTGGGGGGGGGGCAGGAGAAGGACCTGGTGAGAACATAGGGACATGTCCTATTGGATGGACTGGGAGACAGGCAGATGGAGGTGACACACTGCCCCGGAGATGTCAAAACCCATTGGCCCTACTTGGAAACTGCCCCCAGCGTGCACCTGTCACAGTTCTTGCCCCAGTGGGCCACTAGAGACCATAACTGACTCCAGAGCTCTGACAGAGGGCTCCCCTCCTCCTCCAGTAGTTCCCAGCAGAGGCTTAGGAGTCAGCAAGCACATCCCGGGAACCTGATGGCTGCTTACCAATATCAAACCCACATATGCACAGCCTTCTCCCTTCATTTTCAGGCTGTGGGCCTTGTCTGGCGCAAGTAGGGGCTTTGTCATAGAGGCATGACACATCAGGTCCTTTGTGACCTGGCCCTGCCTTCCTCACCAACTCATATTGACTTTTTCCCCCTTATGGTGCACGTCGGGTTTCCTCAAATCTCATTCACTTGTCTTGTATACAGGTCTATGACTCATTCTTAGACTTCCCACATATTCCTCACCCACTAGAGAGGCTTTCTCCTTCACCTCTAGCCTAGTAAACTATTCATTCTTCAAAACCCAGTCAAGTTACTGTCTCCCCGACATACATGGTTCTTGATGCTGTGTAGACAGGCTTGGTCAGTCCTCTGTCTGAAGCACTTGTCTTCTACGTAGGGTTCTCGTTGTATATCTTCCAAGCACAGGTTCTCTATGTCTGCTCTCTTATTCACTTGTGAGTTTCTAAGACTAGGGACTACATCTTGGGCCATCATATCCCTGATGTCCAACTCAAAACACCCAGGATTCTCCAGGGTCTGGAGAACCAAGACAGTGGAACTGAAGATCAGAAGCTAACAGAGAGGAGGAGGAGGAGGAGGAGGAGGAGGAGGAGGAGGAGGAGGAGGAGGAGGAGGAGGAGGAGGAGAAGGTGCAAAGATAGAACAGGAGCCAAGAGGAGAAAGAAGGTAGTGAAGGAAAGGGAGTCAGGAGGAGCTGGACTGTTAATGACCACAGGGTAGCATTGAACTTGCCAACTTGGGAGCTTTGGGTGGGTGACCTGCTGTCTTGGTTTGCTCAACACTTCCCCAACCCTGGTGTGAGATGGGCCTGGTCACCTGACTGGTGACCTCTTCCGGGGCAGATGTGGAATAAGGAGCATAAGTGCAAGTCTGAGAGGTGAACGGAGGGTTGCAGAGGAAGTCTGCCAGTGCTGTGGATGCTAAGTTGCTTGTAGCCAGAGGAGGAGGGGCTTGACAGTGTGCCAGCCTCCCAGGCCATCTCCTGCCTTCTACCCTGCAGAGAAAGCAAACAAAGCAGGAACATCCTGTTCACACTCAATGGCTTCCTTCTTAATGCCAGGCCCCAAGCACGCTACCTGGGTCACTCACCTAGTCCTGCCACCACTTCTGTCCACACAGGTCTAGTGTGGCCCTGTGTCTTCTGACACACTGGGCCGGCATCGGTGGGCTTTATTCAGTTGGCACGATGATTCCTGCTTCAATGAAGGCAGTTCTTCTCTGTAGAAGTGTTGTCTAGAATCTTGCTTGGGGGCTGGAGTATGGCTCAATAGTAGAGCAATTACCTGGCATACGAAAGGCTTTGAGTTCCATCTGTCTTCAGCTCTACGCAAGCACACGCACATCAAATTATATGGATGACCAAGCATGAAGGCAAGGAAGGACCTACCTGCTTCTCTCTCCACCTCCCCTTTCCTTTCTGAGGTAGACACTACAGGCTGCTTATTCAATGGTCAAGATGGCATACCTGAAGAACTTCTCCTGGGGACCCAGACACCTAAATCCTAAGTGTGGGGAATGTTACATCCCTGAACTGTAGGAGGGCTCTAGATATGACTTCAGCAAACATAGTGTACAAATTCATCCTGTAGACTTAGAAGAGGGAGGGACATATGAAATACAGGGACAAGAGACTTGTTTACCTAAAGGGAGCTGCATATTTGCATGCTCAAGCAGTCATCTTGCTGGGTGCTAGTCTATCCCTGTGAGTAAATCGCTACTTTATCCTCAAGTCTCTCAGTGTGTAGGATGGGGTTGATTTGTGCCATTCTTACGGGGGTCACACAATGGTGGATGGCATATGAAGGCAATAACTCAGTGAGGTTCTTGGAATATATAAGTCGCTGTCCTCTGAGCCAAACTGAGATCAGCTGTATCTAGTTTTTGAGAGTCCATCATGTTCAAGACCTGTGGACCACCGACATTCCCTTCTGTTTTAGTTAGGGTTTATTGCTGGAAAGAGACACCATGACCATGGCAGCTCTTATAAAGAAAAACATTTAATTGGGGCTGGCTTACAGTCTCAGAGGTTTAGTCCATTATCATCATGGCAGGGAGCATGGCAGCATCCGGGGAATTGTGCTGGAGAAGGAGCTGAGAGTTCTACTAGAACCATAGGCAGCAGAAGTGAGCTGCCCAAGACCTTAAAGCCCGCCCCCCCCCCCATGGTGACACACTTCCTCTAACAGGCCACACCCACTCCAACATTGCCATACCTTCTAATAGTGCAACTCCTATGAGCCAAGCATTCAAACACATGAGTCTATGGGGGCCATTCCTATTCAAACCACATCTCCTAAAAGGATAAGATGGGTAGTCATTGGACCAACTACTCCTCCCAGCCAATCATATGTAAATTATGTGCAGCCTTGGGGTCTCAAGTAGGGACAAGAGGGCAGAGACTGGGAAAGTCTAGGGCAGAGGTGGCCATCTGTGCAGTTATGGGGAAACTATCATCTATGCTGGAGCCAGACCTTCATGTCCAGCTGCTTTGGGTCATCCGTGACCCTGCTAGGAGCCGTCATCTGTCCTACAATGAAATCCAATCAACTCATGGTTATCAGGTGCTCCATAAGGCATATGACACCTTCTCCCCGCACCCAGCTAATGAGATGGTACCAGGCAGCTGGCAGGTGGGCTCTGTGTGGTAGAACAGAGCTTTGGTTTGTCATCAAGACCTTGGGAGGAGGAAGAGGGTGTTGTTTGCGTCTCCCTCCCCCCCATCCCACCCCCACCCCCAGAGAAGGAATTTTAGTGACAGGCTAACCAATATGAATCACTCACTAGCTGTTGTCAGGTTTCAGAGAGAAAGTTTATGTGAGAGTCTCAGAAGGTTGTCAGAGCTTCCTCCCTGCTGTCGGTGACAGATCCCCTTGCTGATGGTGGCAGCTTTGAGGCAGGTGCTGATGAAGACTTGGTCTGAGGTGCAGTTGGGGACCTTGACTTTCTGCACCAAGCAGCTCAGGACAGTGCCTTACATGGCCACTTTGAACTAGAGGCCACTGGATCTCACCCACCGTACCACTGAGATGCTTGCCATGTTGCAACATGTTAGAAAGAGACCAGAACTCAGCTCCCCCCCCCAAACCCTTAGTTGAGTCAGAAAAAGTCAGAGGGGTTTGCCCTGATCAAGTTAAAGACGCTCACCGCCTCTGCAATCAGGCCCCTAAATTACAGAGCCCACCTGCCAGCTGCCTGGTACCATCTCATTAGCTGGGTGCGGGGAGAAGGTGTCATATGCCTTATGGGAGCACCTGATAACCAAGTTCCTGCTCCATAATTAAACCCAAAACCCCAACCTCACCTCCACCTACCCCTTCTGGGGGGTGGGGGTGGGGACAGCAAAGTGGAGGCCTTTCCCCTGCCCTGCTCCAGGGAAAGAAAACTAAAGGTGTGAATTATAAGCCTCCAGCCTGGGCCTCTTGTGACTATGGGATGGAAGGAGACTTGGGGAGGTGCAGTAGAAGGACAGGAAGGAACCCCAAGTCTTGACACATGGATACCCAGAACCCAGCAAAGCCTGCAGGATGGACTAGCCTCTAGGGGGTTCTGAGGATGGACGTCGGGAAGGGAGGTCCTAGGGAGAGGGATCATAGGCTGAGGTTGTTAGATGGCTCAGCAGGTTAAAGGCCTTTCATGTAACCCCATGTCCCCAAATTGCATCGCATAGAAAGGGAGAATCAAGTCAACTCCTGAAAGGTGTCCTCTGACTTTTGAATGTGTGTTATTGCATGGCAGGCACCTTTGCTGTACACATAGCACACCACACACACACACACACACACACACACACACACACACATATGCATACTACATAAAAGTAAATTTTAAAGGAAAAGAGGGGGGCGGGTGGGGGAAATCCTGGGACCTAGGATAGGATCACCTACACATAGCCTCCCCCGTCCCGTCCCCTACTCCCCACGCCACTGAAGGATGGATGATGGATGCAGGGTGATTGACAGTCATTTGTGATACTCCCAGAGCCTTACAGCCATAGCTGTGTGAGGTGTGTCTGGCTGACAGGTACACAGAGCACCCTGGCCAGGAGCAGAAGTGTGGTAAGAGAGATGGATTTGCAAGCCTGTGGGAATGAAGGTGACTGCCCCTCACTAAAGAGGCTCCCCTGAGACAGAATGGGAAACTGGCTTTGGCTTTGCTGAATGAGGAACATCAACCGCAGAGGGGAGGTAAGCGGACCACAGCTAGCCCATAATTCCTTGCCCTCCCTGTATGGGAGCCTCTCTCCCTCCGTGTAGCCTCTCTTCTAAAACTCTGGTGGGCAAACCTTGAAAAGATGCTCTGCTCTGGTGAAAAGGTACCAAGTGGGTTGCTTGCCGTGGATGCTCCCTGGCTCCAGCCAGCCATGGCTACCAGTCAGAGAATAGAGGAATGGACAACCCAAGCTTCTAGCTCCGATGCAGATTCTGCTGCCTAGAGAAAGGATGGGGCTGGAGGAGAGGGGAAAGGTCAGTGGCCCGGGCCTGCGGAGAGGCACCTCTTCCCCATCCTTACCCACAGTTCTCTGGTGTGAGTTTTCTGGGCCTTTGGGTGCCAAGCGCCATGCCTCTGCTCTAGATTTGGAGAGAGCTATAGAAAACCGTCCAGCTGAAGGGAGAAGGTGAATTTACTGGGATAGAAACGATCAGGGCTTCCGGACCTCTGCAGCAGAGATAAAAGATGTGGCTTTGGCTGGCATATAATTGTGTGGCATTTTATATTAAAGCCAAGCCCTTGATTGTGCGCAGTACCTAGCCAGAGCCCAGGAACCTGCCTCAGCTGTTAACAGCCAGGAAGTGCCCAGAACTCTCTCTAGCCCTACCACTCTCCAGGGTGATTCTGGCTTTGATTGGCACCATGCCAATGCTGACTGACTTTGCCCCCCACCCCCAATCTGAGGCTGGAGAGAAGAAGATAGCCTGTGGTCATGAGTCATGCCTCTAGGGTTAGCACAACCCAGAGAAATGCCTGGGCAGAATGTGCCCCTTTGCTCAAAGTCCCAAGCTGGGCTAGGCCAGACTGGACCTAGGGCCGGGGAGGAAGCTACTCTCTGAGGCCCAGCACTAGACCTGCTGATAGCAGGGAGTCCTTTGCCTTCACAAGTGAACCCAGCCCCGGGAAGATTGTAGCCTGGAGTCACTGCTGTTTTCCCTAAGTTCCTTTCAGGCCAGCTTCCTGTTTTCTCTAACGCCTGGGAGCCCCTGGGACTCCAGTACAGCCAGGGGTGGCTTGACATAGAAGAGGGAGGGGCAATCAGGGGTCAGCATCTGGGGTCATGGTGAATGGGCCCAGGATATTAAAAAGTAAGGAACAGGAAGGAGTTTAGCTTTATATTGGGTTTTGTCTGGGACGAGTCCTGTGACCTGAGTGCAGTAAGCCACTCGTGTCTCCCAGGAACACAACCGACTACAGGTACCAGACCTACTCACTGGAACTCACCTGACTGATCAGCGTGGTTCAGGGACCTTATACCTGAATGATCAGGCATGCCTGAATGTGCGGTCACTGACAGGTGAGCGCCCAGGTGACCGAACGACGGTGGCGTGACCAGGTACAATACCTAAAATACCAGGCTGTCCTGAATTAGACACGTGCCAAATGGCCTGGCAAGAAACCGACCTCTCCAGAGGCCTGCATTCCAAGTGCCCAGCCCAGCCTCACAAGTTGGTGGCATCGGGCAGAGGCTCACGTAGCTAGGGGAAGAAAGGGTTTTGTGGCCTGTACTTCCCCCGGGGAACCTGCCCATGGGTCCTCTGGGCACTGCCATCTCTGAGTACTTCTTCCCACCACTCAGGAACCTTTACTGACTTTGCTCTTAATTTAACAGCTGGTAAATGAATTTATTCCAATATTTACTCCTGGAGAGACAGAGGGAACACACGTCATCCAGGTAGCCTGGAGGTCAGTTGGCCAGGCTTCCTTCTCTCCTGGAGTGCCAGGGCAGTCTCAGACCTGAGATAGCTTCTACCTATCCATCTGCCTTCTCTTCCTGGCAGAGCAGGAAGGACCTGGAGGGGATCTTTGTCCCTGAGAGGAATGAAAGCTGAGAAGATGGGAGGTTTCAAGGCTCAGCAGAAACACAAACTGCCCTCTTGAGACCAGATCTGGCTCCCCATGGGAGCCCTCAGAAGAGGCAAGGTGCAAGGCCTTTGTTGTAGAATGGAATAGAGAGCCCTTCATGGGGGGCTGGTGAGATGGCTCAGCGGGTAAGAGCACCCGACTGCTTTTCCGAAGGTGATAAGTTCAAATCCCAGCATCCACATGGTGGCTCACAACCATCCGTAACGAGATCTGGTGCCCTCTTCTGGAGTGTCTGAAGACAGCTACAGTGTACTTACATATAATAAAAAAAAATAAATCTTAAAAAAAAAAAAAAAAGAGAGAGCCCTTCATGAGTACCAGAGGCAGCTGCCACCTCAGAAGGGAGGTCTGTGGGGACGGTAAGGATCCAGCAATGGCCACTTCCCCCATAGTTATTTTTTTATTATTATTTTTTTTAACTTCCCCGTGATGTGAGTAGCAGTAACCCTTGAAGTCCAAGGGACACTGGCAGCTGTTCAACGGGAGGCCGCTGAGGACCCCTGGCCGGTGCACCTGGGGGAGAGACAAAGCAGAGAGAGAGAAAGGCAGGGCGGGGAGCGTGCAGACCCGGAGATGGTGGAGGGGAGGGGAGCTGCCCTGGAGCAGGTCACTTTAACCCAAGGGTTAAACAAATGCTATGACATCATCTTAGAGATAAGAAGACTGGGCTGGCAGAGGTGAGTGACTTGAAATCCAGAGCAGGTGTGCTCTTTGTCTGTGGCCAAGGTCAGACAAGGCAGCCAGGTTCCACTGCAAGGCAGCCAGGAGCAGGTCAAACTCCAGGATGTGGGGCTCTCTGCCACACATCAGGGTGCAGCTCCATTCCCAATGGGACTCCGTGAGTCACAGACCACAGAGCCACTCCAGAGAGGAATGGTCTCTAGCCGTAGGAGAGTCTGCCTTAGATGCTCTTAGGATTCCTGTGGCCTTGGCACGGGGGTTGATTTCTCCAAAATGTGCTTTCCATAAAGAAAATGTGGCCTGACAACTTCTAGGGTTGTGTGGAAGCTTTCTCTTTCCTGTGGTCCCCACCACCACCTACACACACACACACACACACACACACACACACACACACACACACACACACGGGACACAGCTCATCCTGGAAGTTCAGTGAAATGTTGTTTATGAAACGTCTAGTATGGATTGGGGACATGGCTCACAGCTGTGCAGCCACGAGGACCTGAGTTCCCAGCACCTACAATGAAAGTCCAGGGTAACTGTGCACACACATGCCTCTAACCCTAGTGCGGGGGTGAGGGGTGGGGAGTGGAGTGGAGCAGAGACAAGGGAGATCCCTCAGGCATTCTGGCTAGCTCTAGATTTCAGTGAGAGATACTGTCTCAAAGGAACAAGGTGGAGGTCGATAGAAGACACCAAGCATCTTCCACTGGCCTTGTGTGTGGCTGTCCTGGAACTCACTCTTTAGACCAGGCTGGCCTCGAACTCAGAGATCTGCCAACCTCTGGCTCCTGAGTGCTGGGACTAATCCCAGCTTCTGACTAAATTCTTCAGACCACTGGACAAAAGGCCCTGAGCTTTCTCTTTCCTGTGGTCCCCACCACACACACACACACACACACACACACACACACACACACACACACACACACAGCTCATCCTGGATCTCACTTTGGGTTCAGTTCCCTGGACCCAGAAGGATTATGGTGTCCAGCTGGAATCAAGGCTCCATCTCTCCCTCTTGTGATGCCCGGAAACGCAGGCCCTGCCCTCCTCCAGCATACTTCCGGCAGTTATAAGAAATCGGAGCCAAACAGAAAGGCATCTGCCTTTGGCCATCTGGACTCTGCAGAACGATGCATCCAAGGAGAGGGACTTCACCCAAGGCTTGAGTCCTGGTACCTGGCCATCGAGAAGGATCTCCCCAAATGCCACTCGCTTGATTAGGGATCAAGTGCCTTTCAGAGTGAGCCGTCTGCGGGCCCCAGGGTATTGTGGCAAGGGCTGCTGGAAGGGTAGACAGGGGCTAAAGCATCAGGTCGGGAGCCAGTTTGCAGGCCTGCGCCCGGGAGACAAGCTCACGACCGCCTTTCTCGAGTTTTACTGCTCCAGGCCTCTGACCTCCTGCTCAGTTGCCTCTTAGCTGTTTTTAGACTTCTGCTCCCAGGGGTTCCTTCAGATGCTAATTTGGCAGTCTGGCCTCCTGATTCTTGAGAAGCATACAGCCAGAGTGCCCGGGAGTCGGGTGGGGGTGGGGGATGGGATGGTGGTGGGAAGGGCTAGAGAGGGGACCCGGAATGGGACTGGGCTACTTTCCTTTTTAACCATTTTCTAGGTCTAGGGGACACTGGAGCGCCAGCTTTCTCTTTTCCCAGTGTCACCCACTGTGAAGGCTGAGAGAGGAGACAGATGAACAAGTTGCCTCCGGAGAATCTGCAAAGTCAGGCAGGGAGAATCTCAGGACTCCCAAGATAGGAAATTCTTGAGCAGGAAGTCACCACTCTCAGATCTAAATCGAGCGTCTCCTCCGGCCAGAGCAAGCTCCGTGTCCTTTTTGCCTGTCTGAATATCCGATGCTGTTGGAAAGCAGCACGTGGGTCAGGAGACCTGGGGGCAGCTTCCAGCTCCGAGGCACAGAACTAGGAAGGAGCCAGAGCAAAGAGCATCCCTAAGGGTCTCAAATAGGGTGATGCTGGGAGGGAGGCTGGTGGAGGGGAGCTGACCCCAGCCAGGTCCAGCCTTATCTCACCTCACCATTCAAAACTCAAGGCTCCTGGTGTGCAACACTGCTACTTCTGCCACAGGCTTAGGTGAGATCCTGGGGCATCTTCCTGGGAAGGAGGGGCCTGAGAGCTCCCATTCAGGAAAGATCCTTAAAGATAATCATCTTTTTTTTTTTTTTTTTTGTTTTGTTTTTTGTTTGTTTGTTTTTCGAGACAGGGTTTCTCTGTGTGCCCTGGCTGTCCTGGAACTCACTTTGTAGACCAGGCTGGCCTTGAACTCAGAACCCCTCAAGTGCTGGGATTAAAGGCATACACCACCACTGCCTGGCAAAGATTCATTTACTTATTTTATGTATATGTATGAGTACATGGTTGCTGTCTTCAGACACACCAGAAGAGGGCATCGGATCCCATGACAGATAGCTGTGGGCCACCATGTGGTTGCTGGGAATTGAACTCAGGACCTCTGGAAGAGCAGTCAGTGCTCTTAACTGCTGAGCCATCTCTCTAGCCCTCGCTGCCTGGCAAAGATAATCATCTTATGCTGGACCTGGTGGTGCAAGGCAGGAAAGTCACAAGTTCAAGGCCTGCCTAGCTATAGAATGAGTTCCGGGTCAGCTTGGGCAACTGAGACTTTCTCAAAAGTGGAAAAAAAAAATTATTGTTTTAAATGTTTCTAAGCATTCTCCAAGTGTAAGATACTTTCATGTTTACCCAATTCTCTTTTCCATGAGCCAATGCCATCAGTGTTGTATTTTATAAAAAGAAAGAAACCAGGGATAAGTTTGGTGGAGGTGTGGGGGTGGGGTGGGGGAAAGGTGTGCCTCTGTGGGCCCATGCTAACGCATCCCCCTGAGGGACCAGCCACACCCTATACTATACATACCAGTATAGTATAGAATAGAGTTTATTCTGGGCATAAAGAGGGGAGTTGAGAGAAAGAGAGAGAGAGAGAGAGAAGAGAAGAGGAGTAGAGGCCAGTCATGAGCACGTGGTGAGAGAGGGGAGTGGGGAAAGAGAGGGTAAGGAGTGGGAGCAAGAGAGAGGGCTGGAGAGATGGCTCAGCAGTTAAGAGCGCTGACTGCTCTTCCAAAGGTCCTGAGTTCAAATCCCAGCAACCACATGGTGGCTCACAAGCATCCATAATGAGATCTGACGGCCTCTCTGGTATGTCTGAAGACAGCTCCAGTGTACTTAGACATAATAAATAAATAAATAAACAAACAAACAAATAAATAAATAAATAAATCTTTAAAAAAAGAGCAAGAGAGAGGAGGGAACAAGCAGCCCCCTTTATAACGAGTCAGGTAACTCTGGGGGTGGAGCTTAGACTAAATGCCAACAATCAGCATTGTCCATATATGTATTCAATTGTTCATATATCGGACATATCCATATATTTCATAATTAATTAATTAGAAAGTCTCAAGCTGGCCTATAAACTCAAAATCCTCCTGCTTCAATCTTCCTAGCATTGGGGTCACCCACATGCTCCACTATGCCTGGCTCTTTCTCTCTAAGACTGAAACATGGACACAAGATCCCATAGCTAGTAGCCCATCCATTTGGAATTTGGACCCAGGGACCTGGATGTGGGGGGAGCCCACTCTCCCCAGCTCTGCTCCAAGGATTGCTGCTTTTGAGGTCCTACCTCAGTGTTCTCATCCATACACCAGTTGATGCTATCAGTAGGTTTTTAGTTGAAAAGCACTAGAACAACCACTTCCTTCTGACTTGGTGTCCCCTTTCCTGCCTTGTAGAACACAGTTGCCCAAATAGGAGGTAACCCTAAAGTTTAGAACAACAGCATCCCTTCTCAGGCTTGGAGAACGCTCCTCGATGGCCTCTGCTGCCACCTGCTGGCTGTAGAGGGTAAGATCGGTCTTGGGGCATTTTTAGAGTTTTCTCTATGTGACGTCATCCTTTCTCCTTAGCTATGGGACCATTTCTGGTGTCTATAGGACTATTTGACTCCAAAGCCTCCTTCTTTTCTGAGATCCAGGTTTGTGTATCCCAGTGCAAAAGGCTCTACCCCTTTAGCACCCCATAACTCCCCCGCCACCACCACCATCAAGTAGCATGCTCCTGAGTGTAGACAAGGCCAGGGGACTGCATACTTATCACACCTGCAGTTCCCCAGAGGGAGATGATACAGACCCTGCAAAGACTGGTGGGGAAGCAGGGTTTAGATCCAAACCAGAGAGGTGATAAAGCTGTTGCTTTCTTTAGCATCCTGTGTCACACCAGGGACCCCTGAACCAAACAGAGATGGAGGTGAGAGCCCAAGGGTTTTGGAGTGGCTGGGCACGGGATCTATGGCTGAGGTGTGGCCTGAAGGGGCACTTGCTGAGGTTCACAAGCGTGGAAACTAGACATGGATTAGGTCCCACAAAGAGAAGACAGAGTGAGCAGGACCACGAAGAAACAGGACAACGGACGGGAAAGGGACCGAGAAGGAGCAGTCAGACTGGAGCTGAACATGAATGAATTCGGTGGAGACTCCCACATTTTAGAGCAAAGGTTGGGGTTTTCAGCCAGCGTCCAGTTTTTGTTCACCTGCAAGCTAAGAGCAGTTACTTTTTTTCTTTGGGTTCTAAGTATCGAACTCACAGCACTGGAGAAGGTTTTTCATTTTTAAAAAAAATGTTTGGGAAAGATGCAAGAGATAATTTTTTTTGGTAATGACTGAAAATAGGCTCCAATTTCAATGTCTGTTAATATTAAGTTTTAATGGCACTCAGCCATTCCGTTAGGCTTTGTCCTTGACTAATTCCTGCTACTCCGGTGGACAGAGGTGGGTAGTTCCAACACAGGGCTCACAGGCTTAAAGCATTTATTATTTGTCCCCTGCAGTCCTATACCCTAGAAGAAAAGGGTGTTGGGCCCTGGGAAGAGCTACGGGAAAGAAGGGGACCTTGGGCTTCTGATGGAGGTGGGGGCACAGGAGCAGTGGCCTCTCCAAGAGCCTTCCTAGATTCTGCCATAAAAACATTCCCCAGTAAAGAACCCGAATCTTCCCAGTCCTGTTTCCCACAGCCTGCTCCACCATTACCAAAGCAATGATATACCTTTGACTCTTAAGATCTCTATCAGCACATCGGGAAATATAACGCAGACCTTGAAAGTTTGTTGACACTTCTGAAAGCAGCTCACCGGCTTGTGAAGTGAATGTACTTCCAGGCTCGGCCACTAGAGGGCAGGAAGGCCCTGCTGGCTGCTCGGAGGTCTGCAGGGTCCCAGACCTGGGGAGAGATGCCCTCCCCTGCTGTTTACAACCGTGCCCTTTGATCAACTCACAGCCTGCCAAGAACCAGGCTAATGCAGAGCTTCCCACTGCGGCGAGGCAGGTTTCTTTCTTGCCTTTTCTCTGTTTCTGTCTTTGCAGAACAGACTGACAGGAAACATGAAGGTAAATGGTCCCTGTACAGGTCGGCTTGCAGTTTGCTAAGCCCTTTTGTTCTTAGCCCTTTCCTCCGACTGTCCCTGTGATTTGGCAGAATAGGTTGGAGAGGTTGATGACTTTCCTAAAACCTTGATCTGGAGAGCAGGGGGTCGGGGATCAGAGCTGGGATCGTGACGCCCCACGGCGGGGCTTACTGACCACACTTTCCAAGGAGACTGACTCCATCTTCCTTCCACAGACGTTGGGAGGAAACATGGCAAAACTTCCCAACTTCACTTCTGTAGACTTGGGCTCCCCTGGGATTGGCCAACAGAGGTGGTTCTTCAGGAATTGAGAACACAAAGGGAAATACACACAAACACACACACACACACACACACTCATCACACACATGGAAGGAGATTGCATCCCACAGTATCAGAGAAAACCTTGGAAAGTGACATCTTTTTTTGGTTTGTTTGTTTTGTTTGTTTGTTTGTTTGTTTCGAGACAGGGTTTCTCTGTATAGCCCTGGCTGTCCTGGAACTCACTTTGTAGACCTCAAACTCAGAAATCCGCCTGCCTCTGCCTCCCAAGTGCTGGGATTAAAGGTGTGCACCACCATGCCCGGCTTTTTTTTTTTTTTTTTTTTTACATTGTAGCTGTCTTTTGACACACCAGAAGAGGGCATCATATCTCATTACAGGTGGTTGTGAGCTACCATGTGGTTGCTGGGATTTGAACTCAGGACCTTCAGAAGGGCAGGCAGTACTCTTACCCGCTGAGCCATCCCACCAGCCCCGGAAAGCGACATTTTACCCTCTGAAGAGCTCAGGGGCTGGCAGGAACTAGTGGAGGACCTGTCTCTCTTCTCCAGAGGAGACACATGCTGCAGGGGGCGAGGGAGGACGCCACACCAGATGAGCAGAGGGTCTGGGAAATTCAGGGTTCGTCAAGAAATGGTGGTTCTGCTGTGAGGGAACAGGGGGCGGGGGGCGGGGGGGGGGAAGGAGAATGGGACGGGGGGGGGGGGGGGGGGGGAAGGGGGGGGGGGGGGGGGGGGGGGGTGGGGAGGTACCAGGAAGCATGAGGTAGCATCTCTATTATCTGGGTGACCCACAGGGTAAATATGTCCCAGGCTGAACCCAGTGACCTCCTGAAGACCTTTCTCTGTTCCTGCAGCCTGCCTGGCTGGTGACACACCTTCCTCTAAGCACCCTGCCAGGAATAGGCAAATCCCCCTCGCCCCTCCCTCTTCCCAGCTCCGAGGTCCCTGCCAGCTCCACAGCTTGCCAAGTTCACCTCTCAGTTTTCTCAAATCCACCCCAGCAGCTCCCCTTGCCTTGCTCCCGCCTGCTCGCAGCAATGGCCTCCCGCCTCCCCCCCCCCCCCCCCCCCCCCCCCCGACTGCTCCTGTCCCTGGGGGACGGCAGGAAGCTGCTGGGCACTGCTAAAGGGATTCTGTCCTTTGCCTTCTGCCTGCCTGGGTAGCACAGTGTGTGGTTATGTACTAAAGCCAGATGTCTTAGGTTCAAACCCACCCTGCAGATTCATAGCTGGGCAAGCCCTCTTTGTATCTAGAGAAAGCCTTGACAAAACAGGTCTCAGACCTGCTGGGAGGAATACCTACCGGGCTTTTCTGTGTGTGCGTTCCTAGCTCCAACTTCATTTCCTCTCCTGCTTCCCCCCCCCCGCCCCCCGCCCCACGCTCTGTGCTCAGTCCTCTTCCTCCTCCCTCCCCGTCATGACTCCCTTGATGGACCAGCGTGTTCTGTCTGTCTCCTTCCTCTGCTCACTGCATACTACTGGCCCCATCCTGGTGCCCTGCTTCCCTGGCCAGTGGCCTCTGCATTCTTCCTGCTCTCTCCCCACCCCCTAAGACTGTGTGCCTCAGACCCAGGTCCCCAGAGTTGCAGCCATTAGGGGATCTCGCAAGTGCAGCTTGCAAGCACACTCAGTGCTTGCAAGCACTAGGGGAATCTGTGAGCTACAGTCCAGGGATGCTCGCAGCATCGGAGCACCGCCTAGACTCTGTACCTGCTCTACTGCTTAGGGCACTGAGGATGCAGTGAGGACCAAGCAAGAAGGGATTACATCATGGCCTCCAGGACCCCCTGGGGGCTTCTGAGCAGAGCGGCCAGCAGTGGGATGGGGCAAAAGGAAAGGAACGCCAGCCAATCCGGTGTGGCCAGACGCTCTGGCTCTAACTTTCCTTTGGCCATGAGAGGGTCCTGGGATCCTTGGGACTGCTCCCACTGTGACGTAACAGTGTTTTCTGGGCTGGTATTAGAGCCAGATCCAAGGCTAAGCCACACAAGCCGGGAGCCCAGAGACTGGTAATGTCTGCTAGACTAGTTTCTGGGGGGTGAGGGTGGGGTGGGCTATGATTCGCTCATTCCTGCTTTTTCCCTCATCTAACCCATTCTTCAGAAACCTTGTGCATATGTGAGTTTGTGTGCACATGTATGTACCGGTGCATCATGAGCACAGAGACACCAGGTATCAACTTTGGGCATCCTCTTCTCTACCCTGGTAGCAAACCCGCAGGATCTGCCTGTCTCTCTCTTCGGCGTGGCCTTGCCCTGTCTTGTATACGAGCGCTAGGAATTCCAACTCATGTCCTCAACCCTTGTGCCATGGACACTCCAGTAATGTTTATGTTACCATGGCCACCATAGTCAGTCCCTTCTGACAATGGAGCCCACGACCTCCTGCTTGCTAGGCAAGAGATTCATTCCTAGTCTCCGGCACTAATTTCATTGCGTCATTATTTGGGGAGCTGGGCATGGCAGCAGGTGCAAGAAAGAGAATACTGGGTGAGACTCCCTCTGCGCTGCCACCCTCCCCCCATGTAAACTTCACGAGGGACAAGTGTCAGGGAAGGAAGCCCCACTGTACACATCACAATCAACGCGGTATAGAGTTTAGTACCTTAACAGGGTAGGACAGAAGGCTGTCTGCCACTCAGTGGTGACAGCATTGCCTAAGGCTGTCTCTGTAGTCATCCTGTGACAAGGCTCAATCCTGACCTGCAGGATTTAACTTAAGGTAGCATGAGACTACCAGGCTCCTCTAGCTCTAAGAGTCCAGAGCCAGTATCAAGCCGATCAAGGTATCAGAAAAGCCAAGCCCAAGCTCTAGCCGTTGCCCTAGAACAGATCAAACATTTTATAAACTTTGGCCCTGAAGCTGGACAGCCTGGATTTTAATACCACTTCCACCCTTTACTAGCTATGTGACCTTGGACAAACCTCCTAACCTCTCTGAGCTGTAGCATTGCCCAGCAGAGCCTGCCTGTGGGTAACTAGCTGTTTAATGGGTTCTGCACTTGCTTTTGCTACATCACATGCTGTGGGACTTGTGTTCCTGTCTCAAGGCTCTGGGGCATTAGGATATAGTTTGATGTTTTCCATCTTCTTCAAGCCCCAGGAAGTGGCATGGAACTTCGCTCAGAGCAGGCTGGCCCAAAATACTTGTTGAACGACTTCAAAGGATCAGTATGAGTATTGGCTGAGGTCATTGCAACCCTGGCTCCCCAGGAGTGGGCAGGGGTCCTCTGTAAGTCACAGGGAGCTGGCAGGGGCCATACCTGGCCATCTGGCAGGGAAGGGCAGGGTAGGTGTATCCTCTGAAGCAGGTGTCCCAGGAAGGAGAGTGGAGCCAGCCTAGAGGATTGACTGACCCACCACCGAGCTTCTGGACCTGGGACAGAAAAGGGACAATCTGCATGGCCCTTCTCAGAGGAGGGTAGCCTGCCAGTTAGGTACCAAAAAAGGCTACCTTAGGAATTCTGAGGCTTCAGGAAAGACAGGGTACACCTGGTAGTTGCCACAATGAAGAGAGGAGGAGGGTTGTGCCTTGTAGACAGAATATGGAGTGGTGCAGAGCAGGCTCCTTGAGAGGCAGGGGAGTAGAGAAACCCTCAGTGTCCCAGCTGGCTCAGGGCTCAGGCTCCGGTCACCCTGTGCTTCCTGGCTTCCTGGAGCACAGAGAGGCTGCCCACTCTCGAGTCTAGAAACTCAAGAGATCCTTGGGTAAGTTCAGGTAGGTCAGGGGCTCTTGGCACCCCACCTGGGAGGATTGTGGCATGCTCTCATGGGGACTGTGTTCTGAGTAAGTTGAGAACTAGGTTTCTTCTTGTTTAATTATGTGGGAGGCCTGAGTCCTGAGGTCAACTCCAGAACCTAAAAAAACAAAACAAAACAAAATGAAACAAACAAACAAAAAATAGATAAAGTAGGGTAAAGGAAGGGATTGAGAGGTTTCTTTGCAAATGGTCAAGAAAGAAACTGATGTTTGATTTCAGGTGAGGGCTGTTCTTCTCCTGCTCATGCCTGCCCATACCTGCTTAGAAAACAGCTAACGCTAAACCCCTGATTTCTTCTCTCAGCCTGTAACCACAATAGCTGGAACTGTGGATTGGACCAAAGAACCCCAAGAGGCAGATACTCACAGGAGGCAGATACTCACAAGAGGCAGATACTCACAAGAGGCAGATACTCACAAGGGGCAGATACTCACAGGAGTGGCTTGCTGGAGCATGTGCATCCACCTTTCGTTCATTTTGTTACCCTATATTAATGTGTAAATTCATGGATATCATTTCTACCTTTTGGTTATTGCACATTCTTCTCCAGTGACCATGTGTGTACAACTGCTTGTTTAAACATGTGTTTTCCAGCTGGGAGTGGAAGTGCTGGGTCATAGGCTAACTCCACATCTTACATTTTAAAGAAATTGCCAAACTGCGTTCATTCCTTATTTATCTGTTGATCTATCTATCCATCTTTCATCCATCTAACTACCTATCAATCTACCTACCTACCTACCTACCTACCTACCTACCTACCTACCTATTTATCTATTTTGGGTTTGTTTGTTTGTTTGTTTGTTTGTTTTTTGAGACAGGGTTTCTCTGTATAGCCCTGGCTGTCCTGGAACTCACTTTGTAGACCAGGTTGGTCTTGAACTCAGAAATCTGCCTGTCTCTGCCTCCCGAGTGCTGGGATTAAAGACGTGTGAGAGAAAAGGCCTTGCTCCATCTCGCAGGCTTCCCTGGAAACTCTCCATCCCTTGCTTTCATCTTCCTAACACTGGGATTACAGTGTGCATCAGTGTGCCCTTGCCAAAGTAAAGTTTTCTTTGTAGAATGTTATTTAAGGAGTGACCCCAGAAAACAGGTAGAAGAGTATGGAAGGAGAAAGGGAGGAGAGCCAGTAACAGTTATTGAGTCACAGAAACACCAGGCTACTGGGTGACTCTGAAGCCAGCATTGGGAACTTGAATTTCAGCATTGAGAAGCAGACAGGAGATGGGTACAATGTACCCAGAACTCCAGCAGCTCCTGGCTGGGGGGTGTCTGAATGTGTGTGTTAATTTCTGCTAATTCTCTTTTGCTAGATGCATAGGTAAGGAAGCAGGCTCTGCTGGAGAAACCCACCTGGCAAAGAGGCAGCACTGTGTGCAGAGGAAGTGAAGCCTGATTACTGTGGGTAGGCAGAGGGCAGTGGGCACCTTCAGCACCCACAATGTGACAGAACCCAAGTTCTTTCTCATGTGGGGTTTACCTCCTCCTGAGAGAGTTACAGACAAACATATGGGCTATAAAGTCAGGAAGCAGCATGGGGAAACAGGCATGGGCGATGGTGGCGCACACCTATAACCCCAGCACTCGGGAGTCAAGGGTAGGAGAGTCAGGAGTTCAAGGCTACCCCTGACTATATGGTCAATCCAAGTCAGCTTGGGCTACTTGAGACTCTTTTTCAAAAGAAAAAGAAAGAAAAAAATGCAAGCAGGTAAGGGTGCAGCAGGCAGAGTGGGAGGTCGCACGAGCTCAGGGTGGGTATCCCTGCAGCTTCCGGATAAGAGCGATGTCAGCAGAGACCTCAGTGAGCAATAGATGGCAGGAAGCCCTAGCTTCTTCTGCCTTAAGAGCCAGGCAGGGGGAACAGCAGGAGTGGAAAGCAGATCTGTGGCATCCCGGCCAGTGCGGCAGAGTGCAGAGGAGAAGGGGTGGTGGTGGGGTGGGAGGCGCTCAAATGGGTTGGGGACAAGATAGATTAGATTGGGGAACCCTTTTCTTGAATTGTTTGTTGTTTTATCTTTGAGACAATATCTCACTACGGAGCCTTGGTTGGCTGCAAATTCACAGCTATTCTCCTGCCTCAGCCTCCTGAGGGCTTGGATTACAGGCACCTGCCACCATGACCAGCAATTGTTTGGATTTTGTTCTAAAGGTAACCAGCCACCTGGTAGCTAGGATTGATCTTGTTTATATATTTGTTTCCTGCTGTTGGATTTCAGAAACTTGGGAACTCCAGGCCCTGTTAGCCCATTAGGCCCTCAGGCCATAGCAAAACCTTGCTCTCCTGCTGGACTCTGTTGCCAGGAGCTGGCCCCCAATGAAGGGGGAGAAGGAAGGGGATGAAGGGTAAAAGACAAGGCAAAAAAAAAAAAAAAAAAGAGCTTGTATACCAGCAGACTCCTTCTGGAAAGCAGTCATGCAGTGTCCAGAGGAGCCTTTGTCCCTCCTTCAGAGAACGTCCCTTTCCTTTGTAGCAGAGGGAAATCGACAGCGGAATCTCCAGAGGTGGCAGGAGACAGGCACTTCAGAGTGAAGGCACAGGTTGGGCTCCTGAGCTGATGCAGACACACAGCCTTGAAGGGGGAGGGGTTTGTGTGTTTGAGCAGGACAGGGGAAGGGGAAGGAGAAGGAGGAGAAGAAAAGGGAGGGAGGGATGAAGA